>JARHVA010008511.1:250000-382500 GCA_037957365.1 Torreya grandis | reverse complement strand
GTAATCTAAAAAAATATCCACTTTTATTGTAGTTTTGAAAACCTACCTCTTAATATTTGGATTATTCACTTTAATAACATTATATAAAATTCAATATTACATAAATATGATGAGTGTTGTTTACTCAGTATATGTTTTAAATTTGGATGCACATCGAGGAGGTCTCCTAGGGCACCTCTAATATATATCTACTAGGTGTCACCTTAGTAAGTTGTAAGAACTACATAAAATTTTAGAAAGGTTAATTATTATCTATAGCTATGAAACCAATATAAAAATAATAATATGGGTGGAGGTGTAAAAGGCAATCCCAAGAAAAACTTGAGGTTGTGTTATAATAATTTGGTTACATGTGTTTTGATAATTTAATAAAATTTTACTCCCCTCCCACATTTTTAGAAATCCACCAAACCTCAACCACACATGTGACTATTACTAACTTATAAAAACTAAGAACAACACATAGATACCCATATAACTAGCATCTTTATTGTTTATCCCCAAAGGGCTCACCCTTTCCCTTGTACAACCTTATTTATGGTGTTTTTCACTTAGGAGGCCACATATTATTATTCTTTAAGGCCATAAGGCTCCCCTTTTTTAGTCATTGTTTTGATGATGACTTATTAGTGGATATTCACATTAAATTTATGCAAATATTTTTCTCTAAATTTTAGTTTATTTCCTAAGTTGGTAACCAATTATAGTATTTGGGACCTTCCAGAGGTCATAAATTTTGACCAATAACTCAAAATTTCTTATTTTTGTTGAAACTTAATTATTTATTAAGATATTTATACCAATGGTGTATTTTATTTTTGATTATTTCTTAATATTTAATTTTAATCATGAGGAATTTTCTTAAAAATATAAATCATATTATTTTATACACTAAATATTGGTTACACATTATTGTATAGATGGGATCACTTTTAAGTGCATCACATAAATTTTGGATACTTTTTTGGGATGTATATTATATTCACTAATATATAGAGTATTATTGGGTCTTTTTTTCACATACTTGTTTACCATCATGAATGTGCATATCTATTTCACACCCTTTTATCATGTCAGTCGTTGGATACTTTAGATGATATATTGGGCACTCTCACTTGATGAATTTTATGTTATTTTTATTAGACTTAACTAAAATAAATATACTTTTTCATTGTGTTTTATGCACACCTACCATATTGAAATAAATATTAAGATCTTGATTTAAATAGTTTTGAAGTAGTCTTCACTCCCTATTTTACATTATATGGGTTGTTTTTTTTACTAATTTCTACATTATTAATGTAATTATTTCTTGGTTATTATTTTTGTATGTTATGTATTAATATTTTTATCTAACATACTAGGTGGATGTGCTAGCATAAAAATCATGCATTCTATTGACATGGAACAAGTACCATATAGACACTCTTATTTGCATATCTAGTTCATGGAAGCTATTTATTTTTATCATTAATTTTTTTGATCTATGATCTATTTATATCTTAGAACATGATATTACATTGACCATGCTTTCATAGTTTTTCCATAACACCAAGTAGTGTTAAATTATCCACTTGTCTATATGAGTATTTTGAATTAATGAGTAGTAATTATTGAAGTTCACATTATATTATGAAAATGAAGGATAGTTTTAGTAATAGGACATGATAGTTTCTAGTGGCCACAATTATTATCAAATTTAGTCTTTATTTAATTTCTAAACACCTATTTCATTTTATTAGAGGCTTCATTTTATTTACTTATTATATTCATCACCTCAATCATCTATAATTATTTTTATCTTTCATTGTGTGTGGTTATATCATTAATATTAGTTGTTGGAACCCATGTTTTTGAGATTAATAATTTATTCACTTTTACCATTACATCTAATATGATATTTGAGGAGGTGTTGGTATGTGTGTTCACACTTTTATGTGAAGTCCACCTAGGGTAACTGTGTCTTATAGATGAATTTATTATGTGAAAAATATTTTTGGCATAAGTAATTAATTTGGAAATTATCCTCACACAAGTGTTAGAATAATTACATGAATTTAGGTGTAATTAGGAAATTATTACACCTTCCAATCCACCAATAATAAATCTCTAGATCACCCTTGTACTTATTATATAATGAGCCTTTATGTTATTTATGGGTAATAAAGTAATCAAATGTCTTGGATCATATTTTCAAGATGAGTTAGTAGAGATTTTTTAATTCTAGAGAACTAAGGATAACTCATAGATACTATGTGTTATTTTGAAACAATTTTTTAGTTACACTAATTTGCATTATACGTTTCTTTTTTAGCTTTGATACATTCATGTTATTAATGAAATCCTTTTCTAAGTAAAACATTATAGATGATATGTTTACATTATATATATTTATTGGGTTTTCATTATTTATCACATGTTATCAAAGATAATTTCACACCTAGTATGTATGGTTTCCTCACATGCTATCATATCCAATTTCTCAAATTGTAGTAGTCATTTTTAGATATGTTATCAAAGCTATTTTCTCACATAGTTGTTTTATTTTTATTGCATTTAGTTCCCACGTAAACCTAGTAAATGAGAGTGGATTTACACTTAAATGATGGTGGTACACAAAATAAAAACATATAATCATAAAAAAATGTATATCAAATTTTAATATTCCACTCTATAGATTTGACAAACCAAGAAGAACCAAATAATATTAAAAAATCATTATCACCACCTATAGGAAACATTAAAAAAATTATGATCCAAACAATATGGTGAATGGGAAATAAATGGTTACATAAAAAATCATCATCACCATCTATAAGAAACATTAAAAAAAAATATGAACCAAACAATATGGTGAATGGGAAATAAATGGTTACATCAATCATGATTTCTCCAAATACATAAATAATTGATAGTCATAAAAAGACCTTCCATCGTACCTATATATATATATATATATATATATATATATATATATATATATATATATATATATATATATATATATACATATATATACATATATATATACATACATGTTTTAAAAAGAATAATGATAACCTTCAAATTTTCTAATTATTTTTCATCTTACATAACCATCTCAGATCCACTCTTTAACTTTATAAATATAAAAAATAAAAAATGTTATGTTTACTATCATGTTTCTAGTATAATCAAAAGTCAAAAATTCTAAAAAAAAATATTCTCACCAATCTAATAAAAGTTTATAGCAACATACATGTTGTAACATTTGTAAATAAGAATGTAATCTATCTCATTTTGAAGATAAATTAAGGGTATGATGAAAAGAATGTAAGTATTAAAAACCAATTCTAAATAAGTATCACTAATTTTATTTCTTCCAAAGAGGTCAAAGACATACCATAATATGGTATATATATGTGGAGTAATTTTTTAAGAAGCAAGGATTTAAATAGTTATATAAAATATCTCCTATGGACTTACCCAAATCATGTCTAGTCTAATTCCTTACCTAAAATTAGTCATACTTTTTAATCATAGAAATAACCTCCCAAAACCTATATTCAACAAATTTAAACTAAAATATCCCTCAACATAAGCTGAATTATATGATCTACACATACCTAAGTAGGTATATATTTTATGAGAATAGAAACACTATCATAAAGATCACAAAATTTAAGTTTAAAAAAAACCATAAAAGTGGTCAAATCTCTATCTAGACCTTATATTTTTCCCCTATTATCCCAAAAAATGTAAAACATATAACATATTATTAAATACATATTTAAGTGATATGGGAATGATGTAGAATCTAATTTTAATATATTTTTCATTGCCTTCACTAACATACCCATCATATTTTATTATAATACTTATGGTATAATTGGATGTTTCAAATGTTGTTTGATAACAATGGCCTCAATTCACATACTTAAACTGATGCACAATGATCCATTAATCCATAACTACCTGACTTGTGTTTGTCCTTCTATTTGATTTAAAAGTCTTTTGTACTCTCGCTACCTTTGTTCAAACTAGTTATGATCAATCCTTATACATAAACCTTTTTGAATTTATTTTTATGTATAATTCATAATCTTCATATATCATACCTTTTCAATCATAAATTTTAAAACTTACTAGTAGGTTTGTCATTACTAATCCACTTTGGCAGAATGATTATGTTCTTTATACTAGTCTTTCAAGACCAATGAGAGTACCCATTATTCAATTTTTTCACTTATGTTATTTAAAGGATTAAAAAAAATATATATCTTATATCACTTACACTCTCATATTCTTCTAAAAATATTTTATACAAATACCAACCTTCATTTGGTTTTCTTCTCATTGATCTAGCCTAAAACATAGGTTTGTTGAGCAAAAGTCAACTATGTTTCCATATTCAATTATTATTAAAAATTAATTAATTTGAAACATATTTAAAACATGTATAATTACCTTTATACCATGTTTGATATCCAAATTCTAATTATCTTTCAAGATATAGACATTTTTCTTCACTTATTCTAGATAAAAATTCAAGATTTATGTATTATACATAGTCCATATTTTTTGTGATATATTCCTCTATACTTATAAAATAAATATATAATTATACTCTTTGGTTTCATGAAAAAAATTCACATTTAATATAAATTTTTTAATACTTTTCATACATTAAATCTTGAGATATAGTCACTTTATCAGATGTACCATAATTTTGATTTTAACAGTCTCCTATTAACTTGTAACATACAATCTACTATAAATTATTGGTTTCAACGTTTTAAGACCTAATATAATCTATATATTCTCAATAAATTTCTATATTTTTTCCACACTAAATTTTAGTATATGAAGATGAGTATTTTAAGAGTTCTAGTTGTTTTACTCTTATCCCACTCTTATTAGAGTTTCTAGATTTTTTTTCTTAATCCAAGTACTTATAAATCATTGTTCATAGAGCCTAAATACTTTCTTATAATTTTAATCACATCCAATAAGACTCCAAATATCTCCTCCTACTCTCCCAATTCTTTAATCAAGGTCAGGTAACTATTTATATTTATTTTGAACCAACTATATTTGACTATATTTCTATTCTTTCTTATTATGATCTCGTGAAAGCTATAAATGACTAAAATTGATTATTATTACTAGTCAATGCCAAAATATGCATTAAAATAGGTTATAAATCATTAATACTTACCTCTACAATCCTCAAGAAACATGACAAGAATGTGATCAAATATCAATCACAAATGTGACTTACACATGAAAGGAGTCTAAATATGTTTCTAATATTTCCACAAGCTTTATTTGATTCATAAATATATTAAAAATATTCTTTTAGACCTATACAAACTACCATTAACTTTTGTAGACCTTATTATCAGACCTCCTTCCAAATATTCTCTCTTTTTTAATTTACAAAGACTATCTACCTTGACCTATATGCATGTTTCTTTTCTTTTATTAAACTCCTATCTAAGTGATATAAGACTTATCACACTCACAAATTTAGTACTAGTTAATATTATTTACTCCTTTTTATATTCACCTTTACCTCTATCCCTTTTCAACCATAATATCTTTTCTATAAGGTGGGTGATAAGGTGTTTTCACCTTGAACTAGATAAATAGGCTTTTACAACCTAGTATTGACCTTCTAGGTTATTACATAAGTCTATACCTTAAAATTTTACCTATAACGCTTATAGACACTCTAAATATTCCTAGTAAGACTTATTACCTTTTACAATGATTTACAAATATTAATACAACTTATAATCCTTCACATGAGGACTTATTGGCTGCAAACACACATTAAGTCATATATACATAATTATATTGTGTTTGTCTGGATGCTCTTGTATCATTGTTCCTCCACAAGATATTTTTAAGATTAACACATTCAAATCTTAGAAAGTGTTACAATATTAAAGAGATAATATGGATAATAACCATGTATCATTAAATTTTCTAATCCTTAATATGAGTTTATGATGTTGGGAAATGTAGTTTGAGAAATTTCCCATTACATTCTCCACCACTCAATAATACTTCTATCCATTAGAACTATGTACTCAAGGATATAATTACACAAACATATATTAACTAAGTAACACATAACCTAGTCCATAAATTTAAAAAATTCATAAATAGTTACATATCACATTACTAAGGACCCTAACCTAAATATATATTTTTAGTTCAAGAAAAAGATAACAAAACCATGTCATAGAATATGCATACATCTAAAAGCAATGCGGTAAAATATGAAAGTGTTAATAACCATATACCTAAAAACTTAATATAATAATATAACCAACCTTTTTCATAACTTATTTTAAAATAATTTATATATTTTTCTAAGTTTTTGCAATCATTTAATTTAAATTGATCCAAATAGATAGTCACTAAGGTATTAAACTCATTCATCAATAATTTAACATTACATATGTAAATAACATAGTTTTTCATTATATATATATAAAGTGGATATACCAACCTATTCCAAATTAAATAAAAAAAATAATCCATGATGAAAAATATTGAATCTTCCTATTTATTAAAATATATGCTATTATAGTGGGTTTGGATCTCAACTGACCTTGGATGATCTTAACCATGCCTGTGTTTTTTTAAAACACAAATATGGAGAGAAAGGTAGAGATGTACAATGTGATGATGATTTTAGTTCCTTTTGCTTCCTTGGTGCATGTATAGTTGAATGTTTCTTGGTTGTCAAGGGTGCTTGGTGAATGTGGCTTTAAGTTGGGCTTATCTTTCTTCTATGTTTTTTTAGTTATTATTTTCTTTGCTTATAATTTTTAATTTATGAATTAATTGATATTTAAACCTAGTTAATTATTTATTTTTCCTTTATCCATGGTCCTAAATCCATTGGTACATGATGGAGATTGGTAGTAAATGTAATTAATGGTTTTGACTTATGGATGAAGGTGGATAAAGTGATTCAAACCATGTGGAGAGTATTTTTGATGGTAATATTAATGTAAATAGATGGAAAATTTATTTTAATAAAGTGTGCTTTGAATCGAGTGACCTAATTTTTATTTCTAAGAAGGGTGGTGAGAAAAAGGGTGGCCATAAAAAGCTCTTTAGTGAAGACCTACAATAGGAATAATTTGCTAAACATTCACAAGGTGAAGAATTAAATAAGGAGTTGATCAACATGTCTAAGGATATACCAAGATATTACATTAAATGAAAATATGGTAAATTCCCTAGATGTTTTAAAAACCTTTTAATTCTTCCCAATTCATCCATGGAACAAGATTTACTTAAAGAAGAATCTCGATTAAAAAATATTGGGGCTTTTTGGTCTATTTGAAAAGAAATGCTCTTCTCTCAAGGATTTTTTTTATAAATATATTAATTTGGTATGGGGTAAGAAAATTAGTATCTATGTTAGTTTAAAAAAAATATTCCAAAAATGGGTCATCTTGGTTCTTTATTAAAACTCAAACATGTAAAGAATAATAATTAACAAAACCCTGTGGAAAGTGCATCAATATTTGTTTAAAGCGGTATGTTTGAACCCTAATTTTGAATATCAATATTTGGTTTTTTAAAAATAATCTAAGTGGGTTCAAATTGAAAACTTTCCTATTAAATTATGAAATTTCCTTCCCTATGCCCTTAAACCCCTAGGAGAGGTTCTTAGGGCTGAGGATATGAGATAGTCTCTAGCCCACATGAATGCATATGTTCTAATTTATTTGGACCCACCATAAGTTTTTATATAATATTTTATATTTTAAACTAATGAGGGAGTTTTTATCTACTATATTAAAGGATTGGGAGGCCTCAATGCATGTTATTCTATAAAAACATGGGCATATGAGGAAAAAATTCCATTTTTTGTCCTCTAATAAATTTTTTGATAAAGAATCAAAAAGGCCCCAAGATAAATAGTAAATATGTTATTTTTAATACCCTTACCATTAAAATGGAATAATTTACAAGTATTACTAACCCCATCTTTGATTCCAAAATTAAGGAAGGAAGAACACCCCCTGGTGAGGGCCCTGAAGTAGATGATAGTTCAATTCCTTATGAGAATAAATAACACTCATGTGAAGGGTTTTGGGAAAATTACCCATATGAATACCCTACGCCCCCATAAATATATTGAATTACATTTTTTTTGTGAAGAAGGTTAACCAAGTAGACTCATTGGATCAATCCTTGTTACCTCTTGTAACCTTAAACTTCTAACAATTCACCATGAATATATGGTAGATGTTGTTCCCTTTTCCAAATGGAGACCCTCATATGTTTTTATTGGCCCTTAGGTTGACCAAGAAAAAAAAATTGATTTGGACCTTGCCAATAGTATTGATCTCCCTCTTGAAAACTTGGGCATATTGATCCCTTGATCAACACTATCTATAATAGAGAGGCCCTGACTGAATTGATTCATGTTGGTAATCTATCTAGGACTCTTGATACTCCTATTACTTGAGAGAATTATAACACTAAAGCATCAGGAAATAAACTAAAACTATATCTTTGTATAAATCCTCCCTTGAATCTCATCCTATTAAAGATGGAAGAATATTCAAATATGGGATTATGAGAGGTGGAGATAGTTGTAATAAAAAGAGGAATAAGGAGAACAATTTTCTTGAATATTTTTCAAGATTGTACCAAAATAATGGGGGATGTAAATCCCCTAATTTTACCAAGTAATCCTCTCAATGGTCATGTATATTATTAGTTGGAATGTAAGGGGGCTGGAATCCCTAGATAGAAAGCCTATTGTTAGATAGTTTAGAAATTCTAGAACAAAGCTATATTTTATCCTTTATGAGGTTAAAACTACAAGGTCTAATATATTTTTTATTTTCTACTTTATTTATCCTAATTATATTCATTTTTACACTAATTATTGTAGGGGTAAAGGTGGTTCCTCTATTCTGATCAATCCATTTTAGGGAGAATATATTATGTAACATGACATCTTTCCTTACATCTGGGTGGTCTAGGTTATTTTTAAAAATCAAAGTAAAGTATTTTCGATATGTAAAATATATGCCCCTAATGATATGGAAATAACATAGCTATATAAATGGCTTACTTAAAATTTTATGTTTATCCTTGAGTGTTCTATGGAGACTTTAATCTGATAGAAGAAAGAAAGGATAAAATGGGTGGGGACCCTCATTTGTAGAAAGGCAATGAACTATTTTTTTGGTATAAATTTAAAATATTACATAAATTGGTTGACCATATGAATAAAGGTAAAATTAAAAGTAGAGGCATATGGTATACTTGGTGCAATAACTAGGCTAGTTATAAAAGGCTTTATTCTAAACTTTACAGATTCTACCTATGTAAAGAAGCTTGTGATACTTATTTGGAAGGTGATGGTAATGTGGCTAATTTTATTCATTTCACTATTTGTTACCATAATCATATTGAGCTCAACCTTACACTTAACAATGATGAAAAAATATAGAAGGTTACCATGAAAGGACTATATAAACTCAATGTATCCCATCTTGAAGATAGAGAATATATGGTTGGTATCTATTTTGAGTGTAATATTATGAAGTTTACTTGTGAATTTGATTCTAAAATTTAACGATGGAATAATTCCATGGTCTTGTCAAATAAATTTTCTAGATCTTTTGACCAGATAAAACCTAAGTAGAAAAGGAAAATGTTTAGAATTATTTAATAACTCATTAGGGTGGAATATCTGTTATAATGTGACCTTAATAACTCCTCCCTACTTGAAACCTTATCTTTTGTTAAAAATCATATGAGACAAAATAATATTTATTATGATATAAGTTCTCATATTCATTCCAAGCTTAATTGGCTTACACTTGGAGATAAGGGATTCAATTTTTTTTTAAATTTTTTAAAGGCTAAAAGTCAAAGATAGAAAATATCTAAGATTAAGGTTAAAGATAATATTATACTATAACCTAAAATTATCAAAGAAACCTTCTTTGATTTCTACTCCAAGTTGTTCTTATATGAAGGGTTGAATGAGCAGATTGAATAGAGCAAGGTTTTATGTGAAAATATCATTCAAAAAAATATCTCCCCTACCCAATATACATTTTTGGATAGTAATATCTCTATAGATGAATTTATATGTGTTATTAACTCTATAAAAGTTGGTAAGGCTGATGGTATTTATGGCTTCATAGTAGAATTCTAGAAAACTAATAAGTATTGGATGGCCCTTGAGTGCTTAGAAGTGTGTAAGTAAGAAATTATTGTTGGAACTTTGGGCTCAAAGATTAAGAAAGGGGTTATTAAACTCATACTGAAGGAGGGTGATCTCTCTTTGGTTATAAAATAGATACCTATTACTTTTCTCAATCTTTCTTATAAAATTTTGGCAAAGATATTGGAAAAAATACTTTCCCCTTTATTACTCATGATTATTTTGAAGACTCAAACTAGGTTCATGGAATCTATATATATACTTGATAATCTCATTGATGTATTTGGCTAAGGAATCTTAATAGATATTTGTATGATCCTTATTAAATTTTAAAAAGTGTATGATATAATTATGTGGCCCTTTATTGGAAGAATGCTTAGAGCCTTTGGATGTCAAGAGAGGTTTTATATGATTATCATAGTGATTCTCAAAGATGCCTTAACTATTACTGAGGTAAATGGGGATATCATAGATTCTCTCCTCCTATAAATATCTATTATTCAAGGATTTCCCCTTTTTCCATTTCTCCTTTTTATGATTTTTGATGCATTACACTACCTACTTATAATGGTTGAGGTTGCCCCCATAGTTAAAAGTATTTAACTTTCAAACAAGTCAAAAATGATTGATGTTATTTTTTATGATGACTCAATGTTGTTCACTAGCCTCTCCATGGACATTTTGGTCTAGGTGAGTATTATAATAAATTTTTACTACTTATCCTCAAGATATAAAATTTATTTACCTAAGTCTTGTATGATAGGATGGAGTGATCACTAGCTAGACTGTATCTTGGAGTTTTGTTTGGATTGGAAGGGCCCTAACCATATGGTTAGTTATTTGGGAATTCCCTTTTCCCTTTTCCTTATCTCAAGCTGATGTGGGAATGGGTATACACTAAAATAAATAAGAAAAAAATTGAAAAGAGGCATGGGCATCTTCTTTCACTACCAGGTAAAATCCAAGTTTGATATAAAATCCTCTCATCCTATAGTATCTAATATGTTTCTTCTTGGATTTTTAATAAAACCTAGATCAATTTGTTACATAGGATTATTAGAGAGTTTTTATGGTTTGATGGCAAAGGGAATAGGAAAAGGGATATAGTTGATAGGAATTTAAATTACAATCTTAGGGATATTGGTGGTTTTGGTCTAAAATACATGTGTATCCAAGGTATTACCTTAGAATCAAATGGATCATTAATAATGTGGAAGGTGTTGGTGAAAAATAATATTTTTAAGGTTACCCTAAAGGTAAATCAGGATGGAAAACCCTTCATATTATTGACATTCTTATAAGCCATTATTATTTTTAATTTGATGGATCACCTATTCATGCCTCTATTTTTAAGTCTTGGGAGTTTTTGAAACACCTTGTTACTTCCAAACATGTTTTCACCTAGGTGGGATCTTGTTGCCCAAGATACAAATCCATTTGGTGGAACCTTTCCCTCAATAATTATCCTCTTGCTCTTAATAGAGGGTTTAAGCCTTGGAATGGTATAATAAATGTTTTCAAAATTTTAAAGTTAATTTTTTTTGATGATTGGACCTCTTGAAAAATATTTAAAATTAGATATCATATTCCTATAACCCAATTTAGGACATATTCTATGTTGAGTAAAACAATCAGGGGAAATCATTCTTTGGCCCATGTAGACATTAATAATGAACTCTAGGAAAATATCAAATAGATCTAATGGCACCCTCTCCATGAGTTCTCTAATAGAATGCTATATATTAATATTTCATTCTTTAATCATCCTTATCTTGATCTTAATTATGTATGTAATGTTTGTGACACCTACGACAACTATGATTTTATATTTTAAATTATATGGATGTCATATTATTAACAAACAAATCATGTTAGGAAACATAAACAAGACACGGGGAAAAATTTTGAATTTGAGATGAGCGGGAAAAGAAACGGGGAGAATTTGGTAGGAGGAATAGATCCTGGGGGTACAACAGAGGAAGGAGGAAAATGCGGAGAGTCAGGTTTACTAACTGACGCAGACACAAAAAGGCTTTCAGCTATTTTTGAGTCCTATAATGGGACCAGAGATTCACCATTAAAAAATGCATTAGAATAATCCATGGAGAAAGTGAAAGATAAATCTGATTATAAAATAGAAAAGAACTCTGAAAGATAGATAGGGGCCCCTGAACAAAGGACCTGGTCATCGTTGTTTGGGAAAAAACTGACAGGGAAATCCCTCTTCCCACCAATAACATCTAAATCATGTTGGGAGAAAGGTGAGTTTCACATTTTCATCCTAGACCCTTTACTTGATTTCTCTGTATCATCAATGGATCTCACCCTAGTTGGAAAGTTTCTAGGAGCAAGACCAAATATAGATTCACTCAGGTCTATGATCAGAAAGAAATGGGCTATACGTGGAGAAGTAGACATTGCACCAATGGTGAATGGTTTTTTCTCTTTTATCTTTAATTGTAAAGAAGATTTGTATAAGATTCTGAGTGAAGGACCTTGGTCCTTTGGAAAAAGCACTCTTACAATCAAGAAATGCGAACTAGAAATGGATTTATCAGACTCATTTTTCTTAACAACCCCTATTTGGGCTAGACTACCTAGGCTTCCATTGGAATTTTGGCATGAGGACATCTTCAATGGAATAGCTAGTTCATTTGGTGAGTTAGTGGCTGTGGATAATGCCATGGCTTCAAGAACAAAACTCCAAAGTGCCAGAATTTATATGAAAGTGGCAGACCTTAACCATCTCCCCAAAAAAGTGGAATTAATCTCTAAGCTTGGTAAGAAAACCCAAGAAATTGTCTTCAAAGATCTGCCAAATTCTTGTTATGCATGCAAGAAGCAGGGGCATTGGGCTAAGAATTGCCCCAACAGGGGTAGACCCTTTTCAAGAAATTTTTAGGAAGGGAGAAATATAAAGATTCAATAAAAGAAAATATGGAAGGTAAAAGAAAACTTTCAAAATATAAGGAAGACTCAAGATGCCTTAGCTAACCAACACACAGATAAGGTTAAAATCTCTGCAACAGAAGAAGAGGGTGACCCTAATTCAGTAGGAACAACAGATCCCCCATTAAAAAAATTTAGTCCCCTGATGGAAGAGAAGGGGAAGGGATCAAAGGACAAAAAATCAGATTTTCTAACAGAAGAAGAGGCTAATTTCCTAAACCAGAACACCCAAAGTATAGAAAATCAAGTTTCTAAGGTAAAAGATAATGAAGAATTAGAGGAAGGAGAAGTATTACCTGAAGGCAGAAACAATATAGAAGAAGGAGAGGGAGATTTGTGTGAAGTTCAGATAAGGGAAAAGTAGGAGGTATCAACGGTTGAAAATAACACTCCTGCGAAAGAGGCCCTAAAGACAGAAGAAATGAAAGAGGTTGGAAAAAACTCTAAAAACCAAAAGATTAAAGGAGAGAAAAATAACAATACTAATCACATTAATACAAGAAATGGTGGTGTGAAAGTAAATAGTCCTCTAAGGAGTAAAGAAGGAAAAGGATCTGAAAAGCAAGCCAAATTTAAACCAGATGTAGGATCTCCAAATAAACCTGGGAAAAAATCTGCAAAGAAGAATAGAGAATTGGAAAGTAAGCACAATATAGCAGATGGAAAGCAGACTACTCTGCAGCAATGTCTCCAAATCAATAAAAATAAATGAGGATTCTTAGATGGAATATTATGGGGCTAAATAGCATTTATAAAGTAGATCTAGTTAGGAATTTTGTTAGAGAGCAAAAGCCAGACCTCCTTCTGTTTCAAGAAACTAAAATGAGTAAAGAGAAAGCAGAACATATCAAAGACTTTAAATATTACACCATTAAGGCCAGTAGCTCTGAAGGTGCCTCGGTAGGAACCGTGATATTATGGAACAAAAATCAATATGCTGGTTCTATTTTGATGGAAAGTAAAAAAAATTTGGCTGTCAATTTAACTAGGGTTGACCAAAAGGAAAGATGGTATGTTGTAAATATCTATGCTCCCAATGCCGGGAATGAAAGGAAGAAGGTATGGGAAACTCTCTCAAAACTCAGAAGCAAAGATTTCTGTGGGTGATGGATTATAATGGGAGACTTTAATGTTTCTCTCTATGATTATGAGAAAATGGGTGGTAACACTATTCAAATGGAAGGGAGATTTGATCTCATGGAGTTTATAAGTAAAGAAGGTTTAATAGATGTGGAGCTGCAAGGAATTCAGTATACCTGGAGCAATAAGAGACTGGACAAGGAATGTATACAGGCCAAGCTTGATAGGGCTCTCATTTCCCCAAACTGGATAAAAGACTATACTTGTAAGCTTGAAGCATGCCACAGAATAGGCTCGGATCATTTCCCTCTTATTCTCACAGCGGTCAAATTGAATCAAAAAAAGAGTCATTCGTTCAAATTTGAAAAGATGTGGTTGCAGCATCCACAGTTCGAAAGCAAAATAAAGGAGTGGTGGAATATTCCTATTGAGGGAACAGCTCTCTTCAGAGTTGCCTCCAAACTCAAAAATGTTAAAAAGGAAGTTAAGAAATGGAATAAGGACTGCTTTGGAAATATTTTTGAGAAAAAGAAGACCATCAAGGAGAATATCAGTAGAATTCAGGAAAAAATCTAGCAAAATGGATATACCTCAGAATCCCATAGAGAAGAAAGTGAACAATTGGTACAATATCAAGACATTATAACAAAGGAGGAAACCTTTTGGAGATAAAGATCAAGGGTGCAATGGTTGAAAAAAGGAGATAAAAATACTAAGTTTTTCCATCTCTCCACTTTGAAACACAGAGCGAAAACACATATTCATCATTTGATAAAAGGAGATCAGAAGATAACAGAGGAAAAGGAAATAAAGGAGGAAATGATCTCATTTTTCTCTTCCCTGATGAAGGCTAATAGAAACATTAACTTGAAAAGCCAGGCTAATATCCTACAAGTGATTCCTCCATTGATCTCGAAGGAGCAGAATAATATGTTATGTTCTATACCTAAGGAGGAGGAAATATTCAAAGATGTTAGATCTTTAGGAGGAGAAAAAGCACCTGGACCAGATGGTTTCCCCATGTTTTTTTCTCAAAAGCTATGGAAACTTATAGGTAAGGATGTCAGCAATGCAGTGAAGGAGTTCTTTGGAGCAAAATAGATGCTGAAGGAAGTTAATGCCACTTTTCTGTGCCTTATTCTAAAGAAGGCTGGAGCGGAATGCTCCAATCAGTTCAGACTGATTAGTTTTTGCAACTCTTTCTATAAGATAATTTCCAAAGTTCTAATGACCAGACTAATTCAAGTGATCCCTTCGTTAATAGCTGATCAGCAAAATGGATTCATTCCAGGCAGACAAATCCTCAACTCCGTTATAACGGCACATGAGAATATTCATTTACTGTTCAGCTCTAACACAGAGGGGTTCCTAATGAAAGTGGATATATCTAAAGCATACGACAGGGTGGATTGGCTATTCCTTTCAAAAAGCCTTATTGCCTTTGGCTTTGAACAAAGAGTGGTTGATATAATCAAGCAGCTGATAACTACTACTTCTATAGTTGTGTTGGTAAATGGGAATTTGTCTCATTTTTTCAATCCTTCTAGGGGATTAAGACAGGGGGATCCTATCTCCCCTATTCTGTTTATTATCATGGCCGATAGTATGGGGCGATACCTTGGGGACTTAGTTTGTAGAGGATTATTTAAAGGTCTGAAACCCTCTTCGCATCCTTTAATATGCTCCCATGGTTAATTTGTGGATGATACTATTTTCATGGGACAGTCTGAAGTCACAGAAGCTAGAACTCTAAAGGAAGCTATAAATCTGTATTCCTCTACCTCTGGATAGCTGATTAACTAGAACAAAAGCATGATATTCTTTACCAATACCCTAGTTTATAGATAGAACAAAATAGCAAGAATCCTAGAATGCTCCATAGGTTCTTTTCCTTCCACTTACCTTGGTCTCCCTTTAGGGTCGAAAGCTCCTGAAGCTTTTTGGGAAGGACTTATTAACAAATTTAGTAAGAAATTGGCGGGATGGAAAGGAAGTCTTCTAAGCCAAGGTGGAAAGCTCACACTCCTCAAAGCAAGTCTTCAAAGCATACCTACGTATGCTTTGAGTCTTTTAAAAATCCCCACTAAATTTGTTGAATCTATAGAAAAAATCCAGAGAAACTTTCTTTGGTCAGGTACTAAGGAGAAAAGGAAAATGCCTCTTATAGCATGGGATAACATTTGTAAACCTATCAGGGATGGTGGACTTGGTATAAGGAAAATTAGAAGTATGAACACAGCCCTCTTAGCTAAAGAGGGGTGGAGGGTTTATCAGGAAAATAAAGAATGGAGTAAAATTTGGAAGCATAAGTACTTATTCAAGGCAAAGTCACTCCCTGAATTCTTTACTACACCAGACATTTCTCATCCTTCTACCATATGGGGGGCAGTCCAGGGAACAAAACATGTTTTAGAAGAAGGAAGTTCATGGAAAGTTGGCAATGGTAAAAAGGTGAAGTTCTGGGAAGATATTTGGTTAAGAGGAAAACTGTTACAGGAAGAAATCCAAGATAAAGATGTGATAGATAGATGCAATCAAAGAGTGGGAATAACGGTTAATCAATATTGGCAAAAAAACTCTTGGGTAAACCTCACTAACTATGATCAAGATCTCAAGGATATTCAATTATCCCTAAATGCTATATCTCTATATCCAAACCAAGAAGATAGAATTGTTTGACACAATGAGACAAGTGGACAGTTTAAAGTTTCATCCATTTTCTCCTCTAAGGGAAATGGTAGCAAACCGTTATGGATGAGAGCCTGGATTAAGGGGCTCATCCCTAAAATCAAATTCTTTTTCTGGACCCTTCTCCAAAACAAAATATTGACTCTGGATAATTTACAGAAACACAGAATTAATATTGTAAACAGGTGTATTCTTTGTAAAAAAGACCTTGAGGATAGAGATCGTCTGTTCGTGAATTGTTCCTTCACTCAGCTTGTTTGGAAGGAGATTCTCAATTTGTGGGGCATTACATGGATTCCCCACAAAAATGTGGAATTATCTCTCAAAAGCTAGTACTGCCCTTCAAGGAATCCCGAAGTCCTTTTTTTATGGAAAATTACTCTTCCCCATATTTGGTGGGGAATATGGAAGGAAAGAAATAACTGAATCTTTAGAAATAAAGAACTTCCTGGATGGGTGGTAGGACAGAACATCATTAGAGCTTTAAAAGATAATTTTTTATTACAAAAGAATCCAAGCTCTACCCTCCAAGTGGATAATCCGTTGAGGATGGATAATCCTATTGGTAAACCTGATAATCCCAGATCAGGAGTAACATGGAATGTTCCTCCTCAAGGATGGATTAAAGGAAACTTTGATGGTGCTGCCAAAGGGAACTCGGGGAATGCAGGTTGTGGTGGAGTCTTGAGAAACTATATGGGAATGGTAATTGATGCTGTTGCAATCCCCATTGGTAAATCAAATTGCCACATTACCGAAGCTACAGCTGCCCTTCAGACCCTTAAATTAGCTATGGACTCAGGATATCCCAAATTGTGGCTTGAAGTGGACTCTTTGAATATTATAAATATTCTTAATAATAGAAATACTGTGTCCTGGACCAGGAGGATAAAGTAATGGAGATGAAAACATTATTAAATAAATTTGAAGAATTGATTATAACCCACACCTTTCGTGAAGCCAATGGTGTTGCAGATTGGCTAGCTAATTGTGTAGTTCGGGAAGGTCAAATAGTGAGGTGGCATGAAACATTAGAAAAGAACATGGAATTGAGGGTGCTCATTCTTCATGATGAAACCCATGCAAAGGAAGGAAAGATTGGAGAGTAATAAAAATATAATGAGTAAGAGAAGTGGCATCGCGGGGAAAGGAAAACAATCATTAAAGAGGAAGGCCCTCAAGAGTGAGACGTGGATCCTGAAAAAGCACAAACAAAGCCGACTTTCCAATCAATTTGGTAGCAGGTGGGTTTAGTGTAAAAACCATAGCAACTGGGATTCAAATAAAATGAGTATGGCACGCATAAGGAAGGGAGAACCTTGAAAATAGGAACCCAAGAGCTATGATGAATGGAGAGAGAAATAAGAAGTCTGGAGAATTCTGCAGAAAGGAAAAGTTGCGAGCTACATGGAAAGACTCCATGGATCAAAGCGACATATCACTACGACTTTTTTCAAAAATTGGTCTGATGAAAGGGTCACCCTGCATGGTATCACAGTGAACTTAACAGAGGATTTTAAAGCTAAGGTTACAGGGCTGCCTACGGATGGACTGAAATTTTCCAAGCAGACAAGCATCTCGAATGAGGCCTTTTGTAAGTTCCCCAAAATGGATGAGGAAGAGCAGAAGCTAGTCAAGAATGGGAATTTCTATGAATTGGATCAGATAAAAGGGATATGGAGGGATGTCTTAAGCTGCATAAGGGAGTAGTTCATCGTGGACAGAAGAAGCAAGCGCGTGCACAAGTTCCATTTTGTCTTCCTTAACCATTTTAGGCACAAGGTTAGTTTGTCTTTTCCCTTTTATCTTCGCTTCTCCTTGGTCCAAAGTTTATATGCTCATAGGAAAAAGGAAACTCACCCTATCCTACATGAAGGCCTTATTCTGCTTATCGAAGGCTACTGCAAGAATAGTGCAATGGTAAAGCACCCCAAACAGGGGAAAATTAAGGTGTCAGGGAATAGAAAGAGTGAAAGTGTAAATGGGAAAGGAAAAATAAAGCTCCCTAGTGCTAAAAATCAGAATGTAGAAGAAGATACGGAATGGGAGAGAATTGAAAACCCCAGGGAGGAAAACTTGGAAGAAGAAGAAGGAACTGAAAGCTGGAATACAAACTCTAATGAGGATGAAGAATGTTCTGAGAAGAATGAAAAAGATGATGTCAACACAAAGGAGGATTCTGCAAATAGAACTATAGATATGGAGGAAAACTAGAAAGTGTTAGAGGATGAATTTGTCCAGGATGACCCTGTTGAGGACCCAACTTCAAAGAACGAGAAGGAAACTTTAGGTCAGGATGATAATCAAGATACAGATATGGACAAACTGGAATTAAAGAGTGGGAACAAAAGAGTCGAGAGGATATCTTTGAAGAAGCCAGGAACAGTCCCAATAAAAATTCTGAGGAATGGAGAGGGAAAAAACAGAATGATGAAACACACACAACTATGGCTTGGGTTAAATGTAAAGCAGAGGCATCATCCCAATTTGATTTTTGGACGTGTAGGGAGATTATGGATCTCATGAGGAAAGTGGAAACTATGGAAGATTCCCTAAAAGCTGTTTGGAACAAAATAAACAATATGGAAAATCAGATAAGGGAGATCCCAGTCAAGCTCAAAGCCTATGAAAATAACCTTCGAGAACTTATTAAGGACAACATAACGAAAATGGAGGAAGTTACGTCCAATATTTGTGCTGCTGCTGTCAATATAGGTAAAAGAGCCAATGAGGAGACCAAAGCCCTGGAGGGACCCATCAAAAGGATGAGACAAAGTTCTAGAAAGAAGGTTACACAAAAAGGAGCTATGCAGGTAGCAACCACTACCCATGATACTGTTATGAAAGGAAAATAAACTATGAAAATGATATTGGAACTAGATGAATAATCTGGTTCTTCTGGTTGGTTTAGTAACTGGTCCTATTTTTTGTTTTCTTTCTGTAATCCTTTGCCTTTGGTGATACCAGATCTCTGTTTAATCTGGGTTTTGATCAGAAGTCTTTTTGGTGGTTTTAGGTCCATTTAAAACCTATTTTTGCTACTTCTTTGTAGTAGTTTTTAGGCTTTGCCTATGGTCTTGGATGATCTTTCTTTCTTTCTTTCTTTGTAACAGGGTTTCGGGGCCCCTTCAAAACCTGCTTTTACCTCAATCTAAAACAAACAAATCATGTTTTAGGTGGTTTTTATTATATAATAAGTTGGTCTTAGGTGAGGTCCTTGCCAAATTTGGTGATTTCCCCTCTTTCTATCTTGTGTGTAGTGACATAGAGCTATTGAACATTTTTTTATTTGTCAACATGCTTCTAAGATATAGAAGTGTTGTCTGCATAGTTGTTCCGTTCTCTTTAGTTTTGAAATTATGTGGTTTAATATTTATTTTGAATACATTTATTTTAAAAATAAAATTCATCCTTTCTTTCATAAAATATGGTTTGTTTTTTCTATTGAGATTCTTTGATTTTTATGGAAGGAAATGAACAATGACATTTTCCAACTAGAAATAGGGTGCTTACTAACTTCATAGTTGAAGTCATTGTTAATTTAATTATTGTGTAGATTTAGCTCTAGTTGAAAATCCAACAAAGTTAGATTCAACATTTTATAAAGATAAGCTTGCTAAAAGTGACTTCAGATTATCTCTTGGGTTCTAGTGGTTTTCCTAAGCTCAGTCCTTTTAGCCCAATTGGGGTGTCTTTCATTTCATTAATGTGGAGGTGACCCTTTTTGAGAATGAATATACTTACATCAAATACTTGTACTTTTAACAAGATAAGGACCCTATCTGATCCAAGGTATACTATTAAAACTTGGATAAGAATGACACTTAGTGATAGGATATAGTATCCAAGGATTTTATGGTATATAGTATAATCCCTAGCCCTAACATTCCCAAGATCATTTCTAATGATAGTATGGTGGTTTTATAATAAACGGAATTGGGTAATTATATTTTGGTGATTGATACTAATTTCTCATACAATCTATCTATTAAAGGTCTTCTGATTTATTAGCCACGGGTTGATGAGAAAAAATATACTTATAAGAAATTTCACAAGGATGTAATTGAGGTAACTATTAGAATTTAAATAATGGTGGAAGCTAGGGGTTTTTAGGAGGTGAGTGATGTGAATATTTTTTAAGATAATAAAATTTGGTCCCCTATTGGATAAAGGGTGCTGGTAGTATTTACTAGAAAGTGTGTTAGATGAGGTTGATTAGAAGGGATCAAATACTATTAGTTAGTTAGGCCCAAATTCTGAGTCTGGAGTTATTTCTATTAGGAGTTCATTGCATGCATGACTTTCCTAGGTGGTGATGCTAGTTTCCTACTCATGCTTTTGATGTGTGTTTCCTTTTATCTGGTGTCTCTTGTGTGAGGATTTTTAAGATTGATATATTAGATTTATTTTCTTTATTTTTATAACCTAACATTTGTCTACTTACAAGGTAGAACTATTATTACTTCACCTTCAAGTGTTTTATCTTTTATTAATTATATTTCAATAATAAAACATGAATATGAAAGGATACATGCAAATTAAAACTAAAAAACTTGTGTTGATATATATGAAAACATCATAGTTAGTCCACACCAAAATTTCCATAGTTCAAATACCATATTAGTCACCATAGTCTTCAAATAAATACATCAATAAATTTATTTTTATTAAAAGAGGGACAAAAATAAAATATATCAATTTTACATACCCTTATTAGGATTCCATTTATTAAATAAATACTAATAAATCCCTATATGTCATATCCATATGATATATTACATTTATAAATTTGAAAAATTATTGGTCAAACAAAATATGAGATTAAAAATGACCCTAGGTCAATCACACTTCTTTGTTACAACATAAAAAATAGAAGACTTCAAGTTTAATTACTAGAAACACTAAAATACCAATATTATCATATGAATTTATCATAATTTATACCAAAATACCATCTCTAAAGCTTCAATAAAATATTACGTGATGTAAATGTCTTCATTATAAAAATTAGTCCTTCAAAATATCTCAAAGATAGGCATAATGTCACCATGAAATAGAAACATATCGGCTCCATAAAATTCCTCAAAACAAATATAATCTCCTTTTTAACCCATGAAATAAAATAATCGATATCATCATGACATGATGCATACTATGATCTATAAAAAAAGGTACTCTTTACAACCCCAACTATTTTTCAAAACTAGGAGAGAATAAACCCTTCATGAGGCTATCAATAATGATACAATATGATAGGTAAAATGACCTAAACAAAGTGTTTATACCAATCAAGATCAAAATATGGTTTTACATAAGCCATAAGAATAATTAAATTATAAAATGAAACATGTTTTTAATATTTCATATGAACATGGTTTACAGGTTATAGTTAGACATATATAGGCATCAAGATATGAAGTGTGAAAAAAAAACTACTTTAAGTTAGTTGTATAAATAATGGTAAAAATAACTCTAAATAAATCATGAAAATTTATCTAAGTATTTATGGGTTATTAAAATGTAACATCCATTATAGGGGTAAGCACAAAATGTTATAAGTTTAAATAAATAAAAAATTACAAGGTGTTAATTAATTAAGAGCGTATTCAATCATCACAAATAAAATCATGTCAATAAATCAACATGTTCATGGTCACAATTATCCATATTGTCATATCATTCAAGTAACAACACACACATATACATGCTAAATTAAAAATATCTACACATGTATACAACCAAGTAGAAAATGATAAAAAAACATTATGTGTGAGTTATTTTCATCTCTCATTGATATACTATCCCAAATATTTCTGGCCTCTTATCTATTATTATATCCATTTGTATCTCACCGTGACAATGTTAGCCCTTAATTTAAGAAAAGTTATGAAAAATGTAGAATAAATAAGGCTATGTATGAAAGGATGTGAGAGAGCCATATGGATTTATACTAATATATATTTCATGAGAAATAAATAATAGTTAAAAAAGTATAATATAATCTAGGGAATGATGGTACCTAGTGTGTACAATGTAAGGGATCTAAAATATAATATCATGACACTTGTCACACATTTAACAAGGTATATATGATAAAATTTGCTACAAGATAGAAAAGGAATACATAAAGAAGGGAAAGGGAATATACTGCTATGATAATAGGTGGATAGGATATATGAAGTAATATTACTTGATGTACATCTATTTTACATTATTATTAGTGGAATGTATGATTTGTAAATAACTAGCAAGCTAAGGAAACCTATAAATAGGGTCATTGATCTCTAATTTGAGAATTTGGATTTGAATCAAGGAACTTTTTTTATTACTTTTAATGTGAAGAGAAGTGGAAATATGTATTAGGGTTTTAATTATTATATATTCATGAGAGTATTATGCAAATATATCTTATTATTTTTGGAGAAAATTCTTTTAACCATATTGTAATAGTGTTTCTATACATAATATTCACATTGACTATAAATACTATGTATTAATAGAATGAATTTTATCTAAAATGGATATGTTTAAGGTGGATGTTTAGTGCTATGGTTTGTATGTTTATTTTTTCACTCTATCTCTAAAAATTAATTATATATCAATGGATTTATTAATGATCTCTTATTACATCTCAAGTGATAACTTACTTCTTTTAAAATAAGAGATAAGACAATGTTATATGATTTGAGTGTTCTTATATTTATTAGACATAATAGGGATTTCATAGGATTAAGAAAATGTTACTATATAAGAAAAAAAAGTTTATTTTTATTTTTTGGGACTCTATTTTTAGAGAGAGTGAAGATAAATATATCATGTTTGAATAATTTTCATTGGTGAAAATTAGTTTTATTATTATGACCCACACCATGGCTAATTAATCCTTATACCACATAAGGACTAGGCATGAGCATAAGAGATGTCAAATCATAAAAAAAGAAAGGAATTATGGAATAATCTCTTTAAATGGATAATAAAATTTTATTATGAAATATTAGAGGAAGGAGTGACTATTTAATTTAAATTATAAAAAGACTCATATAGTATACTAGGGGAACATAGCTAGTTCATGAGCAGAGGATGTTCACTCCATATTGGATGATTTGGCACAAAATATTGAGTCCCTAGGTGGAGAGTTAACTTTTTTTAAGTGTGTGAATCCATAAGGATGTGGAATTTAATGCAAAAGTGAGGAATATATAAACTTTATGCTTTCTTATCACCAATGCCTCTATGTGTCATATTTTTCTTCATGAAATTTTATTCTTAAGCTAACACACTTGTGGATATTTTACCTAATATAAATATAGTGAATCAATGGATTAAATTCACTAAATATTATCATAAAGTTTTTAATAAGAACAAACCAAAATGATGATATTGTTTTCATGGTATATTCATTGCATTTAAAGTTTAACAAATCAACACAACAATAACTATGCAAGGGAACACGTGAAAAACAATTGGAGTAATGGGAAGAACTAAGAAGGAGAGTGGTGCATCAAATATTTAATTATATATTGTAGTGGAATATATTTTATAATATTTATGTGAATCTTCTAGGCCATTTTGGATTGGAAGATGAAAATTATCATGTCTGGAAGTGCGAGATTGCTTGATAAAAATTGGGTTGAAATCATGATTGAAAAATTTAAGCATTTTACCATGATTTATCATGAAAAAACTGGTATAAAATTTTTAATTTAACTCAAATATGGTGTAATTTATAAAAATAAATACTAAATTCTTAAGTAAATTTCATATTCATGAGTTTGAGAAATAGGGAATTTTTTATTTGAATAAAATTCAACAAATTATATTTAAAAGCGTGTGCCTATGATTCTTGTTTTAAGACATGTTTTCAAAGTTTTATTATGAGATACAAAAATTTCAACATGCATATGGTTTTTTTCATTATTAATACCAAACTTTTGAGATATTCACTAATGAACTATCTACCTATGCTCATGAAGAAATGGATGACGAGCTTCACAAGAAAGTCACATAGAATTTAAACACTAGAGTGACTCCCTTTTTTGAGACTCAAATTTTGAATATGGTTACAAAAATATAGAATTTATTGTGAAATAGTTTGTAAGATTCAAAAGGAGACTTTTGGTACATAAAATACAAGACACTATGTTAGGATGTGCATGAAACAAGTTATAATTCAATTTTTAAAAAGCCCAGGTAGGTCAAATTAATGTGGTGGAGTACTTATGATATGAATACTCATGGCATAATTTATTTCCAATTAAGAAATGATATTTGTGGTTTTAAAAAGAGAGGATTTGAACAAAATAAACAAGAATTTTTTTCACATACTTAATAATCTCAACAAAGGTGAGGCTAGATGGAAGTAATTATATAAAATGAAGTGGAAAAAACTCCAATGAGAATTTATCAAGTGTGGAACATCGAATAATTACAAAATAAAATTTACAAAGTTTTCTTCATGTCCTCATTGTATTCAATGAAACAAGGTAGAATATTTTCCACATATATGATATAAAATATTGAAAAATAGCATCGTATTAAAGGACACTATAAATATCCAAACTATGCAATAAAATTAAACTAGGTGGTTAAAGAAGATACATAAAAGGGAGGCTTATGCCAAAATGTGAATAAAACCACCAGTGAATAAATTTACATTTAGGCAATGAATTTGTTGTTTCTACATGATACGAGGTTGATAGCTTAAGTAGAGGACAATATATAGAGCATATAGGGGGACATAACATAAAAAAGGAAATTAATCAAAAAATAAAGTTATTTATGTGAGAAGAGTGATGAAAAATAAAATGTAAAATTCATGGATATTGTTTCTACTAAAATAACATATTTTACCACTATTAAAATATTTGCTAAGGATTAGTATGAGAGATACACAAGCACAAGTCCCTAAATAATGAAATAAATTAATCTTGTGAATAACTCAAAATATGACATGGATTTTACCATTGATGGTTCTATGAATGACTAGGATTTATGTAATATTTTAATTTATATTGGCATATAATTTAATGGTTTGACTTAGGAGACATGGTATAAATTGGGTAGTCCAAGACTATCATCTTCAAAAAATGTGTTTTCATGGTGTACAAATCAAATTTGAGTCCACTAAGTTTATTTAAATATGTTTAATTTAATATAACAGATGCATAATCCATTACTTATTTTTAGTTGATCTTGATGACAAAATAAAATTGAAAACTAGCTTTATTAAGAAGGTAAGGGTGCTATGATAAAATGGCTAACATGTGATTAAAGTAACACTTATAAGTTTTGAGGCTAACATGGAAAAATTTGTAATCCTATTGTATATAAATCATGGACCATATTTTTTATAATGGGCCACAATTGGGGATTTACTAGATAGATTCAAATGCACAAGGTGATTTCCTATGTGTAGTAGTAAAATCAAACATGAGCCAAAATTAGAATTTTCTTAGTAATTAGAAGATTGAAATATTATCACTAACATCATTACCCATAAATTTTTGAGGAAGTTACATTATATAGGTGAAATATAAAAATGTCCTCACTTCCTCATGAATGTGGGATTATCTCTCATAGTGACCTAAAAGACACCTAAGCAAGCTAAACTAAACATGTGTAGGAAAAAACCATTAAATAGAATAAAAACTTACACTAACACCCCCCTTAAGTGTAGCTTAGGTGGGTAGTAGAATCAAGTCTTGGTTCAAAGGTCTGATGAGGTAACCAAGTACAATAGAATGCACCTAGAATAGGATGATAGATTTATTTAAACCCCTATAAGAGACTTCAGATCAAGATAAATGCTCTCAATGAAAGGTTTGGTGAATATATCAACAATTTTCTCTATTTTCTATGTTAAAAAAATATCAATGTATTTCTCATGGATGAAATGTGCATATTGATATGCTTAGCCTATTTATGGAGGAGCATATTTTTATAGATATAGATTATGTTTTGGTTGTCATAAAATATGACTTGGTCATTAAAAAATAGATGCCAAACTCAGTGAGAATCCTCTAAAGACAAATAGACTCAGTGGAAACATTAACAACTCCTATGTATTTTGCCTTTGTATAATATAAAACATTAATATTCTTCTTCTTGCTTGATAAACTAATCAAACCTAAATTGAGGGAAAAATGTAGCCTAAATTAGACTTATGATTTTGAATATTGTTAGCCTAATCTAAATCTATATAATCATTCATGTTGATGTTGATGACCAATCCATAGTGAATATTGAAATTATGACTACCGTAAATATAATGGAGAATATACTTAACTAATTTATAGTGTAACTCATGTGGTTCCTACTTGAATATGAATACCATGCCCAAAACATATGAAATTTCAAGTTTATTATGCATAAGGTAGATGAGACTACCAACAAGTTATCAATACAAGGTATCATCAACCAATGGACATCGATAGTTAGACTCAAGCTTCACACTAGATAGAAAAGTTTTCAAAGTTGGTTTACAATCAACCATGTTAAATATTGAAATTAAATCAAGAGCGTACATGGATTATGCAATAGTGATCTTGGAGTTAGAATGAACAATTTAAATCCCTAATAAATAATGCAATAAACCCAAGTTAGTCATAAATAACCTATCATAAAAAGTAGTTTTCATTACTACATTGGTGGATAAATAATTGCCTATGATGAATAAGTCATCCTCATAGATAACTAGAACCAATAATGAATCATCTTACCATAAAATGTAGACATTTGAATTAGAATGGCATATGTTGAACCCAATAGAAATAAGAAAGGAGTCCATCTTGGCATACCAGGATCTAGGATCTTGTTTGAGGCCATAGATAGATTTATAAAGTTTAAAAACTAAGTAATAATATTATATAATCCTTGTGGTTACTACATGTATATTTCCTCTTTGAGGTCACCATGGGTAAAGGCACTCTTCACATCTATTTTATGAACATCAAATAATGTGTTATGTTAATGATGAGAGTGAGATAGATTGAGTTCGTATTAGAAACTAGGGTAAATGTCTATCTATATTCAATTATAGGTAATTGATAAAATAATTTTACTATAAAATGTGATTTGAAGTTATCTATGAACCAATATGATGAATTTTTTTTTGAGTAAATCCACATACATTGAACAAGTTTTATTACCTTATGAAATTAGACAAGATCTCAAGTGTTATTCCTCAACAAGGAAATATATGTTTGAGAGATGTTAGTGATGTCATGGATGTGTCCTGGTGAGTGGATGAAGTGATTTTATATCCTAAGTAATAATGATAGTGTGCAATGTGCTTGTCATAGTGTGCTTAGAGGAGGCTTGGTTGATCTTCAGTTTTGGCATTATTAGAGATGTTTGTGGATGAGTATGGTGATTAGATCATGTGTAATAGGTCACTAAGATGTTATATATGCTTTGAGATCTTCTTTATATAAGTGCAATTCATCTGGTAGTCCATAGTTTTCATCTAGATACTTATGGTCTAATGGTAAAAAATTTGAGTAGGTAGTTTGTTGACATCACCATCGCAACATGTGGATGAGTCAGGGGGAGTAGGTCATATGGTTATGATTAAATTTGTACCTAGTTTCTATGTGATAAATATTAGGTAATGTTCCTAAGTGAATTTAAATATATATGGGTGCAAAGTTAGGATCCCAACCATTTTGACAATATTTTCCCATACTCAACCAAATTTATAAAGTGGCAAAAAGAGCGAAGTATTTTTATGGTGGCATATCTTGCATGTGAACATGTTTCATGAGAAGGTGATCATATGGGTTTATTTATTTCTATCCCTAGTTTATTTATGCTAATTTTGAAATCATACAACAAAGTGCATCAAAAGATATGTGTATACAAAGTTGGGCTCCTAGGTAGTTTGACTATGTTTTTCCATACTTAGCCAAATTTGCATGGGACAAGAAAAGCTAAGTAGGTATATTGATGGTGTTATATATTTCATGTGTGAAGGTTTAAATAAAAATTAATCATATGGGTTTATTTAGTTTTGAGCTTAGTTTATTTTTACTAAATTTTAGATTATGCAATAAAGCATTGAAAAAGTTATGCAAGAGCAAAGTTGGTCTTACAGACATTCTAAGCATAGTTGGCTCTATGGGAGAAAATTTTGAGTGTGCATGTTGGTGATGGAATATCTCGCACATGTGTGGGTTATAGGATTAGATTATTATATGGTTGGATTATCCTATGTGAGGACATCATCTAGTCTAAATTTAATATCATGCATCAAAACATGACAAAAGTTATTAAGGTCTAAAGCTTGCCTTTGAGGTAGATAAACAAGGTTACCATAGCCATTTTGTATAAGTTAAAGTTTGAGCAAGATCGACAGTGTGTATTGCTCCAAGAAGTCAAGAAGTAAAAATATGAGGATAAGATCATAATGTTTAATGATTGATCAGAGGTAAATGATAAGGTTCTAACAATGAGAGGGTGTTCATATAGATTGATTGAATAGTGAGCATTTATATTTAAAGATCTAATTGATCCATAGAGATTGATGGAGTGTGTTGAGTCAACATTTCAAGATTACCTGAGATGAGGTCAAAGTGACTAAGGTTTAACATTTGGCATTGGTGTATAATGTGTTAAAGATTGAAAAAAATCAAAGGTGCATGATTTATCTAAAGCTAAGAGGACATCAGACAAGATCATTGTGTTTAGAGTTTAACTATGACCATTGTCATTCAAATATTTGAATTTAACATAGGGAAAAACTAGTGATCTATATTTTATCCATATATTTTGATAGTAGTTTAATTGTATGGTGCTATAAAAATAAAAGATGAATAGGAATCCATGTTGAATATAATGAACCTAATTTGAATATTTCAAAATGTGTATAGTCAAATATATTAAGGTTCCAAGTTGACTATGTGTTCATCCCTATTCTCTAAGTGACTCAAGAAAAGTAATTGAGCCTGTTTTGATATTGTTTCAATATATCTTGGTGAATTAGATATTGGGGAGTGTTTTAGACTCCATGAAGATGTTATGCATACATTTTTATGGTTTGAACAATTGTATGTAGTATGAACAAAGGTTTTAATGTTGACTATGTTTTCATTCATAATGACTATGTGTATAAATAACTTTTTGAGCTAATTGGGATTTCATAGAAGAATGTTTTGGTGACTATGATCATTTGAGGATGCCAAAAAGGTTCATGTGGAATGGGTCCATGCTGTTGTAAAATGTTCTCATGTTCTTTATTTTCTCAAATAAATGTTAAAGAGTTGAATGGGTATTCATAGGACCTAAAAGTGACATAGGTCTATTTGAAAGTAGATTGTGCTTACATATGACCAATGTGAGATACATTAAGGGTGAAGGAATGTATTGTGGCTGAAAATTAAAGAGTATGGTTTTGTTAATTCATGGGTGCTCTATATATAGTGAAACTAAATGTTTTGGTTTCTAGATGTGTGAGTGAGAGACTTGAGAGAGATTTGAGAGAGACTTGTATGTGAGAGAGTTGAAGAGCGAAGGAAAGGAGAGGAGTGTGAGAGTGCCCAGATATTAGATTGACGAGTAGAGTAAATTAAGGACTATGATTATGATCTATAGGTCATGTTTTTTATGATAGTATAGTGTTCTTATAGTTTTAATTTGTGTGAAGATATGTGAGTGTGCATATGAGGATTATTTGAGTGAGGAAGGAGAGAGATTATGGTATGCATATGTGAGATTTTGGTATGAGTTAGATTGAGATTTTATGTAGTTATCAAATAATTAGAGGTCCATGTTTAGGTGTTGAAGACATCAGTTCTAAGGTGGAAGTGTTCTTTTCAAGGATGGTCTAAAGGACTTGATCTTCCTTAGAGGTAGTTGCTCCTTGGGAAACAAGGCTTCACTAAAGACATTTAGTTAGAAGGACTTGATCAAGGTTATAGGTCATAATGACTTGAATAAATAGGTGGTTATAAGGAATTTATCATCTTAGTTTTAGGTGATTCTTATGGAATTACTATTTCTTTAAATTTCTTAGGTCAGAAAGAATTGACCAAGGTTCTTGATCAGAAGGATTTGATCAATTTGTTGTTTGTGATCATCTTATATGATAATAGTCCATGTGTTTGTAGGATGTAGAGTGGGTTTTATTCCCCAAGAGGTTTTCCCATGTAGATCTTGTGTTGTGTATCTAATCTTTCATTATGTTCATTGTTCACTACTATGAATGATTTGTATGCTTCGTGAATGGTTGTATTGAATGCTTAAGTATTTACAAGGGTTTGGAAATTGAATAGGATTATTTGTCACCACTAATTCACCCCCCCACCCTCTTATTGATTTTACCTTTAATAATTAGTATTAAAATAAGTTCTTTTGGTAAAATATTGATAGCTTGAAGGTGATCCAAGGTATAATGGTTAGTTAGAATGTGTAAGGTGGTTTCTCTACTAAGTTATCACTAATGTTCAATGAATCCAATTATGCATTTTGGAGTGTTAGGATGAAGAGATACATTATGTCCCTAGGGTTTGATTTATGTAAATCTATTTTGGATGGTTATGTTGCTCCTCTTATTCCCCCATCTAGTGTTGCAAACAAGAAGTTGTTTGTGAACAACTCTAAGGCATTGAATGCCATCACTTGTGATCTTATAGAAAATAAGTTCTCCAAAGTAATTCATTATAAATCTACCAAGTAAATATGGGATAAATTAAAATCTATTTTTGAAAGAGATTTAAAGGTTAAGTTTCCAAATTTGCAGACTCATTAAAGACAATTTGAGAGTCTCAAAATGAAATAAGAACATTTTATGGCATCCTTTCTATAGATAGTTGATGAGATTGTAAACACCATTAGAGGTATTGTTAATAACCTTGAAGACAATACTATAGTTCAAAAGGTATTCAATTCTATATCCCTCAAATTTGATCCAAAAGTATCTGCTATGGAAGAAATTCATGATCTTAATCAGTTCAAGATGGATCAATTGAATGACACCCTTACTACATATGAAATGATAATAAATGATGATATACCACCAAAGAAGGAAATAAAATTCAAAACAAAGATGAAACCAAAAAATGAATTCCAAGGTAAGAAACCTCTATAAGATGACATTTTTGATATTGATGAGGATGAACTAATGGATTTTTTTACAAGGAAAGTGAAAATAGGTTTAGGCAGGTATAATGGTAAGCTTCCTTTCAAATGCTTTAATTATGGAGAGGTAGGAAATTTTGATAATAACTACCCTCATAAGTACAATAAGGATATTGATGAAGAGCATGCTCAAGGTTATGATGATGGAAAGATATCATTTAGTTCTAATAAAAACAAAAAGGGATCTAGAAGGTTTGATAACAAAAAGAAGTGTTCCAAAGACAAGAAGAGTCTCTACACCAAAGAAGATTGAAACTCATCAGATGAGAATGAAGATAGTGACTTAGAATATTATCATGAAGATGATGGTCAAACTGAAGATGAATCTCTATTCATGGCTTACGAATGAAGTATCTCACATAATTAATTAGAGTGATTTAGATATTGCTGAAGATGAGGTGGATTATGAGACTATATGGATGAATGTTCTTGAAGAACTAAAGATTGAGAAGAAGATCAATAATAAAATGAAATATAAATTTAAGGACTATGAGGAAAAATTCAATGTGTATGAGTAGATAATTAATGAATACACTAAGGAACATGAAGATAGTATCAAACATCTCAGCTATCAATTGGAAATTATGTCTAAAATACTAAAAACTTAAGAAGATGAATGTTTGAGGTATGTTTCTAAAAATTAGTCTTTTAAATATAAGTTAGAGAAGACATATTTTAAGCTAAATAAATTTTTGAGATTTGAAAATAACTCATGTGATCTAGACAATAGTCTGATTATTCAAAAGCATGCTAGTGATAGAACTAGTCTTGGATATGAAAAATAACAAAAGAATATAACTCAAAACAAGATGAAGACTAATGTGAACTAGGACAATCAACCTTTGATGAAAAATGATGAAAAAATGAATGATGATGAAAATATATTAAATAAAAATTAGATAAAATAACCAAACACCATAAGGTATGGAAACTTTAATGGTTACTGCTATACTTGTAATCAATTTGGGAATAGAGATAGATAATATAGAAGACCTATTAAAAATCAGTTTCCATGGGACTATGATGGGGGTAATCATTAAAAAGGAGTAAGAAAGGATAATTTATTCAATTTTTTTAATTAAGGACACTTTTCTAAGCATTATACAAATAAGGAAAGGAAAGGTATGTCTTATTCAAAAGTAGTTTGTTTCAGTTGTATTAACATTGGACACATTGATAGTTTTTATCCAAATAAGGTAAGACAAGTTAAATTCCCTTCAAGAAATGATGAGTGATATACTTGTTGTGACATACAAAACATTGCAATATTTTTTCCAAATATGGAAAGGAAAAAATATATTATATAAAAAGTATGTTTTGATTCAATTGTAAATAGAAAATTTCACATTGCTAAGTTATACAAGTAATGACCTACAAATTTGAAAAGGTTTAATCAAACTCTAAGAATACAAGGAAAAAGACAAGTTAACTCAAGGAAACCTAAGGTGATAAGTATTAATCATGATGAGTCTTTAGGTCCAAGTAATCAAATTTTTATGGTAGAGAATGATTCAAAAGTTATAGAGTCGCAAGATGTCTCATTGTTTACTCATGTTGAGAATGAAGAGACTAAGCTCAAAGAAAAGACCAAGATACCAGTTAAGGCTAGTTTTGAGGTAAATATAGATCCAAGTGAACATCCTAATATTTATGAGAAAGTTTCATGCAAATAACATCACTTTTATGTACCTAATGATGAGGTTCCAAGCTAAAAGGAAGATTCTAGAAATGAAAAGGCATGTCATGAATCTATGTTAGCTCCATGTATTATCAATCCAATCATAGAAGAAAAGGATAATGTTTTATTGGTTGAATAATTTATTTATTTTAATCCTAATAAGAATAAGAATTATAGGTATTAGATGACCAAGGAGGAGAAGGAATATGAGGAGTTGTGGGTAACTCCTAGTTTCACACCAACGTAGAGCATTATGGTATAGAGGAGGTATTTATCTTTGCTTCCTAAGAGACTCCTTTCAATGGAGAATCAATTTTTTGTGATCAAGATAATAATGCCAAGTTTAATAGAAACTTGTGTTGATCTTAGAAGGTCTTTAGTTGAGGGGAACAACAAATTATTGAGTTTGCTCCATTAGTTTGTGAAGGAGCTATAGTATAGAATCAAAATGTGCGGTTCTAGGTGGTTTAATGAGTTTGATGAAAATTTCAAGAATAGTTTAATCTTTAGAAAGGTATAAACACTTATTTTTGATGTGATCTAGGTATTTTTGTGGTTTAAAGGTATGTTGAAGGAAAATTGAAGATTTTTGAGTGCTCTCAGTTTTCTTAGTTTTTGGCTTAAGGGCAAGTGGGCCTAAAATGGGTTATAAGAAGACTATGTTCCCAATGGTGTTAAAGATCAAATCTTGTTCTATAAGTGTGTGATGGGTGTCTCTAAGTATACAATAAGTTTCATAGGTGTGCATTGACTAGAAGGAGGTTTGTTGACTTTGTTTGTTTTAAGATTTTATGGTTTTGGGATCTATTAGAAAAGTGGTCTAACTTATGAGTTGAGGTATAAGGCTTATTAATATGTTGAATGGTCCAAATGGGTTTTAAAATAAAGATTCAAATATATTTTAAGGTTTTTAGTTCTCAATATATTCAAGTTTTTGTCAAGTTGGAGGCCTAAATGGGTATTACATTTGTGAAGTATGTTGCAAAGGATGATCCCAGTGATGAAAATTGGTGTACTTGAGGGGGAATATAAGAGTGATCCAATTATGAATTTTTAAGTTTGGAATGTGTATCTACTAAAATTTGTGGGCTCTACAAGTTCTAGGTAGGGCTATAAGAGGACAAGATAAGCCTAGTGAGAAGAAGAGTGATTTTGATAAGATTCTCCAAAAGAAAAAAGCATGAATGTTTTAAGGTGAGTTTTTATGTTGGTTTAGAACATGTTTTCTAATTTATGAGTGTTATGATGCTCTATTAGTGGTCATGGAAGTATCTTTAGATAGAAGGTTAGTAAGTCTATGTGGTGGTTCTTCACAGTGTGTGAAGATACGAAGATGCTCAAATGATAAAATAGATTAGACATCTTAGGGGGATTCCCTCTCAGATGTTTCTTGGTGAGTTACATCATATTTTAGTTTTTTTATGTGTTCTATTTTCATTATTTGTTGTGCTTATGAAGAATATTTTTGGCATGGAGAAAGATGAAGTTTGTCAAGGTAAGAAGAGATAAGCTCAAGCTAAAGGGGAGTTTGTATCATATTTATAAGATGGTCCTTATGTATTTATGGTATTTTTAGGTCCTAAATATCATTTTGTTCCCACTTGGACATTGTGTCAAAGGGGGAGAGATTTATTGTTGTGAGAGTGCTTGAAGAGAGAGAAGATGAGTTGTTTATTGCTATATATGATATATGTTGACATCAATGAAAAAGGGGGGATTATTGGTGACATTTTAGTGATGTCATGATGATTTAATGGAGGTGTTATTGTGAGTGTATTAAGTGATTTGATAGCCTAAGTACTAATGTAAAAGTGTGTAATGTGATTGTCCTAGTGTGATTAAAGGAGGCTTGATTGATATTCAGTTTTGACATGATTAGAGATGTGTAGGGATGGGTATTATGATTGGAGAATGTGAAATATGTCCCTAAGATGCTATCTATGATTTGAGAGATTATGTTCATAAGTTTAATTCATTTGGTATTCCATAGTTTTCATCTAGATAGTTTAGGTCTAGAGGCAGAAAATCTAAGTAGGCAATTTGTTGACATCGCCATTACCACATGTGGATGAGTTAGGGAGAGTTGATCACATGGTTGTGATCAAATTTGTACCTAGTTGCTATGTACTAAATATTAGGTCATGCACCTAATCATAGTCAAATATATATGGGTGTAAATTTGGGCTCCCAAGCATTTTGATAATGTTTTTGCATACTTAGCCAAATTTGTAGTGGCAAGACGAGCCGAGTAAGCATTTTGATGATGGAATATATCAAACATGTGGATGCTTCAGTAGAAGGTGATCATATGGGTTTATTCATTTTTTTCTTAGTTTCTTTGTGATAATTTTTGTATCATGTAATAAAATTCATCAAAAGATATGCATATGCAAAGTCGAGCTCTTAGGGATTTTAACTATGTTTTTCCATACTTAAGCCAAATTTGTGTGTGAGAAGAAAAGTTGAGTAGGCATTCTGATGGTGGTATATATTACATGTGTGAAGGTGTCAAGATAAAATGATAATATGGGTTTATTTATTTTTTTATCCTAGTTTACTTTCACTAAATTTAAGATCATGCACTAAAGTACGACAAAAGTTATGTAGGAACAAAGTTGGTCTCCTAGACAAATTCTAAGCATAGTTGGCTCTATGGAATAAAATATTGAGTGAGCATGTTGATGATGGAATATCTCACACATGTGTGGGTTCTATGAGAATATTTAGATATGGTTAGATTCTCTTATGTGAGGATATCATCTGGTCTAAATTTGAGATCATGCATCAAAGTGTAGTACAAATTATTAAAGATTAAAGTTGGCCTTTTAGGTAGATAAGCAAGGTTCCCATAGTTATTTATGCACAAGTTAAAGTATGAGTAATATATATAGTGTGTGTTAATCCAAGAATTGAAGAAATAAAAAGATTTTTATAGGTGCATGATGTTTAATTATTGAGAAAAGATAAAGGACAAGAATCTAATGGTGAGCAGGTGTTCATACAAATTGATTGAATGATGAGCATCGATAGTTAAATAACTCATTGATCCAAAAATATTGATGGAGTGCCTTGAGTCAACATTTAAAATTACATGAGATGAGGTCAAAGTGAATGAGGTCTAATGATTGACATTGGTAGACTATGTATTAAATATATAACAAAATCAAAGATGCATGATTGATCTAAATCTAAGAGGACATGAGATACAAGAATTGTGTTTGGAGTTTAAATATGACCATTATCATTAATATATTTGAATTTAACACATAATTTATCCAAATATTTTGATATAATTTAAATTTACTAGTGTTGTAAAAAGAAAATATGAATAAGACTCCATGATGCATCTAATCGACCTAATTTCAAGCTTTCAAAGTGTGTAAAGTCAAAAATATTAAGGTTCCAAGATGATTGTGTGTTCTAGCCTATTCATCAAGTGACTTGAGAAGATTAATTGAGCTTGCATTGATATTTTTTGATATATATTTGTGAATTAGCTATTAGGGAATGTTCTAGACTCTTTGAGGATTCTCTACATGTATTTTTAAGGTTTGAATAATTGTATACATTATGAACAAAGGTTTTGAAGTTGACTACATTTTTATCCATAATTATTGTGTATAGATAAGTGTTTGAGCTAATTGGGCTTTAGTATAAAAGTGTTTTGGTAGATATGATCATTTGAGGATGCAAAAAAGGGTTATGTGGAATGGGTCCATACCATTGGAAAATGTTCGTATGTTCTTTGTTTTCTTAGATAAATGTCAAAGAGTTGAATGGGTCTCTATAGGACCTAAAAGTGATCTAGGCCTATTTGAAAGTGGATTTTTATTAAGTGTGACCCATGTGAGATGCTTTAAGGGTGAATTCATGTATTATGGCTAACAAGGAAATATTATGGTCTTATTAATCAATGGATTCTCTATATATAGTGAAACCAAATGTGTTGGTTTCTAGATGTGTGAGTGAGAGACTTGGGAGCGATTTGAGAGACACTTGTATTTGAGAGAGTTGGAGAGTGAAGGAAAGGAGAGGAGGGTGAGAGTGCCCATATATTGGGCTGATGAGTAGAGGAGATTAGGGAATATGTGTATGATTTTTAGGTCATGTTTTTCGTAAAATTATAGTGTTATTATAGTTTAAAGTTGTGTGAAGAGGTTTGAGTAAGTATATGAAAAATATTTGAGTGAAGAAAGAGAGATTATGGAATACATATTTGAGAGGCCTATATGAGTTAGAGAGATATTTTTTGTAGTTATCAGATAATTAAAATTTCATCAATAGGTATTAAAGACATCAATTCTAAGGTGAAAGTGTTATTTTTGAGGGTCTAAAGGACCTTATCTTCCTTAGAGGTAGTTATTACTTATGAAATAGGGTTTCACTAAATATCATTAGTTAGAAGGACTTGATCAAGGTTGTAGGTCAGAAGGACTTGATCAAATAGGTGGTCAAAAGGACTTGATCATCTTAGGGGTAGGTTCTCATTTTGGAATTTTTGTTTCAATAAAGTCCTTAGGTCAAAAGGACTTGACCAAGGTTGTTGATCAGAATTACTTGATCATTCTCTTATTTGTGATCATATTATAGGAAAATAGTCCATGTGTTTTTAGGATTAAGAGTGAGTTTTATTCCCCAAGATGGTTCTCCATGTAGATCTTGTGTTGTGTATATGATCTTTCATTATGTTCATTATTGATTATAATGAATGATTTGTATACTTCATGAATGATTATAATAAATGATTAAGTATTTTCAAGGGTTTGGAAATTGAATTAGATTATTTACCACCACTGATTCACCCCCCTTCTCAGTGTATTACACCTATAACACAATACTCCTCTTTCATGGAAACATCCATCTAAGTAGTTCTTGATGCATCATAAAATGATTTTGGATTGGAATCAAATGTGATGATGTGGAGAATTATGGAATTGTGAATAGGTTTGTCTATTGTCTAATGGATATCCAAACCATTAGCCAAGACTTTCCACTATATATCTATCTGAAAGAGGACTAGTGCATAAAGAGTTGGGAGGAGATTCCTCATCATCTAATGATATTCTAGGAAGAAGAGGGGAATATTCATGAATACTCTCATCATAAGAACTATAATAAGAATTAGGTTCATTAAGAAGTTAATAATTCAAATCTGAATAGTCAAAACTATAAAAAAATTAAAGTTCATCTAAGGAATAATGAGAGGTATCGAGTGTAGAGTCTAAATGACCCTCCACAAAATAAACACTAATCTTAATGAAAAACTCTTGAATGGTGGGATGGAGAATCTAACATCTCTTAAGACCCTCAGGATATCCAACAAAGATGACTCTAAGGTTTCATTTCCTTATATTTATTTATTGGTATGAGATCCATAGAAGGAAAACCAAATACCTAAAAGTGATCTAATATGGGTTTCTAACCACTTCAAGATTCAAAAGGATTAACTTCATTTAATGCTTTGTGAGGAACTTAGTTCTATATGTAACAAGTAGAGTTGATGGTCTTAGCCCAACACTAAGGTGCAAGATACTTGGAGTGTATCATTAATTTATCTATTTTCTATAAAGACCTATTATCTCACTCTAAAACACTATTTGGTTGAGGAATATATGGAATTATATGTTTTAGTTTAGTCCCCTTTGATTTATAAAATTGATCAAAATTGTTACTGACATACAACCATTATTAGTGCATAAAATATTTATGGATTTACCTAAATATTTTTATAAAACCACCTTGAACTCCTAAAAATGGTCAAACATCTCTTATTTATGATTAAGAAAATACACACAAGTGAACCTTAAAAATTCATCGATGAAAGTAAGCACGTACTTTTTCCTATTGAATGATGGTTTTTGAATGGCCCAGTAATGTTATTATGGACAATCTCTAATATTTTATTATTTCTCTATGATTTTCCCTTGTCATACTTCTCTTGTATAAGCTTTCTAAGAATGCAACCCTACCAAAATCTATCAAAAAATCAATGAGCGGAAACCCTAAAAGCATGTCTTGATGATTGATTTGTTCCAAGTAGTAATAGTTGAGATGGTCAAATAACTCATGCCATAATTTACTCACCTCATTTTAATGAAGGACCAATGCAATAGAGGATTGATCATAATAAAAATGTGATAAAGTATACAACCTTTATTGGTGATTTTATTTCCCAAATTCAATAATAGAGTCATTTTTGACTTGCATAATAACCGTAGAATTGGGTACTAACCCAACTTTCTTCCCCCAATTGATGTGAGTTATCTAATAAATAGATAAAATATTAGTGGATAAAGAGGGAACATATTTAATATCATTAAATGTCCCATCATCTATTTCAAGACATCCACTCCCACTAACTTTAATATAAGTATTAACACCCAATAAAATAGAAGTCACAAAACAAGACTCAAAGGATGAAAACATGTCTTATGATGAATCCATGTGGTGTTATGTACCAAAATAAATAACCCATGTGGAAGGATATGACACAGCTGGAAAAATTGTATTACCCTTCTCTTTTCCATTAATACTATATTTAGCCTTAGAATACTCGTTCTCTTATGAAATCTAATTAGAAGAATTAGGGACACTGATATTGTTCTTATCAAGTGTTTTTGTTATTTGGTCATATTTATAGGATCAAAAATTTGGTGTTATCCGCGAGTCATATGGGAGTTAATCCATTATTATTAATGACCAAGGGATTAACTCCCATATGATAATTATTGAGGATAACATGGAAATTTTTTTGATCATATTTTATGTAAGTCATGGGCCATATTTTTTAGAGTGGGGAATAATTAAGTATCTATTGGATAGATTCGAATGCACAATGTGATTACCTATGTGTATTATAAAAACCAAACAAGAGCCAAAAGAAGCAATTACTTAACAATCAAAAGATTACAATATTATCATTAACATCATTATCCATAAAGTATTTAGGAAGTTACAATATATAGGTTAAATATAAACATGTCATCACTTCCTCAAGAATGTGGGATTATATTTCACAATGACCTATAAGACACCTAAACAAGCTAAACTAAACATGTGTAGGGAAAAAACCTTAAATGGAATAAAAGCTTACCCTAAAAATATTATGTGGAGATCATGGATATCAAATGATATATAAATCATATTTTAAACATTATCATTCAAGGTAATGAATACTTATACCTTAGGGAAGATGGGGTACTAACCTAAAATAGTAGTGCATCAATGTCAGACATTACTACTCATTCATGAAAACTATGGGTTCAAGGATACAATGAGGTGACTCATATGACATGTACACAATTAAAGTCAAGAATCATTATCCCCATTAGGAGTGATTTTATTAGAACAACACCCTGGAAAGCTAAAGTAGGTGTTATCAACAATATTGAAAAGAAGTGGGTTTGAAATATGTCTCAAACATCAAAGATGGTGTTAATATTGTGTAACATGAGACTTGTGAGCTTGCCTCAATATTATGGGATAACATGAAAACATTCATATACATATGATGAAGAAGAATTTTGAACTATGCAACAATATAAGGTTGTATAATTTGTTAATATGTTATGTAGTACTCCCTTATATTGGTGGGAAATGCATCAACATTATTTTCCACATTGGATAACATTAAAAGTCCTTTTTTTTAATAAGTTTATGGTGTGGAAAAGAAAATAATTTTTAATTTATTTTCTTAGGGGAGATTAGATCAATAAATCATTTTTATCATTATGATAAGGAATGTATAAAATTTTGTAGATTTTTATATTCTTATGGCTACATGAAATATTTAGCATATTGAAGTCATGGCACACATAATGTACATTGTGAGTGACTCCAAGAGGAATATTTATAAGTTTTAAAATTTCAAGGATGATTTAAAAAATGAATTTAGGGTTGTATAAAATAATTATAACTTGAATTCACCATTTAAGGCCATGTTTATCACTAAATTTCAAAAAGAGATGAAAATGGAGGATACATTAGAGGAAGTGATCCAATAAGAATAATATGGAGTGATAGTTTATTTAAAGAGACAGAATGTTAAAAAAATAACATATAAATAAATTTTACCCACATATAATATTTGGAATATGCATGGATTAAGAATCCAAGTCACAATATTTTTATATACAAGGTTGGTGAGGAATAAGAGGTATATCAGGTGGTTGATAATTCCAATATGGAGACTAATATAGGGGATTTATTAGTTAAAGGTGAATAACAATACTATAAAAAATAATATTTATAGCCTTTGTACATGAAAGGTACAAATTTTGGAAAAGAGTAACAGACATGGATGGATACATTAGATGATTATTATAGGGATTTAGAGATTAAATGCATCATTAAACTCATTAAATATTTTTTCATGCCCAAAATTTTGTTCCTAAGAATAATTAAAACATATATTTTTTGTTTTGATTAATTTAAGAATACTTATTTATTTAAATATTTTTTTCAATCATCAAAAGTCATAATAAGATGTGCTACACACAAATTAAGCACATGGTTTATTCAACTTTTTCCCTATACCCACAACAATAATTCCAATAAACATGGAACACAAACATATTTTAGTGAGATGCAAGTCCAATAGTTTCTTCTAAAATTATCACATTGCATGAGGTATATTTAATTTTAATTCATTATTCTTAGTACTAAAGAGTAAAAAATTAAACAAAGATGATATATTAATAAATGCGTATTTTCTAATTATATTATATTTTATTTCTTTAGTGAAACTGGAAAATATAGCATTCTACTAGTGTCAATAAATAAAAGTAAAAGCAATATTTAACTTAAGCTAACAATGCAATGGATATGGATATCACCCTAAAGCTTACATAAGGGAGAATATCTTATTATATTAATATACATACACCAATCCTATGGAATGCAAAATACAATGGAAGTTCATGATATACTATTCATTTCACAACAACTACCATCAATACAATCCAATATGAATATAAGTGTTTACAATATTCAAAACATAGACAAATCCAAATAACTTTTTTAAATTTTTATATATAATTAATTCAATAAAATTATCTTAATATAAAGTGATGAATAATTATGATGTACCTCTAACATGGCCTATAACCTAGGGTGTGATTCCAACACATATTGGGTAGCCTACATGCTTCCTACTCATAATAAGGTTCATATGTAGTTCTCATTTAAAAATTTAATAGTATCCTCCATGATACATCATCATAAAAATATTTTGTGATCTAATCCAACAAGGAAATAACTATCAAAACTCAAGTGAGCTTGTGTAAACTCTAGATATCAATACTCAAGACTTAAGCCCACACTCACAATAATCATTTTCATGAAACACATTGACATCCTAAGGGTGCATGTGTTTACCCAAATGTATTATTTCACAAGAGTACATAAGAGTTGAAATAAATAATAAATAAAACTACGTTACATGTGATATTAGTAATATATAATTCTTAATAACTATGTCCTTACACTACTTAGAAAATCTATGTCTCTCAAGAGTGTCTCCATCGACAACAAAATTAAAGTTAGATAAATCTAATATCACTCATTAGAGGTAAAATGTACATCATTAGCTAAGGAGTAATTATAGTTCTACCTAATATTCATATATTTTTAATGTGTGTTTATTCTTTAAAAAAAATTTATTGGGGTTATCTAGGATTAAAGGGGATAGAGATAGCCTAAAATAAAAGTTTGATAAATTATCTCTATAGTAAGCCAATTAGATGTTAAATTCAAATTAACTTATACTAAATTTATTATGTTGAGATGTGATAAAAATAGTAAGTAAAACTATGATAGATTTATATATGATAAAGAATTAATGTACTTAGCTAGTTTTGATGCTGATATATTTCTAGATCTGGAACATGCATAAAGGAGACTGGAATAAAATTCTACAATAGTTGTTAAATTCTAAATTGAGTACCTTTGTAGCCACAAACACTTACATCAATCTAAGATAGTTACATCAATGCTAATTTATGGGTTGGATGTAGGTTACATATATGAAATACTTGATGAATTAGTATGTAACATCATGGATTATATAATGTTTGTCTTCACCTTCACTTTGGTGCACTATCATTCCTCATGAAATTTCAAAACCCTAGTTATTCATAATCATAGTGACATTGGTGAAAATGGATTAGTGGGCACAAGGTCTTAAGATGACCCCAAAGACCCCTATTTCAATGAATGCTACCTATATAGATAATACTTAGAAGAGGGCCTTAGACTGATGTAGTTATCCCCTATGTTTTGTCTTGTGTGTAAATGATGAAATATGTGGAAAGCAAGTACTAAAGTGACATATCTTGTAACTTATAAAATGTAACTCTTACGTTGCTTCTTTATTTAACTTAAAAAATCTATGTGTTGTACCTATGATTGATATGTAAATAGGAGAAAATAGGGAAGTTTTTCTCAAATAAATGCTTGATAGAATGATTTTGATAAGTTCTTTGATGTATGCTAGGTGAAAAATGAATAAGGGTTGATATTATATTTATATCAATCCATTTGGATAAGTAAACCACATTAAATCTCTTACTTTTACCATTAGGATACATCTAATTTGTAAATTATATGACTTTAGGGCACTAGAAACTTGCATCAGAGTAAGACACCTATGTTGACATATGTGTCTTCTTTGGATGCTATTGTTTAGGTAAAAAGAAAGTACATATAGATTCATAACATGTAGAGGTGAAATATAAAAATATTTTAAGAATTATGGAAAATATAATATGTCTAGTTAATCAACATAAGACTGGTTAAACCAAGAGATAGGCCAAAAGGCACAAGATAGAGAAGATGCAAGACATCCAAAATAGAGAAAGGTCTAAAACTAAGAGGAACAACTAAGTCTTGAGCTTTAAAGTGTATAAGATTAATATTTTATATAATCCATAAAATATTTTTAGACTAAATTCTCACCCCACTTTTATCAAGTAATGAAATTGCTATTTTAAAGGAAAGGAATGCATACATGGGTGTGTATAACATACTTTATCTTTGTTTGAGCCCAACTTAAGTGTTTTGTTGGTGATGACATGTAACCAAGAGCATGGTATAGTATACAATTTGTGCATATAATCTTAAATTAAAAGTGTTTAAATGATTAAAATTGAAAGGTCAAAGTTTAGGAGTACATCTATGTATCAATGTAACCACCTTTCCTATTGGGAAGTTGATTTGAAAGATTTATTATTGTAAGGATCTGAAACTAAGATTAGGGAAAATATATATAAATGTACAATGTCCATATATCTAAGGATATAGAGAAATACTAGAAAGCACATGCCCCTAAATTCTAAGAAAAGGTGACTTTCCACCCATTTGTTGAGATTAGCTCAACCATGCAACCCAATGATACTTATAACCTAGTTATGCTAGATGACACAATCAAGTCCAACATAAAAACTTGGTAAGATTGGGATATTTAATCACATCAAATCATACCAAAAAAAACCAACTACTGCATTTTATTTTCTCAGTATAATCTATAACACTCCATCTTAGGTATCAGTGCATAAAAGTCAATGATATGGTAATAGTCCATAAAAGATTTTTGAAATTTAAAACTAATTTGAATTTTAAAATATTAGGTGCACATTTCATAGAATATGCACCTTAGATATGTCTCATTCTAAAAATATTTATAACAATGGTGCCAATGTTTATAATTCTATCATAAATGTTAATCTAAATCATATAACTATGTGCTTTGGCTAATTCAAAAAATGTGTAATTGTGGACAACATGCTTCTAAAGCATGCCCCTAGTATATATGGAGAAAATATTAAAACATAAACAAGTACTAATGTGGAGAACATGTTTCTAAATCATGTCCCAACTATAATTTGGGTGTTTTTAATACTAAATTTTAGATTTAGTGGGGGCATGACTTAGGGGCATGTGCCTTCTAGTCTCTCTCTATATCCAAGGTCTTTCCAATAACATGTAAAATATGCCCATGAAAGCTATAAATGAAAAGGTAGTAACCACATGTGTGGGACTAACCTATAAAGGTGGGTTAGTTTTGATAAGAACCTTTTGTGAGGTCCCATCGAATGTTATAACTAATATAATAGATGGATTCAAGTCACGATGTGTATGACCCAGATGTGAAAGTAATGTAATGGTGCAAAAATTTTATGTTTCACCATTATCAAGAAGAACACTATATATAGGGTGTTATAAAGGTATGCTTGAATGAATAAATAACTATGATGAGATTCAACATCCTTATTCTTACTATCATCAAAATAAATATAAGGTCTCTAAACCATAGGAGGTATATGGCATGTATAATTATCAATAATACCATCTAATGGGTGCCCATAATGTGATGGATGAGGATGTGCATTATATTCCATTTACACTTTTGGTTCCTTCTTAGAATTATCTTATAAAGGATTGTTAAATATTTTCTATTTTTGGTGATCACTAGGCTATGACCGTAATTTCTTGGGAGGATCATCAAATCTAATATATTAGTCATCAATATTGTCATGGATCTTATGCCTCAAAGTAAATAATTTATTTATAGAATGTCCTGGTCATTAGTGAGAATCATAATAAGCATTTACATCATATCCTTTGGGTAGAGGTATGATCAAGTCAAACTCTATAGGATTATAGAGATATATAATCTAACACACTATTAACCTTGGGAGTAATAAAGTCGAAGATATAGGTAAATTTGTAAATTATCTTTTTGGTGCATTGGATAAGCTAAGCCAATTAGGCTGTTATGAAATTATGTTCACTATTGTCAATCAGGAGTGATACACTTATGAGAATTTGTGTTATTTCCCACTTCTAATGAAATAATTAAATCTCCCATAAGTGTGGGTGACTCTGAGATGGTGAGAATCTATATATAGAGGGTTGGTTCCCTTGATGCACTCACTAAATTTATCCTAATCCTACTAATTTGTGATTTCTTGACTAAAGAAAAGAGTCAAGGGATAATGTTTGCAATGTAATTGAAATGAAAAATTGGAATAAATGTGATGCACAAATGTTTATGACCAAATTTTCTTTCAATTGAAATTATTAAGAATGAAAGGAACCTACACACATTCTCTTCACTTCAATTATATGGAGTTTACAATAGTGTTTCATACAAAGGACTTAAAAAATCTAACTCTTTGCATGGAAGGAAGGAAATATTATTGAATTCACATCCAAACATAGACTAAGATTGGACCTAGACACTTAGTTTGACATGTAGAAACTATAATATGTTTTAATAAGGTACAAAAGCTAGACATTAACATTGAAATGCTACTAATTCACAAGGTTAGATCAATGGAGATCACCATGCACTTCACACAATAACTTAAAAATAGAGGAAAATAGATTCTTGTTTATTCAAGAGGTTTAGTAAAAAAAATTGAAAGCATTTAAAAATAGACAAATAAAAATTGATATGGTAATTCTAGAAAAGGAGATACAAATATAAAATAGTATGAGAGGGGAGATAAATCAACCCAAAAATAAGGATGATTAACTTTGTCTTCAAACCCTCAAAATAACTACACAGTGTTTAATAGATTATCTCTTATTATTATTTACCAAATGTGTCATATGGGTAAAGTATAAATTATTAGATAAAATTGAATAATTCTTCATCATTGATTAGTCAAGGTTTACCACTTGAAAATTCCTAAATCCTTACTTGCATACCCTATATACTAGCTTACTTGTCATTATTGAAGAATAAGTCACATCCCTTAAAATAAGTCTTCAAGTATTAATTAATAAATGTGTTTATACCTTCTCCTAATCCATTTATGAGGTCTCTCTACCTTAATTGGGATGTTATAAGGCTCCAAGAAACATATTTGACCTTTTCAACTTGTTAAGTGTAGGAGGGAAATAAGGTATTGTTAGGACTTATAGAAGCTAGTTAAAACATTTTATTTTTATTTGAAATTGAATTTGACTTGTTATTTTCCTCCAAATTTGGAGGAAGAGAGAATCAACCTTATAAAACCCTTGAATAACTTCTATGCCTTGACTTGGTTGATTATTGACTTGAACTCCTACTTTACCAATATGGTGTAGGAGAAAGAAAACTTGGTTTTGATTTTAAGAAGGAAATATAAATCCATGGATCTATTATAAACATCATTTAAGACCTTTAACATGACAATAAAAACCATAAAATAGATCAAAATATGTGATTCTACACTAAAACCCTATTTTTTGACCTATTCCTTATAGCCCTCAAAATGGGTAAACCTCCTTGTAAAAAATAATTTATTAAATTTAATAGATAAATTAGTAAATTTTTTAGTACTTAGTATCATATTACATATCCATGACAATTTTTATGATTCAAATCTGATTGGAGGTATTCTTTTTATCTCACTTTCCCTCTCTAATTAGTTCTAATTATGCCTCCTAGGCCTAGGAAAAGAGATTTGGCCCAAATGGACTCCCACATATGTCAAAACTGCCCAAATTTTTTGATTCAATTTATCTATCATAGGAAAATGATCCATATAAAGTTTTAATTTTTTAAGCCTTGTGTAGGTAGGAAAACTAATGAATGGCTATTGACAAACCTAGGTGTTTGTACATGCTTGAGAGGTAGTTTGAGTGTGTTTTCATGAAACTTGTAGGTTTTAAGAATTATAAATGACTATTTGAGAAATTTAAAACCTTTATACAACTAATTAATTGAGAATTATGTCTCTTAATACACTCATAAGCCTTCATCTAGGCTTCTTGGCTTGCAAAATTGGTTTTACCTCACTTTTTGACTAAGTGGCCAACTTGCAGATATGGTATAACATTTTGAGATAAATATACAAGTTTTTTAATTATTTTATAACCCATATAAAGTACTTATAATAATTTTCACGTGTTTTATAGATCATTCCAAAACATTTACCTTCACAAATAAACCTTTAGATGCATATTTAGCCTTGTTTCATATAGTACTATAACTACACATGTGAACCAGTACCTTGAATGGAGAACATGATAATTTTGAATGTAATTAAGTTCATTTTTAGGTAATAAAAAATAATTATAAGGTATTAATAATTTTATTTCCTCTATCATGTTAGTTATAAGGATTAAGAAGGGTTTAGAGAGGTATATGGTCTTAACAATGATTTATAAAGGACATGGGTCCATTACAAGAACCAATGCCAAGATATTAGAGATATGGGACCTATGTAACACCTAAAATTAACATATATTACCATTAAAATTATCCAATATGTTTTGATAAAAAATTTGACCTACTCAAACTCTTGATATGGTGAAAAAGGGGTATTTTATGTACTCAACCTTCTTATAAATAGTTCATATGGGTGTGAGACTTAAAGACTAAACCAATGATACATGTTTGAATTATTAGGAACATAAAATAAACATTAATAACCTATTACCACCATGAAATTCCTTGGTGAAGTTTTTATCTCTATAAATTAGCTTTTTAGGTAGGATGGACTATGTGAGAAGGCTAAGAAAAGTCCTTTTAAATATTAAGACCTAAAAACACATTTTAATGCAAAACAAGGATCTCAACCAGTCTTAAATGAACCATAAATTTTTTCAAAAATATCATCCATAATCATTTAGCTTTCAAAGGGATTAAAACTTTAACTCTTCACCACTTAAGGGTTTCTAGGTAAGCTAAATTTATTGGCCTTAAAGGTTTATTCATTTACCCTTTCTCGTTTTCCATTAGATCAAAACTTGATGGAAATATTTGTCAAATTAATATACATAATTTTTTACCATTATACATATAATTATATTGATAAATATTTCTCTCTCTTCTCTTTATTCTAGAGTAAACATGTAGATCCTCAATGGACTTTATTTCTTGACTGAGTTAGTTTGGGCCAGGGCATCTTTTGATTGAGTATAAATTTCTAAGTGTTTATAGTATGAAAAATTACCTTAAAAACGTTCTCTATTATTTTCTTCAATATCTATAGCACTTACTAGGTGTATATTTATATATTAAATCTCTTAACATGAGCATGGTTAAGACCTTCAAAACTATCCAAGGCAAGGCTTAGATGGAAACTTGGGTTCATGTATAGTGAGTTCTTAGATCAAGCAATATTGAGTCAATAATAATCGATATAGTGTATTAATAATTTTTATACATATTTCCCACTTTCTTTGCCTTGATAGGACCTCCATCTAACACTAACACCTTAGTTTATGTTATTTGGGCCTAAGACAGGCTTGCATCTCTTTATGAGGCTTTGGATGCCTCTTAAACTAAAAGAAACTAATCCTCATTACTCTCAACATCATGTGAAAGTCATTAAAAATATTTGAAGTACATGTAGACACTTTTTTTTTCCTTAGTTTATGTTATTCATCTATCACCGTCATTTAAATAAAATTATAGGTGTCATCAATCTTTACTTAGCTATAGGACTAAATAGGTGAGTCCTCTCACTTGTTTTGACCTTGATTATGTTTATAATATTTATGATATTACTTATTTCCTATTTAACCTCTGTGACCTCTAAAATGATCCTAAAATTATATGATTTGACCTGATTATAGGTGATTTGTAGTTTCCAACATGATGATTGACCATATTTCTTTATTGAGGCCTGGAAACACACTTCCTCATAGTATTTAATTTTTAAAATGTGAGGACATTATACTAAAATTAAAATTACCTCATGATTGATGCTTGAATCAAAATACATCTTCCCTCAAACTCATTTTTCTCATGCTAAACAACCATCCTCCCTAAACAAGGTAAGCACCTTAGTTAACATAACTAGACATAGTTTCATGGTTAAGTGACTATGAGTACTAGTCCTTAAGATGAAAATTCTATGAACACTAACCTTGATCTTATTCATGCACTTAGGATAATGTCTTAATAACCTCATATAACTTTTATCACTCAAACTCACTCCTAATGCACCTCATTCAATCCTCATGTTGTGATGTATCATCATGGTTCACCATACAGTTGTAGGTGATCATTTGATATTTTTGGCCTTTTACAAACAAAGGAGGAATACTAAGTTTTAAACACATGAAAATTTTATATAAAATACTCTCATTGATATAAATACACCTTGAATTCTTAGATAAATTTCAACTTAAAACTCAAAGGCATTCATTAGTATAGAAACCAAAATGCTCTTTACCTTAAAATTTGCTAAACAACCTTAAACTCTACTAAGATTTATCTCAAAGTCTTATTTTATGATTTTAATTTGTTCATTAGTAATATCATAAACCTTTAGTTAAAATAGTTTTAAATATCCTCATATTTTTATCTCTTAAAGGCCTAAAATACCTTTAAAATCCATTTTACATGTTCATGGTTCATCTTGCTATTATAGGTGATCATTTGAAGTCTCTTTCAGCTTGTAATACATAGAATTGATTCTATCATTTAGGCATATAAGGCATAGTTGGATATTTTAATTTTTTGTGTATTACCTATCACCCTAAATATTATTAAGGGTTCTCTATAACAACCTCATTCTATTAATCAAAACACTTAATCTTTGTGATTCCATTTGTATCACTATGTCATAACAACAATAGAAGATGATGACTTTATGAGTGAATATTTCTAAAGACATTATCACTATGGACATATCAAGGGAAACATTATTCAAGATGGAGGTATATGAATTTTTAAAATTAATATTTTTATTATAATTTAAACATGAGCTTGATAACCCTAGAAGATGAATACACTCAATTGCTACATCAAACATGCTTGAAAACTATTAACTTTGAAAATAAATATAAGTAACTAGTTTATTGACAAAATAATCCTTTTCAAGGCATACTTTATGAGTATAAAATTAAAAATTTTCTATTTGACCCTAAAATTATTCCACTATAACCATTTTTCTCCACCAAGTTTTGAAGTGAAGAAATGGAGGCAAACATCGACCCTATCTAGATTACAAGGACATACTGACCCCCTTACACACTTAGTAATTTTTCATAAATATGAAAATATGAATATAAAAAAAATACACTAACTTAAATTTCATTAGGGTCCCTATCATTTACCAAAATATTTGGACCTTACTTTCTCTCTTCTAACTATACTAAGAAAAAACTTATGGCCTTCCTCGATCTACCAAAGAAGTCAATAAGAGAGATAAATAAAATTTATAAATTTATGCATCTAAAAATCCTTCCAAATCATGGATTTTACCTTGAAATTAATAAATGAAGTCTTGAATATTCTTGGAGGTCAATTTTTCCCTAAAAACTTATATGAAGAACCTCAAAAGTGTCCTTTTTGGCACTAAAACTTCTATAACCACTTGAGAAACCTAATGAAACTACTTTAAAAAGTATTCATTAGACCATTTTATCTCTAAATAGTTACATCATGACCTTATTATTGTATTATACTACCCTTATTATGTAAAACATTCTCTATTAGTCATAAGGTGATCCAAAATGCAACCAACTCGGTTATGAAGTTAGGCAAGAATATCACCAACCTATTTGATATTTATTTGGCCATGTCAGGACCTTTACACCTAATATGAGACCTATCAAGACACCCTAGTCTCCATTCAAAACTTGAAACCCACTTAAATAGCTCAAGAAGTGGCTATATAATCACATAGCTATGATGAACAATACCTTAAACTCATTAAATTTACCTTAAGCTCTATTAAATAAGGTTTCAGATTCATATTTTAAGGACATAATAAAACAAACACCATGATCTAAAGGGTAACAAATCATTATTATCAAAATTTCAAATTTTAGGGGTGAAGTTTAACTTGTGAGGTCAAACTTGTCAACATTTTGGTGTGGCATGATTATGAACCAGACAATTGACATCTCTTTCATGCTTATGAAATATCTCTTAGATTTTGAAATTAACACTAAAAAACTTGAACTATTACTATAAGACTCTTGACTCAAGAAATAATAAATGTTTTCTCCTCTATAAACAAAGAAAGAAAACATAAAAAATAAGGGAAACTAACTATCAAGACACATGTGCAAGCTAAGAACTTATTAGAAAAAACATAAAAACTTGGAGGAAAACAAAACAAACTATGTAAAAAGGAATTTATCTCTTAATATCAATGTTTTAGATGTATCTCATTGACTGGGATTGGGAGATCCTCACCATTCATATTTATAAGTTGAAAAAAATTGTGAGATTTGTAACTAGATATTTTGTAAGAGCCACTCCAATGGGAGTCAAACTTGGTTTACCTTATTAGTTTATCTTTGTCCTCATCCCACTTGAGAAAAAATTCTCCTTCTTTGAAACTTCTTGAAGATGTTCCTTTATCAAAGGTTCTCTTCACTTGTGCTTGATGTATTTCCATGGCCAATATAGATTATTTCTAATTTCTTTTAGCTTTATAAAATCAACATACCTCACTTGCATTGGTTCATTCTCCAAAAATTCTATTTGATTCATTAGTTCTAAATAAGGAAAATCAAGTGAAATGGGAAACCTTGCTTCCTTTCCATATACTATCTAGTATGGTGAATTGACTAAAGACCTTTTTAGGTGATCTAATCAGCCCATAGAGCTGACTTAAGCTTCATATTCCATGTTCTCTGATTATATTTAGTGGTCCTTCTTATGATCTTAAATAGGTTCTCTTTGGTGGACTCATAAATTTCATTGCCTTGTGGGTAGTAATTTGATGAAGTGTTGAGGTATACACCATGTTAAACATCCCATTGATTGATCTTAGCTCCTACAAATTCCATGGTATTGTCTGAAATAATGGTGGAGTGAATTTTAAATCTTGTAATCAAACCTTAATATAAATCTAACACATTAGATTTGTTTGCTTCCTTCAAATCTATTACCTCTATCTATATGGTGAATTAATATTTAGAAGTAAGGATCCACTTTTGACCCAATGTTGAAGTTGGATTAATGAGTCCAATGAATTCCAAACCCCATTGGACAAAGGTTTGATTCACCAAAAGTGGTTATAAAGGTAAAGAAACAAGTATTTATTTTCCTATAAACATGGTGCATTTATTATACGTACTCACCCAAACATTTTAATTTTTTAATATGCTTGGGCAATATTACCCACCTCTCATGATATTAAGGGCTTATTTTCTTGATAATAAATACCCCCCACCTTATCCATCATGGAATTACTCAAATAATATTTCTATTTTTATTTACTCTATGCACCTTACTAACATACCATTGATGTCCTTCTTGAAAATCACTCCATTAATAAGGAGAAAAGGAATGGAATACAATCTGAAATACTTTCTACTTGATGCACTTAAGTTAGGAGGATAAAATCCATATTGGAGGAACCTTACGAATTCTTGAAACCATATTTAATATGATGTGTGATAAACTAAAATTTATTCATCATTTAACACTAAAACTATCTCCTTATTCACTTACAAATCTTGAGTTACGTTTTCACACAATCCTTTCCCTCTAATTAGCTTAGTTACCTTTATTTTAATTTCATACCCAATCACTCTTATTATAAAACATTCTATCTTCTCACTTACGTCTTTGTTCAATGAGAATTACTTAATACTTTGATGAGTAACCATTAGATATATCATGTTGTTAGATAACAAATGTTTAAACTTCTTAAGACATCTGATTATTGAAAAGACATGTTTTTCTATGTAGGTGTACCTTATCTCATATTCTTCCAAGCCTTGGTTGAATAAATCTATTGCCTACTCTAAATATTTCTGATATTGTTGCATAAGTATTCCTAAAATGGTGTCCACATTAGAATATGTATACAAGATGAAATATCTTGAAAAATTATGATTAATGAGGGTAGGAGAAATAACTATTGCTTGTTTGATCTATTCAAAAATATTATTTTCCTCCTTGGTCTAACTGAAGCTTTGATTCATATTAATCATGGTTGTAAGTGGCTTTGCCAAAGTTGTAAAATCATATATGTATCTCATTATAAAATTTATTTTGCCTATAAAACTTTGTAATGCCTTCTTATGTCTTAAACAAACCCAAAGGCATTTTAGTACAGGAAAAAATTCCCCACTTGGTAGTGAAGTTTGTCTTAAACTAATCTTCCTCCTTGATAAGAATAAAGTCATCTGCATTATAACCATCCAAAAATTAAAACGTTTCCAAGACATCTACTAGCTATAATATTTTCTGCATAGATGGAAATGAGTAATGAGCTTTGAAGGAGGCCTTGTTTAAGTCATAAAAATCCACACAAAGTTTGATTTCTCCATTTTTATTCCCTAGTAAAACAAGGTTTTCCACCCATGTATAATGTCTGATTGATAAAATGATGTATGATTCAATTAGCTTATGAACTTTAGTTCTCATCAAAGGCTCAAGTTTTGAATTTATTGGTCTTTACCTTTGTCTAATGGTTTTGTATTATCTTCTATGTCAATGGTGTATTTATCTAAATTCAGATCAAATCCCTTAAAGTCATTATACTTCCATCCAAAGACATCAACAAAATCCCTATATAGATCAATAAATGACTCCTTTTGATATGGATTACATAATTTACCTAGTTTGAGAGTCTTTCCAATTGTTATCTCAAATTAGCACAGTGATCTTCCTTGGTACACTATGAATACTTCTATCTCCTCACCTCATCATCTTTACTAAAAATGTTTTAAAGAGTGACTAGACATTGGGTAGCTTATTGGACTTAAGTTGGACAATATAATCTTCATATTATTTCAAGAGATTTGACTAATTTCTGAAATGGAATTCTAACTTCTCTTGCAAGAATTGAACAATATGATTATCATATTCAAAAACTTGTTAGTTCTAATGATTATAAAGAATAAAAGGCCTCACCACAATTTTAATATGTGATTATTTTTTCTCAATCCTCACATCTTCTGTAATAATTAACTAAGATCCTATGGCAACCAATATATCTTCATGTTTAATTATTTCTCTTGGCATTGCTTGAATATTAAAAGCATTAAAATCCTTAAGGAGGTCCCAAATTCTATGCTTTTAAGATTTTAATGAGGAATTATTACATACATTTTTTCCTCTCACTTGGTGAACCATAAGCTAACTATCGCCAAAACCTTGTAAAACACTTATTCCCATCTTCTTATCCCATTGTAAACCCTGGAATAGAGCCTCATATTCTAATAAATTATTACAATAGCCAAAATAAAATATAATATTAGAAAAATTCCTTTTTTTGGTAGGTGATATAAGCATAATTCGAGCCCCAGTTTCATGCTTGTTAATTGACCCATCAAATCAAATCTACATCTTTTGACTCATCTTACTTCACTATAGCTAGAATTTGTGCATCATTTTCATGAAGAAAATAGACATCAAGTCTCACCTCTTCAATAATTTTATAGGGATAATTTTCATGAAATTTATAAGACCATTATTAAATAAATATATTAGGAAATCCTTTAAGAGTTGAGTTGGCTTATACTTCACTAACTTGTTCCACCTCATTTGAAATGACACAATTTGTGTTCACAACACTTGGAATGTAAGGTTATAAGTGAAAATGTTCAATAGGATTAGAATGAATAGTGATTATATTACCATACGTTGTTTTTAACAATAAATAATTATAATTAGCTAGTAATTAACAATCAATCTTTGATGTGAAATCTCTAGACAAGCACGTGGAAAAATATGGAGGCAAGTCTACCACCACTACATCCTATTGAATGGTTACATTTCCTCAAGCATGAAAATTTAATTTAAGTTCCTTTATCATTCCAATAGTATGTTTTAGGGAGTTTTAAATCTGAAATACACCCTTTTTTCTGGTTCATACACCAAACCAAGCTTGTCTACAATATACTTAGGCATGATTGTACTACTAACTCCATTATATACTATACTATTATGGAGTAAGGTATTACCAAGATTTAAAGATAGATAAAATGGATGTTTTTATTAATTTTAGCCTCATCTTTACCCAATTTTACCTCCTTATGTATTTTATGTACTTATTGTTTCATTAATTGGTCTAAATTAGTCAAAACTACACTATCCTTATCAACCAGTTTTTAACACAACTTGAGCACTAAAAGCTCTTAAATAAGCATGTCCTTTTGTCTTGGGAGTGATAAGGAATACCAAATGTTCATGATTATATTATAATTCTTCATATGTGTTTTTAGTTTTATTTTCACATTTTGAAGAGATTTCTAATATCTCCTCATCTAAGTGGCATGATGGAAACACCTCTAGGCTTGTCGATAGCCTAAGGATGAGATGAATCTCTAGATAGGATAGTTTCTTTGATGTACCACATTGGATTGTAAATAAAACTAAATTTGGGTTTGAAAATAAAGAGAGACAACTAAAATCAAAATATAATAATGGGGGTGATACACTAAATAGATTGATGACTTCAAATGGGATGCATTTTACAAATGAAATCAAGGGACAAACTAAACATACACTCCTTCAATCTACATCTTCTCACATCAATGTTACATTATGAGGTTATGGATGAATGTGAAAAACTAAGTAGACTAGATAAGGCCTTGAATGTTATGAATGAAAATACTAACTCACTTAATCCTTGACATTTCCTAGAACACTTCACATGCCTTCTAAGAGGAAGCTTTTCAACTACAAATAAGATGTAAGAATGAGACAACATGCTAAGGAATCCATAGTATTCACTAAGAAAGATAAAAAATTCATGTAAAACACACTAATAATAGTCATTAAGAGATAAAAATCAGTATTATTATTGATCAAATGGTATGTAAATGACTAGGGATTCACCATACGTAGGTGGAATATCAAGTACAATGGCCAAAATGGCTAGTTCTTATAAAAATTGATAGAGAGAAGAGAAGGCAGAATTTAAAGGGTCAAAAGGAAACTTTTAAAGATGAAATAAGTAGTTACTTATGCAAAATAATAGTATATGGTATAAACCATGCAAAATTAGGAAGCCCAAGTGTCTATCCTAGTCATCAAACTCTTGTAAAGTACCATAAGATTCATCATTCTAGATCAGAAAACTAGTTTATTAATTTGGACTTATTTTAAAATCCAAAAACTGATTAGGGATAGGTATTATGATTAAAACAAATGTTAAGAGTCTTAATCATGCCTCTCCATGAATTCTTTTCATTCTTGGTCATTTAAAATCACCTAGAAGTGAGCCATCATCATCTACATTTCAAAAAACTCCTCTTTCATGCACCCTACACACTTGGATTACAAAAATGCATCAATTCCTAATTAAAATCCATGAGATATAGTGTATTAAACCTTTCAATACCCTCCATGTACATATAAGTATTAGGAATACCTTAAACTCACCCCACTTGAAGTTTTCCACCATTCTCACTAGCTTGTCCAATAGGCCAGTTTTGATTAGCTAAGATGAAGGCTATTGTTTACACACTTAGAATATTTTATAAGGCATAAAATTAACATGGGGAGTTATCAAAAGTATAAATCTTCATCCTAAATTTGGTTTCATCCTTTGACTCCTATAACCTGTAAAACATAAAAAATGGTAAGAAAATACATTGTTTCCACTATGTTCGTATAGATTACATATAGATGATTCTAGTGGTAGGTATCTTGAGGAATTAATATTTAAAATACAATCATCATTCATTCCATTCTATTTCATTTGGATTCATCTTTAGCCTCATTTCTTCAATTGGTTCCTTCTAAGGGTTTTGTAAGGGTTTTAGCTTCTTTACCCTCTTAATCTTTGTTAATATAGGTTTCACATTGAAATTACAAATAAATTTAATAAAAAGGTTTCCATTTACCTTTTATAACTCATATAAATGCCTTGAGTCTCCATGTAAATCCTCAAAAGAGAAATGAGCATTCAAAGTTACCCACTCGAGCTTATTTCTTCCATTCTTGCATGTTTGAGTTGGTTTAAGGTCCAATAATGGTTTCATTTTCATATAAAAGGATTTATCACATTTATATCCACCCTAATAACATGATTCATTATGTCTTAAATCATATATAATGCTAAAAGCGTGAAATACCTCCTCTTTGGACACTAGGCCTAATCCTTACCTAGTAGGCTTACCTACATTCTTGTGGTTTGAAACATCCAACTAAGTTTTTTTTTAGTTTAAATTGTTGAAAAACATATATTATTATCATATGAGAATAAAAAAATTAATTATAATTCTCTGTTAAGGTTTCAAGTGAGAGTGACCTTCTATTTGGCCTTCCAAAACCCTGCCCTTAAGCCTGACTACAACTCTAGCATTTTGGACCTACATATTTATTTATATACTAATATGAGGTGTTATACACATTTTAATAGGATATATACAACTCAAAAAAACTCTCTGAGAGGTTCAAGCATCACCTGGTCTATCATTTCATCCTCTTTCCCAAAAACTACCAATTTATGCATGAGGAGAATTACCCTCTGTCTAAGACAAAATAGAGGCTACTTCCCATATTTTTATAGATAAAATGAATATTTTTAGGAATTATAAAAAATATGAGGACATATTACATAAAAAATAAGCTTATTACCATGTTATTTGACCTCCAAAACTCTTTATAACCCAAACAGACTATTGTAAAGGAAAACTCTGTATGCACGATTTCACAAGTACTGTGTTATGCTTGTTTGAGATCCTTCTTTGCTCGATAGACCATTGTGAGAGTATAATGAGATTTTAATGGAAATAATTAATTATTTTTTATATTTTAAACTTAATTAAACCTCTATGTTCTCATTTCACACCATGACTGGGACAAGACCAAGTTCTCTTTTTTAACTATGTTTCTTGCTCTTTGGGATATACCTGTAGGTTATCTTGTAATGGTTAGATGTTAAATTGATGTTCCAGACCTTATTGATACATTATAATACATATTTTAAATATAATATATCAAATTTCCTCCTATTTATTCCATTCCCACACCAAAACACTACCAATCGACTCACTATCCTAGACAATTAAACATAGTTGACTTTGTCAAGGCAACATGGGTGTTGTAGATGCATATCTACATTGAAATCCATGGAACAAGGTTTATGGTCTATTTTTAGTTATTTTATAAGAATTTATAAATATTATATTATCATGTTTGGAAAAAGATGGGGTCATTTTTATGCCTTGGTAACTTTCATGCCTCGCTCCTTAACTCATTGTTTTCATACAGTCAAACACTAGTTGTTAGTGTTCATAGAGTCTTAAGGAGATGTATAGGATTATTTAAACTATTTATATCTCATGAATGTGATTATGATATTGAAAAATGTGTTTTAAAATATATATCATCATTCTAAACTTACTTTTTCTCTTCACTTGCACTTTGAAATCATCCAACTAAGATCTCTTTGCTTTTGATTGAGAAACCCTGCCTATTGGTGTCTCCCTGCCTGTAGGTGTCCTAAAAATAATGATTAAGAGTTATTTCCAAGTTTAAAGATTCATTTTTAGGTATATAAATTTATTTTAACCATTTTAAATTTTATTATCTCTTTTTCAATCACCTTGGACCTCAAAACTACTCACTTTACGACATAATTAAAAAAAAAGTCAACTGTGTTTGAACAATAAGATCCTATAGGTTTATATGAACCTTGAGACACCATCAATTAGTTACTCTTGATTAAATATATTTTAATTAGTTCCAAATTCCATAATTAATGTCACACAAAATATGGAAGTATACCTTGGAATTAAAACATTAGTTTAATGGGTCACTAATAGCTCTAACTTGTAAATATCAGTGGTTGAAAATAGTGCATAAAGTTATGATTTTTGGCTTCCCAAAAACCACGTTCCGTTTGTCATCTACCCTTACAATTTTGTAAGGTGTTTATCCATCATATAGGTTACAAATAATTATCATATTTGTGATTTTAAATTCATACCAACCATGCTCCAAAGTATCAACAAGACCTCCAAGATCTTTATTTTGTTCCTTTAGGGACTTATGGCCTAAACATAATCACTTGAACCTTTTAGCATAGTTTCACTCTCATTTGAAATTTCTAACATGTAAAAAATGAATTATAATGCCATATCAACATATTTGGGTCTCAATAAACTATTAAATTCATGTCTCTATTCTCCATTATGACATCATATTCCTCTGTTATGCTACGTATAGGTGTGCATTTAGTATGCAAGTAGTAAGGGTGAGCAAACTGGATAGTGAGCCTTCCCTTTGATCTATCATGAGTTTTAAACCTATCTAATACTTTAAAATTAATCACTAATTTTCTTAAACACTTGGATAAAGTTTTAACACCCTCCTTTCAACATGAACACTTCCTTTATGGCACCTGTACATGAGTTATTCATAGCAAATTGACTGGGAATGTGTTATATGACTACTCAATCCCTCTTTTAAACATAAAATGAAGCTTGATTCACTAATTAATTATACCAAAATATCAACCAAGTATTTAAAACCTTAAATACAACTTGTTAAACATGACATATAGGTTTAATTCATGTGCCTCACCATGGTTAAAAGCAAATAGTGAGCAAAAGTTGACTGTATGGTGCTCCATGACTACACTTATGAGAATTGCTTTTAAGAATTAATGTTGAAAGGAGTAAGGGAATAATATAAAATTTAAAATATTAAAATAGACCTATCAAAACCCTTTGAATACATTTAAAAATCATGAAGCTCTAAAAATGGTGAAAATAGACCTGTCATCCCACATAAGACCAGTTTACAAACCCAAGATGATTTTCCCATAAAAACACCTTATAGCATGAACCCAAGAATGTAAAAAATTATATGGGAGATTAAACATCCTATGGAACCAATATTAGTATCTGAGTTAAATGAAACTTTCTAAACAAGAGAAAAATCTATATGGTGCATAGATTTATGAGTAGAAAAACATAGTCAACCTCATGAGGATGGTTCATGAAGCACAAGCCACCATTATTTTAAATAATTATATTAAAATGAATTTATTTGAGTTTAATATATCCTACCCAAGTATTTTGAGCTAAATCCTCTTGAGTTATTCATACTAAGCATAAAATTAAAGGTCACTTCTGCTTGCCAAGAAGATTGAAAAAGGAGAAAAATGTTTTTGGGCCAAAACTGGCACTTTCAGAGTGTTTCAAGAATTTAAATTCACTTAGGGAAGATTATTATACATAAAATTATCCTTTCCCATGTGGAACACTTCCCAAAGAGATGTACAAGTGCCAAACTTCTTCTTTTCCTTAATGAAATTGCCCTTTTCCTAAGGAACTTGTCATTTTTTAGTTGGTTTTAGTTGATTAAGACCTCTTCAGAAAAATGGGATGTTACATCAACTTTTGGAACCTTCATACTTCCTAATGAATATTTACAAGTCATTAAATGCCCATTTTTGACCTCAAAATGACTCAAAATGACTAAAAGAACAAAAATAACTAATGACCAAGGATAATAAAACATTAAGTGACATTATTTAACCTATAAAAAACTTTTTACATCTATATGGGACCCATATAACACCTAAAGTCAATTTTTTTACCTACGGGTATCCCAATTTGACCTAAAAGTCAAATTTGGTCAACAAAATGGTGACTCATAGGGGTAGTATGCATGTTATATTAACTAGACTAGTAGCCTTATCAGTTCATTGAGATAATGGATTAATTTAATGTTTGAGACAAAAAATGAAACCTTTGACTATTAACCATCAAGACAAGACCACTAATTACCTCAACCACACAAAGCAAGGATACACATAAAATAAGATAATAAACTAATGAGAGACACACACACACACACACACACACACACATGTGCTCAAGGCACTTAAGGTAATATGAAAACAAATTATTATGAAAAATTAGAAGCTAAACATACATCCTTCCTATGATAAAAAGGAAAACATCTTGAATCATCTTCATGGTGAGATGAAACATAGTGTTAAGCATGTTTCTCTTTGGATTGAATTCTTTGTGAATCTTGTAATTTCACTTGATATGATCTCAATTAGATCATCCTAAAATATTTATCTAATGACTATATATTATTATTGATCATGTTCACATACTTTATAACTATATGCACTCTTCATTTCATGGTTAATTTGTATCTCCTTAGTAGGCATGGCTTCAAGAGGATTGACTTCTTGTTCCTTAAAAGATTGAGGCAAATAGGATCTTGTTCCATCCTTCAAGAGATGATATGTTTATCCCAAATAATTTAGAGGATGATTTCCCATCTTGATTATTTCAAACATTTCATCATGCAATATATATGCTTCTTTAAAGGATAGATTTGAAAGGTTGCTTTTCCTTTGCATACTTACTTGAGTGCCAAAGTTTCCTTCACCATCTTTGACTAGATCATATCCTCCTTGAAAAGGAGTATAGCCTACTCCAATTATTTAAAACAAGTCATCCAAAGGCTGATTAATAACTTCTCCTTACCCATCCATGACATATTTCAAAGTGATGGAAGAATCAATGACCATTTCTTCCTCTTTGGCAAAAGGATAACATTCTTCCTCATCAACCCAATCAAAAAAAATTACATAAGAGACCACCTCTTCTTAATAATTTGGGACCTCTTTAGGTCTCTCAATTTTCATCTCAACTTACAAAATATTCTTTTCTTTCTCAAGCACTGTAAGATCCTCCATTTCTTTATGCTTTGTGATTCCAAGACTAGGCATTTTAAAGTCATGTGACTTAGTTCAATGAGGCTGTGAAGGAGTTAGCCTCTCTTGAAACAAGAGTTCTGAGTTTTTATCAATAAAAATATCCTCCTTAGATTTCCATGCCATACATGCATCAAGGAAAAAGATTATGGGGTGAGGAAAAGATCAACTAGTTGGTGGAGGTGGCACATAAAACTCAAAATCATATTGAGAGTGATGTGTAGGGGATTCTTTTGGAAGCTCTTGAGGAAGGGAAGGTAGGACTTGGGATAAAATCACTTGATTTTCTTCCTTCCACTTGAAAAACACCTCATTAAAATATAATTTATCTTGAGGACTCTCTTGTCGAAGGGTGTATGGGGTGTGTTTAAGCATAGGATCTTCTTTTGGGTCTAAACCTTCCATCACACCTTGACTCAACAATCTCATCTTTAACACTAACTCTTCAATTTAATTGGCTAGGTTCTCTTGGAAAAGTCTCTCTTGAAGTTCATAAGAATCATCATGGTCATAAGTAATAAAATAGGTATGAAATGGAACATAATAATCTTCTTGAGGAAGGGTGGGAGGGACATTCAAAGGATCAACTCCATTCTCCACTTCAAACTCCTTGGCAATGCTTTTATCTTATTTCTTTCCCCATGGCTCTACTATCTTACTCCACCTTAGGATGTTGGGATTATAAGTCTATTTTTGAGGTGGTGGTGATGAAATATAAGATGGAAATGAGGTATTTAACTCCACTTACTTTTATACCAACATGGATTTATATATATGCATATTAGCCAACTCAATTTGACTATCAAGATTAGCTTCAAAAACAAGGTTTCTCTTTTCAACTCTCTCTTCCAACTGATTAGGAAAAGTATGACTTTGATATATTTGATTTGGATTATTATTAGGGATCAAATATGGTTAATAGGAAACTTTGAGAAGTGGATATGAAATCTAATAAGTTTGTTGAGGTTTCATTTCATGAACTCCTATCCTATCCTCTAAGGAAGAAATTAGGCCACTAACATCAAACATCTCACCTTTGAGACTTTGCTAATTGGCTCTCTCAATAGGTAGCCACTCTCTTTGGACCAAATCTAATGCATCTCTCACCCTATTAATAACATGATAAATAAAATCTTTACCACATCCCATAATAGTATCAAGCTCCAACATGTACATCTCATAACCCAAAAGTGTTTTCTTGAAGGTAGAATGGATGGAGTTGGGAAGTGGCTAGGTTGACTAGGAGAAGTAAAATATTGAGGAGGATGGATATATTACTAATAAAACTCATGATAAAGTTGAATATGATCATAATGGGTCTGAAAGTTACCATATTGGGTTTGGTACACTTCATGGAAAGGCTGATTAAGAATGTGTTCCTGTTGGTAAGGAATGGCACAATCTTGTAATGTCTCACCAACTTATAAAGAACAGTACTCAACACCAAAATTATACATGAAACCTCATTAAAATATAAAAACACAAATAAAAATGTTACCAAAAATATTCAAAATGAAACCTAAGTTTCTTGAACATTTGATGTATCTTTGGAGTTTCCATTGATGCTTTGATAGATGCCTCTAAAGGCTGATTGTTGAAAGACAACACAAAAATTCTTTCAACCTCTTAGACCAAGAGTACTAATGGGCATGGAAAAAACTATTATCACTTGTATTTTCACACTTTTAGGAGATTAATAATCTCTCCTCATCCAAGTGGCACAATGGAAACACCTCTAGGCTTGTGGGTAGCCTAAGGATGAGGTGAATCTCTAGATATGGCTATCTCCCTTGATATACCACTTTAGATTGCAACTACACCTAACTTTGGGGGTGAAAATGGAGAGAGATAACTAAAATAAAACTTTAATAAGGGGGATTATACACTAAATATATGGATGACTTCCAACCAAATGCATATTACACATGAAATTAAGGGACAAACTAAACATACACTCCTTCAATCTGTACCTTCTCATATCAATGTTACATTGTGAGGTGATGGATGAAATTAAATTTTATGAGGAATAGACAAAAGTACTTGAATGACACTAATTAAAATGATAACTCACTCAATCCTTCATATTTCCTAGACCACTTCACATGCCTTATAATAAAAATCTTTCTAATTACAAATAAGATGCAAGAATGAGATAACATGCTAAGGAATCCATAATATTCACTTAGAAATATCCAAAATTCAAGTAAAACACACTAATAATAGTCATTAAGAGTTAAAAAATAGTAGTCTTATTGATCAAATGGTATGAAAATTAGTATGGATTTGCCATACTTAGGTAGAACATCAAGTATAATGGCTAAAATGGCTAATTCTTAAAGAACTTGAGAGAGAGAAGAGAAGAGAGAAGTTCAAGGGTCACAAATAAACTTTTAAATATAATATAAGTAGTTAATTTTGTATGGTAATATGATATTATATGAACCATGTAAAGTTATTAATCCTAAGTTTCCATCCAAGTCATCTAACTCTTGCAAAGTGGCATAAGATTCCTTATTCTAGCTCAGAATACTACCTTCATAATTTAGACCTATTTAAACGTCCCAAAAATAATTATGGATATGTATTATTATTTTAATTAAGTATAGGAGTCTCAGACATGCCTCTCCATGTATTGGTTGCATGATTGGTCATATAAAATCACCTGGAAGTGAGTCATCATAATCTATAGTCCAAAAAACTCCTCTTTCATGCACCCTACACACTTGGATTCCAAAAAGGCATTAGTTGATAATTTAAATTCATGGGATGGATTTTTTGACATATTTCAATACCTCCATTCACTTATAACCATTATTCACAACTTAAAATCATCCCACTTGAACTTTTTTACCCTTCTCACTAGCTTGTCCACTAGGCCAGTTCTGACTGGCTAAGATGAAGGCTATTTTTTACACAATTAGAATATTTTATAAGGAATTAAATGAATATTGTGAGTTATAAAAAGTATAAATCTTCCTCTTAAATCTAATTTCATTCTTTGACTCCTTATAGAACCTACAAAACACAAAACATGGTTAGAAATATCCTATGTCTACCATGTTTGTATAAATTTCATATAGATAATTCTAGTGGGAGGTAGCTTTAGGGAGTCATATTTAACATCAAATCATCATTTATGCCATTCTGGTCCATCTAGATGCATCTTTAGCCTCATTTATCCAATTGGGTCCTTCTAAGGGTTTTGTAAGGGTTTTAGCTTGTTTACCCTCTTAAGCTTTGTTCATAAAAGTTTCATATTGAAATTCAAAACAAATTTCATAGAAAGGTTTCCTAGGACCTTGTATAAATCCTCCAAATTCATTGAGTCTCGATGTAAATCCTCAAAAGAGAAATGAGCATTCAAAGATACCCACTCGAGCTTATTTCTTCCACTCCTACATGTCTAAGTTGGTTTAAGGTCCAAAAATAGTTTCATTTTTTTTTATTTTCATCTCAAAATATTTATCACCATTGTATCCACCCTAGTAACATGATTATATAGGTTTCAATCATATCTAAGGCTAAAAACATGAAAGACCTTCTCTTTAAACACTAGGCCTAATCCTTGCCTAGTAGGCTTACATGCATTCTTGTGGTTTAGACCATCCAACTAAGTTTATTTTCATTTTAATAGCTCAAAAACCTATATTATGATCATATGAGAATACCCAAATGAATTAAAATTCTCTACTAAGGTTTTAAGTCGGAGTGACCTTCTATTTGGCCTCTAAGCCAAAACCCTACCTTAAGCCTAAAATTCTAGAATTTTTAACATCCCTATTTAGTTATATAATCCAATGAGGTTTTATCCACAATTTATTAGGATACATCTAACTCCACACAACTCTTTTATAGGTTTAATCATCACCTAGTTCATCATTTCATCTTTTCTCCCTAAAAATACCAATTTATGCATGAGGGGAAGTACCCTCTATCTGAGACAAAATAGACGGTACTTACCCTATTTTTATATAAAAAATGAATATTTGAGGGAATTATACCAATTTTTATGACCTATTACACAAAAAATTAGGTCCTTACCATGTTATTTGACCTCCCAAACTGTCCATAACTCAAACAAACTATTGTAAAGGAAAATTGTGTATGTAGGATTTAAAAAGGACTATGTTATGCTTGTTTGAGCTCCTTCTTTGCTTGATACACCACTGAGAGATTATCTTGAGGTTTCTATGGCCATAATTAATGATTTTTTATCTTTTAAACTCACTTTAACCTCCATTTTATCACTTCACACCTTGATTGGGACAATAAGGAGCTCCCCATTTTTACTATGTTTATTGATCTTTAGGGTATACCTCTAGTTTATCTTACAATGGTTAGACCTTAAATTGATGTTAAAAACATTATTTATACCTAATAATACCTAATATCAATAACCTAGATCAATTTTCCTCCTATTTTTTCCATTCGCATACCAAAACACTACCCCTCTACTCACTATCCTAGATAGTCAAACATGGTTGACTTTGCTCATGCAACAGGTGTTTTAGATGCATATCTACCTTGAAATCCATGGAAAAAGGTTTATGTTATGATATTTTGTTTTTTATAATCATTTATAAATTTTATAATATCATTTTTAGAAACATTTGGGTTCATGTTTATGCCTTGGGAACTTTCATGCCTCACTCCTTAAATCACTATTTTTGTACAGTCAAACACAGGTTTTAGGTGTTTATAAAGTCCTAAGGATTTGCATAGTATTTTTAAAACTATTTATATATCATTAATTTTATTTTTATTTTCATGTATGTTTTTTAAAATATATCTCATCATTTCAACCTTACTTGTGCTCTTCACATGCACTTTGAAATCATCAAATTGAGCTCTCCTTACTTTTGACTAAGAAACCCTACCTATTGGTGTCTCCCTACTTTCATGTGTCTTGAAAATAGTGATTATGAGTTATTTAAACATTTAAAGATTCATTTTTACGTGTCTAAATTTATTTGAATCATATTCACTTTTCCTAAAACTTTTTCAATCACCTTGGACCTCAAAACTACTCAATGTATGACATAGTCAGAAAAAAGTCAACTATGTTTAAACAATAAGATCATGTAGGTGTAAAATGGACCTTGAGACACCATCAATAAGTTCCTCTTGATGAACTCCATGTTCATTTTTGACCCATTCCATCAATAATTTCACACAAAACATATAATTATACTTTGGTATTAAAACATTGGTTGAATTAGTCAATAATAGCTTTGACCTATAGATATCATTGATTGAATATAGTACATAAAGTTTTGATTTTAGGATTCCAAAATACCACCTACCATTCATCATATGCACTTGAAAAAATAGTTTTTTTTCCATGCTAAAGGTTACAAATAATGATCATCTAGGTGCTTCACAAGTCATACCAACCATGTTCCAAAATATCAACAAGACCTCCAAGATCTTTATTTTATTCTTTTAGGGACTTATGGCCTAAACATAGTCACTTTAACCTTTTAGCATAGTTTTTATCTCATTTGACCTCTTTAACATGACAAAAATGAATAATAATTCCCTTCATCATATTCAGGTCTCAATAAAAATTCAATTCATTCTCAATACTCCATTATGAAATCATATTCCTCTTATATGCCACTTGTAGGTGTGCATTCAGTATGTAGGCAATAAGCATGAGGAAATTGGATAGTGAGCCTTCATGTTTACCTTTTATGAGTTTTAAACCTATCTCATACTTAAAAATTCATATTTAAAATTTTAAAACACTTGGATAAAGTGTCAACACCCTCCTTTCAACATGAACACTTCCTTTATGGCACCTGTGGATGAGTTGTTCATGGCAGACTGATTAGGAATGCGTTATATGACTACTCAATCTCCTTTTTAGCATCAAATAAAGATTTATTAACTACTTAATTCTATAAAAATATTTAACAAGGATTTAAAACTTTAAATACACCTATGTGAACATGACATACATGTTTAATACACATGCCTCACCATGGTTTCAAGCAAATAGTGAGCAAAAGTTGACAGTATAGTGCTCCATGACTACACTCATGAGAATTTATTTGAATGGTCAATTTTGAAAGGATTAATGGAATAATATCACATTAAATACATTAAAATAGACATATCACAACCCTATGAAGACATTTTTAAAGCATGAAGATATAGAAATGGTGAAAACATTCTTATCATCCCACATAAGACTAGTTTGGAAACCCAAGATGATTTTACCATAAAAACACCTTGTAACGTGAACCCAAGAATGGAAAAAATTATAGGGGATAGTAAAAATACTTTGGAACCAATATCAGTAGCTGAATTGTATGGATTTTCCCAAACAAGAGCAAAACTTGTAAGGTGCATAGATTTGTAAGAAAAAAACAATCAACTTCATGAGGATGGTTCATGAAACACAAGCCACCATTATTTGAAATAATTATATGGAAATGAAGGTCTCTAATTTTAGTACAACATACCTAAGGAATTTGAGTTTAAACCTCCTAAGCTGTCTGTATTAAGCACAAACATAAAAGTCACTTATATTTGCCATGAACATTGAAAAAGGAATAGAATGGTTTTGGGCAAAAAATGGCACTATCAAAGTATTTCAAGAACTTACATGAGATTTTGGAAGCTAAAGAGACATACCGTGATCCTTTCCCACATGGAACACTTCCCAAGGATATATATAGGTGCTAAACTTCTTCTTTTCTTTTCATCAAGGAAACTACCCTTTTTTGAGGAACCTACCACTTTTCAATTGGTTTGAATTACTTCAGACCAATTAAGACACAATGGACATGAAACCAACTTTTGAAACCTTCACACTTACCAATAAATCTATACAAGTATTTAAATTCCCCTTTTTGACCTTAAAATGACTAAAGGGACTAAAATAACTAATGACCAAGGCTAGTACAACATTAAGTAACATTAATTAACCCTTAGAACACCTTGTGAAATCTATATTGGATCTCTATAACACCTAAAATTCATTTTTTTACCTAGGTGTTCCCCAATTTGACCTAAAATTAAAATTTGGTCAATAATATGATCAATAATATTGAAAGGAGTTGCACTTACCTTTGTCTTCACTCTTGGCATAAATAGATGAATTTTCACTTGTGGTACTTGATGAGATTTACCAGTTTCCATGTTTATTTTTCTAAGGTGTTGGGATAGAAAATCAGTTATTAAAATATTTATTAATAATGGGGGGAATGCTTGGAACATGGTCCACCTCCTTAGTCTCTTCAATTTCCATTTTCTTTACTCTAGTGATAACTACAACCACATTGTTTGAAGTACTAGAGTCACAAACCTGATTCAAATCTACATGATCATTAATTTTATAGTTCACAAAGGTTGAATCTAGATTCCTTTATCCATGATACACCTTATCTTGATATTACACACCCTCATTATGTTGAATTTATTGAAGAGAAGCCTCTTCCTAGGTCATTTGAGGCATCATCATAAATTGATTTAGTAAGGCATAATTCCACATATCATTTAGATTATATGGCTGACAACCTAAATTTATCATCATGTTATTTTGTGTTGGTATAATAATAATGGCTTTAGATGAATAAGGATCATTTGGATCAATTATATAATAAGGCTTAGACTATTTGATAGCTCCTCAAGCTTAATATGAAGGTATTTATTCTCTAAAGCCTTGATACGGGAGTCTATTATCTATAAAAGGCTGATAGGTGGGTTCATTAGGTGCTTGTTAAGGACTATTAGTTTGTTATTGTTAGCTTTTCATGTAAAATATTTCATTCCCAAAGGATTGTAACATTCCATTGAGTTCTCCAATCTCAATTGATTGACAAGGAAGGGTTATAGCTTATGCCTAGGGGCTAGAATGGGAGTCATTAAAAGAACTAGAGGGTCTATAATTAGATATATTTCTTGGAAAAAGGGCTTAAAAGGTCTAGGTGCCAACTTTTCATCCTGAACCAAACTATTTTCTACTCTAATATCCATAACATATGCATCTACAACTGTAGTGCCACCCATTAACTAATTCATAACACCAGTGTATGAATTTAGACCTCTTAGATAAGAAAAAGGTGCATGATGTTGAGATGGACTAATCGTAAGACATATCCTAGTCCATGTCATTTGAATCTTGAGGTTAAAATTTGTCATGAACTCATGGGGATCCCTCTTTATGGTTGTGAGTTGTTCAACTAGGGACAAATGGTCATATTTGTATTCAAACTATATACAAAAGGCTAAACCTACTCATCTTAGGAAGCAATAAAGTTCATAGGAAGGTTTATATACCACTACAAGTTTTTTCTTTTAAGGATGCAATAAGTAGTCATATAGATATATTCTTTTAGATAAAATTGTGGACAAAAAAAAGGTTGGACACACATGTGATTAATAGGCATAGTTTGGTCTTCCCCTAAGAAGAAAGGAGTTCTTTTAAGGGCTAAATCTAGTATATCATCATACTGAGCAAGATTCAATGGGCTTCCTCTATTGAATGAAACAAACACTTGGTTCCTAGGAAGAGTCATTTGGATAGTGGGAATTGAACTATCTAGTATAATGGGATGATTAGGAGATTAAAAAATTTAATAGGATAGGAGTTGGTCCTTATAAATATTTTCCTTTCAAATGAATGAGAAGGAATCTCAATAAATTCAAAAAGAATATGTTTGATTTTAGAATCTTATGGTAACCTTTGACATGAAAATTTTGCTAGTTTGCTACTAATAATCTTGTAACTTTAAATAATCCTTTAGTTTAAAATATGATGAGTGTCCTCTTATATTATAAATGATTTTCTCTAGCTCCAAACTTCATCTATGCCAAAGAGTATGTATCCCACCAAGTGTGCCAAAAATTATTGTCAATCAAGAGTGTTACCCTTGTGAGAATGTGTGTAATTTCCTATTTTTACTAGAATAATGGAATATATCTTAAGTTTGGATGAATATAAGATGGAGATAATCTCTAGATATAGGGATGGTTCCCTTAATGCACTCACTAAATTTGATCCCAATCCTACTAACTACTAATTTATTGACTAAGCAAAAGAGTGAAGGGATAATGATTACATTGTAATTGAAATGAAAACATGGAATAAAGGTGATGCACCAATGTTTATGACCAATTTTTATTGAAATTTACACTCTTAAGAAGCAAATGAGCCTACACATATTCATTTCACTTCAGATATATGGATTTTATAATAGTGTTTCATATAAAGGACTTAACAAGAGTCACTTTTTGCATGGAAAGAATGAAATATTATTAAATTCACATCAAAACATAGACTAAAATTGAACATAGATACTTAGTATGACCTATAAAAACTCAAATATGATGTAGTAAGGTACAACAACTAGACTTTTACATAAGAAAGCTACTAATTCACAATGTTATATCAATGGAAATCACCATACACTTCACACAATAATAGGAAAAATGGAGGAAAATAGATTCTTATTTCTTCAATAGGTTTAGTACAAAATTTTGATAGCCTTTCAGCATAGCCAAATAGAAAAAAGATATGATAATTCTATAAAAGGAGATACAAATAGAAAATAGTAGGAGAGGGAAGATAAAGTAGCCCCAAAATAGGGGTGATTAACTTTATCTTCAAACCCTCCAAATCACTACATAGTGTTTCCTAGAATATTTCTTCTCATTATTTACCAAAATTGGTGTAATATTAGAATATAAATTCTTGGATAAACTTGAATAAGTTTTCAACATTAATTTTTCAAGATTGACCACTTGAAAATGCCTAAATCCTTACATACCCTATATACTAGCTTATATGTCCTTGAAGATTAAGTCACATAATTTAAAATAAGTATTCAAGTACTCATTACTCCCTACAGTTAAACCTTATTATAATTCATTTATTAGGTCTATCAAACTTACTTTGGCTTTTAGAAGGATCTAAGAAACATTTTTACCTTTTCAACTTGTTACACGTAGGAGGGAAAGAAGGTATTGATAGGACTAATAGAGAGTTTTTCAACCCTTAGAATGCTATTTGTAATTGAATATGACTTTTTATTGTCTTATAAATTGTTTTTAAGAGATAATTAACCTTAAAAACCCCCTTTAATAACTTATATTCCTTGACTTGGTTGATTGTTCACTTGAACTCCTCCTTTAGCAATATGGCATAAAAGAGAGAAAAAAATTGGTTTTGAGCTAAACAAGGTAATATTAATCTATTTATGGATTTTAAAAATCATTTAAGATCTGAAAAATGACAATTATAACCATCAAATAGTTCAAAAGATGCGATTCTACACCAATACCCTGCTTTTCAACCTATTTCTTGGATCCCTCAAATTGGGTAAACCTCCTTGTATAGAATAATGTACAAACTATAATGGGGAATTGAGCACATTTTTAGGACCCATTATCCCCTTATATATCCATGAAAATATTTAGGATCTAAATATTGTGTAATTATTCTTTTTATCTCACTTTTCCTTTCCAATTTGGCCTAATTAGGCCTCCTAGGCCTAGAAATAGAGATTTGGACCAAATGGCCTCCCACGCATTTGAAAAATCAAAAACATGTTTCATTAAATTTAAATAGACTAATAACATAATGCATGTATAATTAATTTTTTGAGGCCTTTTTTAGGTGGGAAAACCAAGAAATGGGTATTAGCAAGTCAAGGTGCTTGTGCATGCTTAAGACATAGTTTGAGTGTGTTTTCATGAAACTTGTAGGTTTTGAGACTTGGAAATGAATTTTAGAGACATGTAACACCTTCATAAAACTATTTAATTTAGAGTGAGGTCTCTTATTTCACTCATAGGCCTTCATCTAGGCTTCTTGGCTTGTAAAAGTAGGTTTTCTTCGTGTTTTAACTAGGTGGCCAACATGTAGAGATGGTATAAATTTTTTAGAAACATATATAAGTGTTTGGATTATTGTATAGCCTAATTTAATTCATTTTAATCCTCATAAACTTTTTTAGAGAACATTCCATAAGTTATACCTTCAAAAACACATTTTAGCTACATATTTAGCCTTATTATGTATGGTACGATACTTTCACATGTGAACCAGTACATTGAAATGGAGATCAGGAGAGTTTTGAATTATATTAAGGTCATTTAGAGGTCATAAAATTGCATTTTAAGGTATTAATAATTAAATTTCATCCATTGGGTTAGTTTCAGGGTTTAGAGATGTATAAGGTCTTAATGATGATTCATAAAGGACATGGGTCCACTCTAAGAAGCAATTTTAGGATATTGGAGATATGGGACATATTTAACACCTTCAATAACCATATATCATCATTCAACTTATCCAAGACATTTTGAGCAAAAATTTGACCTAATTTAACTCTTGATAAGGTAGAAAAGGGGTTTTTAGAGTACTTAGACTTCTTATCAATAGTTCATGTGGATGTGAGACTTGAAGACTTAAACAACATCAGATTTTTGAATTAGGAGGATCCTACCATCACTATAGTAACCTATTACCAACATAAAACTCCTTGGTGATGTTCTAAGCTTTATAAATTAACTTCTTTGGTAGGATGGTGTAGTCATATAAGATGCAAATATTGGTAACTTGAGTGTGGTTAATGACACACAACCCATAGGTCCCTCTTTCTTGCTCTCATGACCCTCATATGCATATTTTTAATAATTCTTGGTCATTTTTAGATTTCCAGACTTGATCCTAGCTGAGCTAGACCCCTCTTTCCATGACTAATCCATCACCTTAGGCCCCATCAACTAAGGAAAATAATGCCATACTTGGATTATAGTGTCAGTGCCATTCCTATTTGATTTTGGCACTCCTTTATAAGTGTATTTTTGGCCCCAATTGTTAGTTCATTTTAGTTCCCCATCATTCTCCTTATCAACATAATGTGAGTACATTTAATCCATGACCAATAAATCCCTATAAAATCCCATTCAAAGATCATTTGGAAAGGGTTGGAAATTATCACTAAGTAAGAAAGAATATAAGAAAGACTACTCAATAAATCTTCCCTATTCTTTGCATACATCCAACAATTATACTTACATACTTATTTAAATCCTTACACTAGTCCCTATCCAACTCAAGTACATTTAGTTTAAAATTTTGCATATTCATACACTCAATTTCCTAAATCACATGAAGTAGGAGAACTACATATGGATTGATCCCTCTTCGGAGTATTGGTATGTAGGTAGCATGGCCACACAACGGATGTGGATACACGTTCAGTGAATCTTAAATAAACTAATACCCCATATTTCTCTAAATTATTTAAAGAATAATGGAATATAGTGTTTGAAGAGATAATATTCTCTAGAAGGAGCTCTCTTAACTTTCATGTATTAAAATTTCATAGCCAAGGTCACACAGGCATAGTGAACAAAACCCAAAAATATTAGATCTCTTGGATAATAGTGGTAGAGGTGGAATAAAACATTTGTGATACTCTTATTCATATTTAAAAATCCTATCCAATTAGAAAATGAAGGTTATATCCTGGTTTGCACCGGTGTCCCAGTCCTACACAGTGAATCTCAGACCCTATCTCAACCATATCAATTAATTTTCAACTAAGTCTTATTTTTCCCCTCCTATTAATATTTTTAGAAAGGTCAAATTTTTATATTTAATTTAGAAAAATTAGTATCTTAATTATTGCATACTTATTTTTTAATTTTACTACTTAGACTTTAACTAATAAAGGAATAATACACTAATATTCCCAAAAAGATTAAATCATTTGGTGAACTTGACTTGCTTCATTTGCACATAAGAAACCTAGAAACTCTAGGGTAAATTTCCTACTAATTTTTCCTATATTTTTTTGATTTTTTAACTAGATAATGAAATAAAAAATTATCATTAAATTTTAAAACTTCATAGTAATTTTAAAATAATTTTCTTCCAAACCCTAGTTGTCCATACTAGGTCCCAATATTTTCCCAGTAATTTTTCAATAATTTTTCAATTTTTTACTAGCATATTTCAATCAGAAATTCACTTCAAATTTTAAAATTCAATACTAATTTTTAGAAATATTTATTTTTTAAAACCCTAGTTACATATACTAGGTCTCATTCAATTACAAAATTTCCAATATTTTTTTTTGAATTTTTAGTTGCATATTTAAATAAAAAATTCACTTTAAATTTAAAAATTTCATAGTAATTTTTCAAATAATCATATTTCAAACCCTAGTTGCATATACTAGCTCCCATTACTTCTAGAGGTATCACCTTACATCTAAAATCAGATTGCACATCAAAATGAAAATGGATCTCACTTATTTCCAAATATTTATTACATTTCTTGCAAATAATAAGGAGACCATACTTGGTGCAATCATGTACATGAATGATGAAGTTTAACATATGTTAATGCAAAGTTTCATTCTTTTCCTTTCATGCTTAATTTTCATAATAAGGGATGATATTACAAGATTTATTTATAAATATGAAAAAAAATTCAATATTTATTTTGCATACTCTCTATCTCTCATGTGGAATAATTTCCAACTCTATTTTTCTAAACATGTTAGAAATATTATGTTACAAGTCAAAGCTCTTTATCCATTTGTGCACAATTTCATGCTATCTATCCCTTATTTTCTCTCTCTCATTTTTTATAATCATATTTATATACAAATTATAACTCAACTTACATTCATTTCATCCCATATATATGGATTTTACCTAGATATACCTAACTCTTTGGCTACATGGTTTTTACATAATCTAACTACCACCTATCAAGTTTTAATGTCATATATTATGCACAAGAATTAAATTCCTTCTCCTCCTCTCCCCCAAGAGGGTGATAACTAATTTCCATCTAACTATGTCCATGATATCACCCCTCCAAAAGGTGAGGCAACATATACTATTGTTCCTAATACATACATTCATCCTATAGCTTCTTCAAACCTTCTTCAACATATGTGCTTACATGTTCAATCAAAAGCAACTAGGGTTTATAATTGTGAGAATATGAGGAATCAAATCACCAATATGAACAAGTTAATTTCAGATCTACAAACTTAGAATCAACTATACATAACAATATCATAACATTGAAAAAATAGATTATAATAGAAAATCCTCAAAGGCACCCAAGTATCAATAATATCTATGCACCTTCACCTAGTCAATTGGTTGTAAGCAATGTTACATATCAAAACACAAAATCACAACAAAGTAACTCGAAAAATAGTTATTTAAAAATAATTCAAAGATCAAATAAGAGTTCAAGTGAGGTAATAATGAAAATGATTAAATCTAAGTTGATCAAACTACCTCCTCTACATCCAGTGAGAAGATCAAGATATTATTATACATATCATAGAATGCATGGACATCACATAGACTCATGTTTGGCACTAAAAAAATATATAATAGATAAATGAGGACCTTATACAATGTGAATTAGTTTAGTAATCTACAATGACATAGGAACAATTTATGATGATGCCTCAAATGACCTAGGAAGAGGCTTCTCTTCAATAAATTCAACATAATGAGGGTGTGGAATATCAAGATAAGGTGTATCATGGATAAAGGAATCTAGATTCAACCTTTGTGAACTATAAAATTAATGATCATGTAGATTTGAATCAGAAAGTAACTCGAAAACTAGTTATTTAAAAATAATTCAAAGATCAAATAAGAGTTCAAGTGAGGTAATAATGAAAATGATTAAATCTAAGTTGATCAAACTACCTCCTCTACATCCAGTGAGAAGATCAAGATATTATTATACATATCATAGAATGCATGGACATCACATAGACTCATGTTTGGCACTAAAAAAATATATAATAGATAAATGAGGACCTTATACAATGTGAATTAGTTCAGTAATCTACAATGACATAGGAACACAATTATAACGTCTCAAATTCAAAAATAGTACAAAAGTGGATACAAAAGCTTAACTCAGAACAACAAAAGGATCAAAAAGAAAAATCATAACAACAAATAGTAGCACAAGCACAATTACATCATTAAAAAGATGAAAATATACCTCTCCAAAATGAGTCTCAACTTTCAAAGTAGTATGGGTTTGGTTAAGAATATCTATAATAGTTTGGTTATCAAGGTTAAGAGTTGGACAAGCAGACTCAAGGCATCACTAATTCTATTCTAACAATTGATAATGTTTGTCACCAATGTTTAGGATTTATTGAACATGCTAAGGCAAATCATTCATAGACACAATTTATCAAAGGAAAATATCTAGATACAATAAAAGTCAACACTATAATTCCATTGGTTCAAAATCAAGAACATAATGATGAGTAGAATAATACCATTTATTATGATTTTAAAGATACCAATACTAAATCTAAATATTCAAAATCATATTCACAGCCATTCCTTCATGCTTCACAATCATGAACAATTCCTTTGTTTGGTACATGAAACCATGATAGGTAGTCTCCCATGAGACTCCTTGGTTACTATCATTCCTTCCCAACTTACTTGTACATAGTTTCTCAATTTCTTGTACATAGTTTCTTTTGTTTAATTATACATAGTTTCTCAATATTTATTGTAAATAGTCTTCCTATGATTGATTATACATAGTTCAAATATCTCACTATCCACAAACATTCAAATAATTCAAAAAGACCAATTTTTTTAATTGTATGCATTATCCATGCTTTACATTTCTACTACTATGTTAGACTTACATTTGCTGCTCTATGCTCTTGTTTGTTGATTAATTACATTACCATGCTTCACTTGATTTTCTTTGAGTGTGTGATGTGACATATAGATCCCTGATTGATTCACTCTACCCATTGAGGAGCATCCTACTTCTACATTTGAGACACACATTGATATATCTTCCCCCTAGAGGCATATTGTACATGACTACACCATCCAAGTTATGTCATTCATACACCACATACTCTATTTATCATGTTGATGTATATTATTTACTAGCTTACACATATTACTCTATTGACACTCACTAGTATATAGAACTTGTGTATTTATTAGCATATACCTAGTCTTGTACTATCATGTTTTTCATACATTCAATTCTTGCTTTGATTAGTTATATGTAATGGTATTTCTAGTTATTACATACTTTACTTTTTTGCTTATTTAAGAGAGATTATTTGCATTTCTAAGTTCCTTTTTGTCTCCTATATGTGCCTTAGGACATTTGATAATGTCATTTTCCTCTATGTATTTTGTGTATCTTAGGACATTTTTCAATGTCCCTTGCCTGTACTCTTCTATGTGATTGTGGCTTTCACACCAACCTTGCTTGTTTCAAGTGTATGTATATGTGGCATTTGAATATGCCTTACATGCTTACTTATAGTTTGAGTGACATGTGCCTATGTCCCTTGTTTGATTGTCCACTTGGCCACCCTTGTACACTTATTGATTCTTGCCTTATGTGCTTGTTACTTGTTTGATTCTCATTATTTTCAATGTCATGATCCATATCATGCATTATATTACTTTTTTGGATGCCATGATAGACATCATGTTATATCCCTCCATGAAAACTAACAACTAACACTTATAGTTCCCATTTCATATATTGCATATGCTATTACATTGTTACATCCATCTAGGAATACCCCTGTTGATCTAATAATCTCTCATTATAAACCATTCTATATCTTGAGATATTTTATCAATTATCAATATTATATCATGTATATTTGTAGCATAAAATGCTTGTAGGGCTTTTTATTCTGAGGGTAGTCATTAAAAGGTCTTCATTTCTACCCTTAGTAGAGGGGAAATTAAATAGTGGTTTTGTCACAAAGATTAGAAATCCTAACAGTTGAAAAAACAACATTTAAAACACCCAAAATAATAACTAGACATAAAAATAGTTAGAATACACCACGTAGATAGTGAAAATGTTAGAAAAGTCATCAGATTTGGCCTATGATAATAGTGCCAAGATTGGACTATAAAAATGGTGCCACTACTATCCATTTTTAGTGTTCCTATCCAAACAATAGAAAAACTAGACTTTCTCAGCTATAGTTTTGCATAGTTAGACCAGTTTAGAATCAAGAGTTTTAAATACACTTTCACTCAAAGAATATAGATATAGGTCACATCATATGTAACATGATGACTCTAATTTTATTTTCATATATGGTAGTTAGTATAACTTCTATATTATAAACCATGTTTTAGACACTAGTGATTAGGGGCAATGTGCATGACACATTTGTTTTTTGAGTTTAACATCACCCAGACATTCTCAATAGTTATATGCCTTATTAAATTTGTAGGTTGTTGGAATAATTTTAGAGTGTATTTCATACAATCCTAACCTATACATTTAAAAATGTCTTTCATACAAGCTTACTGCACTAGTTTTGGAGTGGCTTTCATACAAGCCTAATCTCCATATTTTGGAGTGGCTAAGAGTGGCCTAGTTTATAGCATATATTTAGTTATCCATGCCAACATTACCAGATTATAGAGAATTTATAGGTACTAGGATCCATCTCATTTGACACACATTTCATACAAGTATAAATTTATAGCTTAACTCCATGAGGCAATGATGGAGCCAAAGGACTAACTGCCTTTGAATTTTTGAGCCACCTACTTAGAGGGATTGGAAACATAGTCCAAACATCAATTAACACATACATGATCACTTAACTTGACTTAATGTGTGAAAATGGAGCCAAAGGGCTGAATTTTGAATTCTTGAGACATTTTTATGGAATTGAGTACTCAACTCCATTCATGATATTAATCTTGGTACAACATCATCTAACATCACTTAGCATCACTCAACATCATAACAAGTTTTGTGTTGGTTCACATACCTAGTGAGGTGTATTCATTCCTTTTTCCTCCTCTCTCTCTTACCCATATTTTGTATGTTCTTATTTTAGATATAGCGTATCTAGTAAGAATTGATGTACTCATTTTTTTATTGTAAATTTACACTTCATAGTGTGCTCTCTCTATGCACACCTAATATCACACACTTCATGTGATTCACCCTTGTAGGTAAGTTTAGGTACACTTTATATTTTTCCTTTATATTAGTATTTCAATATATTTCATCATTAGAATAAAGTGGGGCAAATTTAGTCATATAAAATACAAAAATTGGTAACTTGAGTGTGGCTAATGACACCTAACACATAGGTCCATCTTGCTTGATCTCATGACCCTCATAGGCATCTTTTCACTTATTCCCAATCATCCATATCCTTCTACACATGATCCTAACTAATCAAGACCCATTTTTATATGACTAATCCATCTTTCTAGGCCATGTTAGCTCAGGATAATAGTGTTACACTTGGACTATAACACTAGTGCCACTCCTATCAGCTTTTAGTACTCTTATCCCAGTGTAATTTTGACCCCAATGATCAATTCCTTATAGCTCCCCATCCTTCTCCTTATCAGGCTAACATGAGTATATTTAATCCATGATCAATATATCCATATAAAATCCCATTCAAATATCATTTTCAAAGGGTTGGAAATTATCACTAAGCAAGCAAGACTACTCAAGAAATCTTCCCTATTCTCTGCATACATCCAGCCAATATACTTACACACTTATTAAAATTATTACACTGGTCCCAAGCCACCTCAAGTACGTCTAGTTTATCATTTTTCAAATCACATCAAGTGGGAGAACCACATATCGATTTATCCCTCTTTGGAGTATTAGTATGTATGTATCATGCCAACACAAGGGGTGTGGATACACAATAAATTAATCTTACACACACTAACATCCCATATTTATTTAAATTTTTAAAATAATAATGGAGTATAGGGTTTGAATATATAATCTACTCTATATGGATCTCTAATACCTTCGCACTAACAAAACTTCATAGACAAGGTCACATAGGCATAGTGAACAAAACCATAAAATCTCAAATCTCATGGATAACAATGGTAGAGGTGGATAATATAATTGGTCACACTGTTATCCACTTTAATAACTCTTTTAAAATCATAAAATTAAGGTTAGATCCCAATTTATGATAGATTCCCAGTCCTACACAGTGAATCTCATACCCTACCTCAGTCATATCAATCAGTTTTTAGCTAAAACTTATTTTCTCCCACCTATTACTATTTTTAGAAATGTTAAAATTGTATATATAATTTATAAAAATTATTATGTTAATTATTTTATATTTATTTACTGATTTTACTACTTAGAATATTTAACTAAATTATGAATAATACACCAATATTCCCAAAAATTGTTAAATCAGATGGACTATGTGAGAAGCCTGAAAAAGTCCTTTTGGATATTAAGACCTCAAAATGCATTATAATGGAAGATAAGTATCTCAAATAATATTAAATGATACATTAATTTTTTCACAAACATCTTCCATAATACTAACCTTCCAAAAGTTCTGAAACCTTGACTCTTCACCACTTAAGCATTTCCAAGCAAGTTAAGTTTGTTGGCCCTAGAGGTATATTCTTTGAACCTTTATCCTTTTACATTGGATAAAAACTTGATGGAAATATTTTTCAAGCTCATATACATACGTTTTTACTATTATACATCTAATTATAGTGATAAACATTTCTCTCTCTTCTCTTTTTTTTGGAGTAAACCTGTAAGTCCTTAATTGGATTATATTTCTTGACTGAGTCAATTTAGGCCTGAGTATATTTTGATTAGGTATAAATTTTTAAGTGTTTCCAATGGGAATAAGTACCTTAAATACTTTCTCTATTATACTCCTCTAACTCTCTAACACTTACTATGTGTATATACATGTATTAAGTCTCTTGACATGAGCATGGTTAAAACCTTGTTCAAAACTATCCAAGACAAGTCTTAGATAGAAGCTTGGGTTCACGTATAATGACTTATCATAACAAGGTATTTTGAGTTAATAATAACCCTTATATTTTCTAAATAATGTTTATATTTATTTCTCACTCTTTCTTCCTTGATATGACCTCTATTCAATACTAAGACCTCAATTTATGTTATCTGGGCCTAACACAAGCCTATACCTATTCATTAAGCTTTGGATACCTCTTTAACTAGAAGAACCTAATCCCAATTAATATAAAAACAATTTGAAATTCATTTCAAAAATTAGGACATTTAGACACTATTTTAACCCTAGTTTTTGTTATTCATCTATCACTATCATCTTAATAAAACTATAGGTGTCATCAATCTTTACTTAGATGTAGGACTAAATAGGGGAGTCCTCTCCCTTGTCTTGATCCTAATTATCTTGGTAGGGTTTATAATATTACTTAGATCCTATTTAACCAATATTACCTATACAATGTTCTTGAATTTATATTCTTTTACCAACTTGTAGGTGATTTGTAGTTTTCAAAGTGATGATTGACCATATTTATTGACTGAGGCCTAGAAATACACTTCCTCACAGTCTTGAATTATTCAAATGTGAAGATATTATACGAAAACTTAACTTAACTCATGATTTATAATTTAATCAAAAAATATCTTCCCTCAGACACCTTTTCCTCAAGCTAAAATACCATCCTCTCTAAATAATGTAGGCACCACAGTTAACATAACTAGATAGAGCTCCATGGATGAGTGATTATAGGTGTTAGTAATTAAGATGAAAATACCATGAACACTAACCTTTATATTATTTAGGATTGTATTATAGTTCCTTCATGACCTCATACACATTTTATCACTCAATCTCACCCCTAATGTACCTCATTCAAGCCTCATGTTTGATTGTATCATCATGGTTCACCATACAGATGTAGGTGATCATTTGAGCTTATTATCATATTATTATAATACCTTAGGATATTTTATAAGGTATATTACATATTATTATAATTATAGTGTTTTTAACCACTTAGGTAGGTAGGTTTCATGGGTTGAGCTATTTTACACTACCTGATGCTTTTGGTTTCACCCACGTCCTTATTTTTTAGGTGTTCCTTTTGTGCCTATATAATAGGATTTATATGTTTTTTTTTTAAATACATTGATTAATTAATTTATTCATCTCTTTTCAAAATATAATATGGTATTAGAGATTATGTTTTAGGAAGCTTTGGAGGGAGCCTATGGAGTAAGAGAGGATGGTCTTGTTATGGAGGAGCATGAAGCAACCAATAGAGAGTCATGAGAGGAAGATTTTTTTCTTTCCTATGACCAATTATTAAACTTGGAGGAAAATACAAAAAAATAATTTGATCACTATTTTTTATGATTATTATTTATATAAAAAAATTACCCAATATTCATCTGTTGAAGTAGATATAATTGAATTTCATTGAGTATTTAACCTAGAAACTACATTTGAATTTTTTTGGTTAGTCATTTACATATAGTTTGGGGAGGAGAACATATCTTTATTTGGGCATTATTTTTGGTATGTGAAGGATATAAATATTTATATTTTTTTTGATAATATCACAAGATCTAATGGCATCTAATTTGGCTGAGAAATAGGTCTGTAATTAGCATTTAAAAGTTTCACAAATCAGCCATTTTCCTAAAACTGCACAAGACTCTTCTAATTGGTTAATTTTTATAATATAAAGTTTTGATAAATTATATTCATGTTAATATATTTTAATTTATTAAAAAATTTAAAATTTAAAAATTTGGAATATAAGACATATTAGAGCCTCATTAGTGATTAATTATCACAGAATTGTCTAAGAGGCTGAAAATTTGATCATTTTATGGGGTTTTAAAAATCTCGAATCCAATGCAAAAACAATTTTGAAATTAGATTTTTAGATATCATAATTTTATTTTTTTCTCTTTTTTGGTGTTTTTAAATATGTAAAGTTTAAAATCTCTCAAATGGTGTTGATTTTTTAACTAAAAATTGCAGGTATTAACTAGTTTGTGATTTGAATTGGTGGTTAGGAGGAATTTTGTGTACATTCATTATAGTTTTTATGGTATTTTTATTTTTTGTAAAAATTAGGTCAAAATGGCTAGTTTACAACACCTCTATTATGAAATTCACAAAAATTTATAGGCAAAAATTTTAGTTTGTGGAGTCACAAGGTTTTGATGATATGTAAATATCAAAATATTGATCAAATAGTGCTTGGTAAAGAGAAAAGGATTACCAATGGTATCTATAACTATGATAAACCTCATCATGAGGCTCTTATGTTATTAAAACTATTATTAGTAGATAATTTAATCTTAGAGGTTAGAAATTTGACCAATGTATCATCTTTTTGGACTAATCTTACATCTAAATATCAAGATTCTAAAGCTAATAGGATATTGTATTTTGAGAATTTGTTGCTTTCCACTAAGATGCAAGAAGCTGGATCCATTTCTTAATTTTTGTTGTAGATCAATGACATCAATGATTAGTTTAAGGCTTTAAAGAAACATATTGATGAGCAAGATTTTATTTCTTTGGTTATGTAGAATCTTCCACCTTCATTTGATTCATTTGTAGAGTCTTTGTAGATGATTGTTGAGATGTATACTTTGGACTATGAAAATTTATCCACATTAATATTTTAAAAGGAGAGATGATTGGAGCAAAAAGTGTTGTCTAAATCTACTTATATAAATATTACATTCTTCATCAAGGGAAAGGGTAAGTAGTTTGGTAAAACTACTAGTTCTCTAATAAAGACTTCACAAGTTAATCGTTCTAATAAGATATCTAAGCAGAAATGTTTATATTGTAAGAAACCTAGTCATCTTAAGAAAGATTATAAGGAAAGATAACATCATATGGATGAACCCAAAAAAAATTTCTCATCATGCAAATATAGATTAAGGTGAAGGAGAAGAAACATCTCTCAATTTTACCTTCATGGCTTTTAGTAGTAGATTTTGCCTTCATGGCTTATAGTAGTAATTATATGATGGATCGAGGTCGTTACTTTGATTTAGGGGCATCTCACCATTATACATACCATAAGTACTGGTATGTGGATTTTTTTGAAAATGATAGTAGTAATGAATCTGTATCTATGGGAGATGGTAGAACACATTTTGTGAAGGGATATGGTAATGTTTAGATCAGTTTTAATGGTTTAATTTAGTACACATTTAATAATGTTATGTATGTGCCTGATATGAACAAAAATATGATTTCAATTAGTGAGATCACTTCAAAATATAATTTTTTTGTAAATTTTCAAAGATAACAATGTTTAGTCACTAACATATATAACAAGATTATTGTTGTTGGGATCAATAAGAAAGGCTTGTATAAGCTTGTAGATCCATAGAGGTCAAAGGAAAGTGCTCTTGAAGTGATTGATAACACAAGTTCACTATGGCATGAAAGGTACTAGAATTTTAATTTCCATTATTTAAATACATTGATCAAAACTAATATTCTTAAGGGGATTCCTTCTATTCAAGATAGTGATCATATATGTATTAGATGTCAGTTGGGGAAGTATGTTATACATTCATTTGACATTGGTAAAGCTTGGAGAGATAAGGGAGAATTAGATCTAGTACATGTATACCTACATGGTCCAATGTATAAACTTACCCCTTATAGAGCCTATTATTTTCTATTGATGGTCAATTATTTCTCTAGCTAAAAATGGGTATAGTTTCTCGTGAAGAAATCTGACTGTTTTTACTAGCATCCTTACTTGGAAAGCTATGGTTGAAAAATAGGTGGGATGTTTAGTGAAATATTTTAGAATGGATATTAGGGTGAGTTTATCTTAAAAAAATTCAAGGATTTCTTTTCCAATAAATGGATATATAGATATTAGACTACACATTACACTAAAATAGAAGAGAGTTGCGGAAAGGCAAAATAGGATGGTGATGGACATGGCCCATTGTATGGTCCAAAGTAAAAAAGTCCAATATAGACATTGGGTAGAAGTAGTTAATATGATAGTTAACATCATCAATATAAGTCCTAAAAAATAATTGGAGAATATGAATCCAGAGGAGACTTGGTCAAGTCAAACTCTAGATTTAAGTGTTTTTAGAATTTTTGGTTGTGTATCTTTTGCAGTTATTCCTAGTCAAAATAGAAGTAGCTTGGATGTGAAAAGTAAAGCATACATGTTTTTTGGGTACAATGAGATATTAAAGGCATAAAAATTACTTTATATTTTTACTAACAATTTTTTTAAAATAGAGATGTCATAGTAAATGAACAGATGTCATACTTCACATCAACTGGTATAATTTTAGATATTGAGTCATTGTTTTCTTCTAATAATTTTATTATAAGTTGTGATGTGAAAGTTGAGAAAGATTTTAGTTCATATGTGGAATCACATTGCAATGAGGGAATTGTCACAGGTCATTTTGAGATTCCAATAGAATAAACAAAGAATCAAAGTGGTATTTTCCATAATGGAAGCACTAAAGGAAGGAGACTTGCCACAATGTGTGGAAGGAAGAAGATTAAGATCAAGAAAGTAGTTTGGTAATAGAGGTGAGCATGATAATTTTACTCTAATAACTATTATTTCACAAGAATTTAAGCTTTATTATTTTTAGAGGCCAAAGGTAAACATGAGTGGTAATCAACCATGTAATTTGAATGTGATTCCTTGATGAGAAATAAGACTTGGGATCTCATGGAGCTACAACTAGGAAATAAATCCATTGATTGTAAATGGATTTACAAGGTAAATTTCAAAGTAGATGGTTCTTTGGATAAACATTAAGCCAAACTTGTTTAAAAAGGTTATGTATAAGAGGAAGGGGTTGATTATGAAGAGAATTTTATTCCTAATACAAAGATGCTAATGTTTCATTTGATTGTTACCACTACTTCTCAGTTTGGATGTCATGTACACCAAATGGATGTCAAGAGTGCTTTCTTGAATGGATATCTAGAGGAAGAAGTTTGCATGGTTTAGCCATAGGATTTTTAGGTTCCTAGTAGGGAACATATTATTTTTAGGTTGATCAATTCCTTATATGGGCTTAATTAGGCTCTTCAAGCCTAATATATGAAAATATATTCATATCTTAGGGTGTCTAGTTTCAAAAGGTGTAATTTTAAACCAAATCTATATGTAAAGGTGTGTGTTGATGATATCTTGATTCTCATTATATATGTTGATGATATAGCCATCATATGGAGTAGTATTGGTCTCATTCAATGAATGAAGGTTGATATTTGTTGTACTTTTCACATGAAAGACTTAGGACTTCTAAAATATTATTTTGGTGTTGAGTTATGGTAAGGTGATTATGTTGCATTCATTACACATAATAAGTATGCCAAATAATAGTTGGAAAGGTTTATATTGATGTATTTTAATCTAAATGACACACCTATGGAAGTTGGAACTAAAATTTTAACTGACACTACTTCACCTTTAGTTAATGAAATAATGTATCAATAGCTAGTGGGTAGTCCCTATTAGATAAATGTTAATGACATCAAGGTGGTGTCATGGATATGTCCTAGTGAGTATATGAAGTGATATTATAGCCTAAGTATATAATGACAAAGTGTGTAATGTGTTTTTTCTAGTGTGCTTAAAGTTACCTCGATTGATATTTTGTTTTGGCATGGTTAGAGATGTTTAGGGATGAGTATGGAATATTGAGCATGTGCAAAAGTTCCTTAAGTTATTTTATAAAATATGAGTGATTGTGTGTATGAGTGGATTTCATTTGGTTGATCATTATTTTCATCTACACATTTTGGGTCTAGTGGTAGAAAATTTGAGTAGGTAGTTTGATGATGTCACCATTACAATATGGGAATGAGTCAAAGGGAGTTCATCATATATCACATTAGTCCTAATTGTTATGTGATATATCCCAACTCATGTGATTAAGTATGGTTAAATATATGAGGATGCAAAGTTATATACTTAGACATAATTCAATATGTTCACATACTTAGCCAAATTTTCAAAAGGGCTCAAGTAGATCTGAGTAAGCATGTTGATGAGCTTAAAATTCACATGAGTAGAGGTATCAGGACAAAATTATCATATGAGTTTGTTCATTTTTGTGACTAGTTTCTATGCATTAATTCTTAGATCATGTGACTAAGTGTAGTTAAAGATATGCAAGTGCAAAGTTGGGATCCCAGGCATTTTGATAGTTTTTCCCCATACTTAGCCAAATTTTCATGAGGTAAAAAAGAGCCAAGCAAGAATTTTGGTGATAGCATATCTCACATGTGTACAAATTTTAGAAGGTGATCATATGGGTTTATTTAGTTTTGAGCCTAGTTTATTTGTGATAAATTCCAAATCATGTAGTAAAGTGCATCAAAAGATATTATTATTCAAATTTGGCCTTGTAGACAAGTTTTTGACATAGTTGGCTTTATGGAAAAAAATTGAGTGAGCATTTTTATGGTATTATATCTAATATGTGATCATGTTTCAAGACTATTTTGATGCATGGTTATATTCTCCTATGTGAGGAGATCATGTGGTCTAAATTTTAGATCATGCGTCTAAGCACAATAAAAGTTATTGAGGTTGAAAGTAGGATTTCCAAGCATATTGTAGTTGGTCCCCATACTTAGTCAATTTGCATGATGTTAAAGATCTAGACCTAGTGGAGATTCAATAGCTCATGTAAGTTCTTACTTCGAGATCCAATGGTGTGCATAGAGTCAAATGGGTAAATATGACAATTATTTACCAAAGATAAAGAGTGAGCATCTTACAAGAGATTGATGGAGTATGTTTTCTCCAATATGTTAGGAAGTAGTGAGATGGAAAGAAGTGCACATTGTATAATAACTAAGAAAAGGTAAAGGATAAGGATTTAATAGTGAGTAGGTGTTTGTACAGATTGATCAAATGATGAGTATTGATAGTCAAAGATCTAGTTGATCTATAAATATTGATGGTATGTATTGAGTCAACATTACAAGGGTGCATGAGATCAGGTCAAAATGACTCAAGTTTAATGTTTGATCACTAGCACCTATTTGTTAAGGTTTGAAATAGATTGATGGTGCATATTTCATCTAATCATAAAGTATAAAATATGTGAGCATAGTGTTCAAAGTTTAACTATGATTGTTGACATTTAAATATTTGAATTTAACAAGGGAAAAACTAGTGTATGGTTTTTAAGTCATATCTTTCGATCCAAAATGAATTTGACCATATAGTAAAATGAAAATTGGTATAGTACTATAACTCACATATATAAATATGTATTTTAATATCTATAAGTCTTTAAAGATAGATATATTTAGATCCAAAGTTGACTATGTGTTCATGCATGTTTTGCAAGTAACCCAAAAAGGGTAATTAAGCTTGTTTTGATGTTATTTCCATATATATTAATGAATTGGATATTAGGGAGTGTTATAGACTCCATGAGGATGATATATGTGAATTATGAATGTTTGGTCAATCTTACCACTATGAAAAAGGCTTAGAAGGTGATTTTGTGTTTGTTCATATTGACTATGTGCACAGAATAACATTTGAGTTATTTGTGCTTAAGCTAAAGGGTACTATGTTAGCTGTTGGTAATAAGGAGTACATATAGATCATGTGGCATGGGATCATGAGATGGAAACTTATTCTTATGTTTTTAGATTGCTTGAAGAAGTGTCGAAGAGCTGAGTGGGTCTCTATAGGACCTAAAAGTGACTTAGGCCTATTTGAAAGTGGATTGTGCTTAAGTGTGACCGATGTGAGATGCCTTAAGGGTGAAGGCATGTATTGTGAATAAAAAAGATTATTTTGCACATGAAAATTTATGATCATACATATATATACATATACACACACACACACACACACACACACACACACACACACACACATATATATATATATATATATATATATATATATATTTGTGTGTGTGTGTGTGTGTTAGTTTATAGACTTACAAGTGAGATACATGGGAGAGATTTGTGAGAGGATTATGTGTGGTTTACGGGGTGAAGGTTAGGCAACGTGCTTATTGGTTGAGTTAATGAGAAGAATATTTTTTTGATTGTGTGTATGACATATAGGTCATGTTTCTAATGTTATAATAACATTATTAAAATTTTAGAATATGTGAAGAGGTCTAAGTGTACATATGAGGATATTTTGAGTAAATAAGGAGAGAGATTATGGAATGCCTACGTGAGAGGCATGTTTGAGATAGAGAGAGAGTTTGTGTAGGGGTTAGAAAATAAAGATACATAATTAGGTGTTGAATACATCATGTATAAGGTGGAGGTGTTCAAAATATGGTATAAATGACTTGTTATTATTTAGGGGTACTTACTTCTTGTGAAATAAGTGTTTCATTAAATACCTTTAGTTAGGAGGATATGATCAAGGTTTACTAGTCTAAAGGAGTTGATCAGGTTTTGTTTGTAATTTCTTATAAGATAGTAGTCTATTTTTATTATAGGATTGAGAGTGGGTTTTATTCCCCATGAAGTTTTCTCATAGGAACTATGTGATATGTGTTTTATATTATCTATGCATTAAATTTATGATCTCTTTTGGTAACACTCATTGATCAATTTGATATATGTTGATTGGTTAGTAATTTTTAGGACTATAATTGAAATTAAAATATTTAGGCTCAATGATTTACCTCCCTCTCAGTGATTTTACCTCTAATAATTGGTAGAATATCCATTCTTTTTGTAAAATCTTGACATATTGAAGGTGATCTAAGGTATAATGGCTAGTCAGAATTACAGGGTGGTTTCTCTACTAAGAAAACATCAATGTTCAATGGATCTAATTATTATTTATAGAGTGATAATATGAGGATATAAATTATGTCCCTAGAGTTTGATGTATGGCAATCTATTTTGGATGGTTACATTTTTCCTTCTACTCCTCCATATAGTGTTGTAGACAAGAAGTTATTTGAGAATAATTTTAAGGCAATGAATGTCATCACTTGTGGTTTTACAAAGACTAAGTTTACCAAAGTAATTAATTGCACATTTACCAAGGAAATATGGGATAAATTAAAGACTATTTTTGAAGGATATTCAAAGGTTAATTTGGAAAAATTACAAACTCATCAAATATAATTTGAGAGTCTCAAAATGAATGAAGAATATTCTATGGCACCCTTTTTGCAGAGAGTTAATGAGATTGTGAACATCATCAAAGGTCTAGGATAGAAATTTAAAGGCTACTATTATTAAAAAGGTTTTAAGGAATATATCCCCAAAGTTTGATCTAAATGTATATGCTATAGAAGAGATTCATGACCTTACTCAATTGAATATAGATAAATTACATAACACCCTTACTGCCTATGAGATGAGGAAGAATGATGATATACCACCAAAGAAGGAAGTAACTTTAAAGACTAAAATGAAGATAAATAATAAGTTATAAGGTAAGAAACCCAACGAGAATGAAATTCTTAATATAGATGAGGATGAAATAATTTATTTGATTTTAAGGAAATTGAGAATAAGTTCAGGCAAGTATAAAGCTAAGTTCAAATGCTTCAATTGTGGTGAGATAGGACATTTTGGAAATATAAGTATAATAAGGATGATGATGAAGAGAATGATCAAGGTCATGATGATGGCAAGATATCTTTTAGGTTTAATAAAAATAAAAATGGATTTAGAATGTTTGACAATAAGAAGAAGTATGTCAAGGATAAGAAAAGTCTTTATACTAAAGAAGATTATAGCTCATCAAATGAGAGTAAAGATAGTGACTCATAATATGATCACCTTATTTAATATTAATCCATATTCATGGTTGAGGGAGGTAGTTTCTCACATCAAAAGAGGTCTACTTGGAGTGATTAATATGATGATGAAGATGAGGTGGACTATGAGATTGCATTGACTAATGCTCATCAAGAACTGAACATTGAGAATAATACCAATAAGAATATGGAATATAAACTCAAGGACATTAAGGATAAATTTAGTGTGTTTGAGGAAAGAATGGATGAAGATGCCAAGGAGTATGAATATATGGTTAAGCATCTCAGTTGTTAATTATAAATCTTGTCTACAAGATTAAAAACTAAAGAAGATGAATGTATAAGGTATGTAATTAAAAATGAGTCATTAAAATATAAGGTAGAGAAGGTATCTAGTAAGGTAATGTCATTTTTTAGATTTTAAAATATCTCAAGTGATCTAGACAACATTATGAATGATCAAAATCATGCAAGTGATAAGATTGGTCTTGAATGCAAAGAAGAATCAGTGACTACAACTCAAGACAAGATGAAGACTAATGTGAACAAGGATAATCAACATCTGAAGATAAATCATTAAACAAGGAATGATGGTGCAAATAAATTGAAAACAAATCAGATCTAACAACCAAATGCCATGAGGTATGAAAATTTCAATGGTTACTACTACACTTGTAATCAGTTTGGGCATAGATATAAAGAATGTAGGAGACCTGTTAGAAATGAATTTGCATGAAACTATGATGGGGGTCATAAGTCAAAAGGTGTAATCAAGGTTGAGTGTTTCAAATATCATAATGTGGGACATTTTTTAAAACAATGTCCATATAAGGTAAGACAAGCTGAGTTTCCTTCAAGAAATGTTGACTGCTACAATTACTATGACATAGGACACATTACAAGATTTTTTCCAAATATATAAAGGCAAAAAGATCTTGAAAAAAATATGGTGTGTTTCAAATATGAACAAAGACGTCACATGCATAAGTTATGAAATCAAAGGCCTACAAGTCAGAATAGGTTTAATTAGGCTCCTAGAGTACATGAAAGAAGACAAGCTAACTCATGGAGACCAAAGGTGGTAAGTATGAGCTATGATGAGTCCATAGGTCCAAGTAATATGTTTGTTATGGTGGAGAATGCTTCAGAAGTTGAAGAATTTAAAGGTATTTTATTATATACTCATGTTGAGAATAAATAGATCAAGCTTAAAGAGAAGACCAAGGTGTTGATTGAGGTTGGTTATAAAGTAAGGGTACAAGTGAACATCCTACTATTGATGAGAAAGTTTCATGCAAAGAACATCAATTGTTAATGTATAGTGATGAGGTTATAGACTATAAGGTGGATTCTTTAGATGAAAAGGTATGTCATGAATATATGTTGTCTCCATGTATTCTAATCCAATTCTAGAAGAAAAAGAGAAGGATTTAGTGGATGATCAAGTTGTTCCTCTTAAGCCTAAAAAGAAGAAGAAGAATAAGGATAGTTAGTTATATATCTATAGAAGGATTCTAGTGGTTATAGAGGATATGTGGGTCACTCCTAGATTCAATTTGTTTAAGACATTTTGATAAATAGGAGGTCTCTGTCTATGCTTGTTAAGAGATTCCTTTTAGAAGAGAAGTATGTGTTGTTGTGTACACAATATCTTCAATGTCAGAATGGGTATTTCTAATAACACAATGAGTTTTATGTAGTTTAAAGAGTAATTTTTTGTTCGAAAAGGTATGTTCACTTTGTGTGATGTGTTCTAAATGATCTAGTGTCTTAATGATCTTGTTTGTGTCTTTTGGAGGTTTTTATGTGCTCTTGGGTTTATTTATATTTTTGTAGGACAAAAGCCATCATATAGGAATTCAAGGTTCCCAAAGATGTGTAAGCTTAATTATTGTTCCAAAAGTATGTAATAGTTGTCTCCAAGTGTACAATAAGTTTTAGAGGTAAATGTTGACTAGAAGGTATTGTGTTGACTTTGTTGATTTTAAGATTCTAGGGTTTTGGTCTGTACTAGAAAAGTGGTCTACCTTATGAGTTGAATTTTAAGGACTATTAATATTTTTAATGGGCCAAATGAGTTGTAAAATCAGTATTCACATAGATTTTAAGTATTTTGGTTCTTAACTTATTCAAATTTTTGTCAAATTTGAGGATTAATTGGGCAATATGTTTATGAAGAAAGTATGTTGTAAAGGATGAGATTGGTGATGCAATTTGGTGTGATTGATGAGGCATAATAGAGAGATCTACATATGTATTTTTTATTCTTAAATATGTGATTAATGAAAATTATGGGCTCTACAATTTATAAGTAGCATCACAAGGAGGCTAGATGACCTAGTTTGAAGAAGAGTGATTTTTTTATCAATTTCTACAAAAGTGAAAAGTATGTTTATTTCAAGGAGATTTATCAAGTTAGTTGAGATCATTTTTCCTATTTAGTGAGTGTCATGAAGTTTTACTGGTGGTCCTTTTGGTACCTTGAGAGGGAAGGCTTGTAAGCATGTGTGGTGGTTCTTCATGGTGTGTGGAGATTTGAAAATGCTCAAGATGTGTAATGGATCAAAAATATTAGGGGAAATCCCTATAAAATTTTCATTGGTGATTTACATCATATTTCAATGGTTTTATGTGTTTTGTCTTTATTAGTTATAGTGCTTGGTTGAAGAAGAGTGTTGGCATAAAGCAAAAGCAAGTTGTCAAGGAAAGAAGATGTTGGATCAAAGTAAGGGGGATATTGTGTCATATTTATAAGATGTTCCTTTCCCATTGATGGTATTTATAGGTCATTAGGATCAGAATATGCCCACTTTGTCATTATGTCAAAGGGGGAGAAAGTTCCTATTGTGAGAGTGCTTGGAAAGAGAGAAGGTGAGCTAAATGATGTTTGTTGACATCAATGGCAAAAGGGGAGATTGTTGGAGAGTTTTAAATTGTCATGGTGATGTCATGGAGATTTCTTATTGAGTAGATGAAGTGATTTTATAGCCTAAGTGACAATGATAAAGTGTGCAATATGCTTGTTCTAGTGTGCTTGAAGTTGGTTTGGTTGATATTCTATTTTGGCATGTTAAAGACATTTAAGGATGAGTATGGAATATTGAGCATGTGAAAAAGGTCCCTAATATGTTTTCTAAGCTTTGATCTCTTATGTGCATGAGTGTATTTCATCCATTTGATCATTTTTATCATCTAGACATTTTGGGTCTAGTGCTAGAAAATCAAAGTAGGCAATTTGATGATGTCACCATTACCACATGGGAATGAGTCAAGGGGAATTGTGTTGAGACCAACATACCCCCATTTTTTGAATTTCAACCCTTGAGAGACCCTAAGAATAAAACATATAAATTTTATCATGTTAAGGTCTTCTATAGAATTTGAAGGTCATTCATTTTGTTAAAGGGTAGCTTATGTAGTTTTATTTTGCTCTAATATGGAATAACAGTGCTAATGAGATTCATTTGGATTATAGTTATAGGTTCCATGGCATGTGTTCCCAAGAATTTTATATTTTGAAACCCTATCAAACCCTTAATTTAAATTTGAATAATGGCAAGAACCAAATTAATGGAAATAATTTTAAAATTCATTTTGAGCCCTAGTATAAAACTCACATTTTAAAGCTTAATCATGTATTTTAACATGACACATCCCAAAGACTTGATCCCATTTAATTTTCCTTCATGTGTCTAAAAAATGTTCATTTTTTAGGGTCTTTATAATATTTCCCAACTTGGCCTAAGGTTTCAATACTAAGGCCCTAACATATTCTTTAATATGATTATAACCTTAGTCTTAATGCCTTAAGACTAAGTCCTTTATGTCTCTACAGTCCTAAATTAACTTATTTATATATTTTAGGATCCAATGGATTATGATTTATTGTGGAATTCAATCCAATAGAATGAGGATAACCTAAACTTTGACTTAAATAACATAAATCTTTGTTGATCCAAAGGTCCACACTTACTCACTATGACCTAATCAGATGGAGCAAAGCATAATTGAAAATTCAAAAGGATATAGGAGGCCAAAAATATGGACACATGGTGCCATTGAATTTGAGGATTAAAAATTAAAAGTGGCCCACCTAACATAATATCTAATTAAAATCAATCCCCCATATCAAGATCCTAGGATTGTCATTTTATCATGGCATTTCATCTAGCGAAGTGAATTAACACAAAGACCCTGGGAAACACCATGGAAATTCTATGTGGTATCCTCTAATTTGGTCCTAAATATTTTAAAGAACTTAAAATTGATGTTCATATGACCATCATTAAAATATTCAAAAAGACAAATTTGATGCCCACATGAGTGTCAACTTTAAGCCCATTAAAATGAAAGTTTCACTAGCTTAATCTCAACATCTATGTGACCCTCAATTTAGATCCACATGACTATCAATTGATGTCCATGTGAATATAAATTGACACCCATGAGAGTATATTTTATGTCTATAAGACAATCAATTTGAATCTGATGAAATATCTTGCTCAGGATCAAATGGCATTCCAAAATCCTATTTGAATAACTTAGAAATGGATTTAAAATATAAAGGAATTGCTCAAAAGATGATAAAAATGGGGGTCTTCGACATGAAAAATATGGAAATGGTATTATGATCTAAATATAATTAGTCTAATTTTATACATAATGGTCCCCATGGCATTTTGCTTAAAAAAATCGTGAACCTTAAAGTATGAGCTTATGCTAAGTTTTATTTTAAATGGGAGGTCCTTGTCAAATGGAGTATAAGCTAACCAAAGGTTTCCATATGTGGTGGCATATACTATGTAGACCCTTTCCCCTTTGTTATAAATTAATAAACTTAGGCATAAATTCCTTATCCTAATGTTTATTTCATGATTAATAAACATGAAAAAAATATAGCCTAAGGAACTTAAGCCTAAGTCATGACTTTAATAATGTACTAACTTAACATTTAGGTATTTTTAAAGATAAATGGTTCATGCCACATCACTTTATTTTATCAAATGGTGTGGGGTCCCTAAAATACTTTTTTAATAGGACCCCAAGATATCACAAACTTAACACATGGAAAAAACACATTCAACATCAAACTAGCGAGATGATCTGATGGCTTGTGCTTTATAGTTAAGAGTTGGTATAATGGTGTGAAGGTGCCAATGAATTTTAAAAAGCCTAAAAACTCACCACATGGCTAATACTCATTCTATGAATGATTGACCAAAGATAAAAAGCATAGAAAAGATATGTGAACATGCCAAGTGTTAAGACTACAAGGCTTAAGACCAAAGAACTAATTAAAAGGCAAAGGCCTAGAATAAAATAATTGGTTGTAACTTTATTGTGGCACATAATCCAATGGAGTGAGGTAGAAAGACATTTTTAAAGGCCAATAACTAGTGTTCAAAATGTATTTATGACTAATGTTGTGAAAGGTCTAGACTAATGCCACATAAGCACCACACAAGCAAAAAGGACAAAATTTGAGATCTTGTAGGCTCAAAAACACAAAGTTATAAAGGTATAGGTCTAAATCAAATCTAAGTCAAATATAATATCAAGATTGGATATATTCTACCATTAAATCCATGAAACCCTAAACCCTACACAAAAGTGACTCAAATGGACTCATTTTTTACAATTTGAATACAAGATAACTAAATTATGTTGTTGAGAACAAGAGAGCTTTCATGGAATCTATAATTTTGTGTGAAAAATTATCAAATACAAAGACCATATTAGCTAATAAGTAGTAATTGAAGGAAGAGACTAAGCTTTATTTGACAACAAATAATGAGGGATAAATCTTCATGGATATCTAATTAGACCTTATAGTATTGAACATCTAGGGCATTAGGAATTGGTCTGAGCTCTTCTTCATGATAGAAGAATTGTAGCCCATTTCATAGGAGGAATACAGGAACACCACTATGATCAAGTGACACTATGACCTAGTTGCAATCTAGATGTCTAGCCTTCATCATGCCATGGAAAAATCAAATGTACTACATTATATTGATGGCTTTGTCCTCATATTTATTGATTATAGAATAGATAATGAATGACAATTAGGGAGAGGAAATTAAAAGGGGGAGCCTACATTTCCCCTATTACTTTTAAAAACTAATACAATCTCCTTCTCTACCATATGGACCTTGTCAAAATCAAAGAGTGGACAAATAACCATGACCTGAACTCCATCCTCAGACCCTAACTACCTCAAGGACCTCATATCATTAGAAATATTGAGGACAAGATCCATATCATCTAATTTATAGAGGTAATTAGGGTAATAATGACACTATTAAATCAAGATTTTGGTTCCCCTTCAACTACTTATGTGAATAAGATCTGGGTCCCATATGTGCACTTCATGGTGGAGGAGAAACCCCTCTATTTGAAGACTTAATCAATGTTTTCCTAGAAAAATAATTCAACACCATCAAAATAAAGACCTCAATTCAATTTTTTATGATGTCATACCTACTTGACACCATTCTTGCCTTAATCACCTTCTCTAAGATTAATAATCAGTCCCTAGAGGTCAAGACAACCATTTCACATTACTATTCCAAACTTCACATCTTCAAGTACATGAAGCACATGTAGCTTATTTGTGACTGCATTTATCTACCTATAGTGGAGGCCATCATAGGTGTTCTCATGCCTAAGGTCCACCCCCTCATTAAGATGAATGTTGAAATTATAGGGGACATATGGTATTACCCTAATTGTATAATTATTAGGATAGAAGGAATCATGTTCCAACCTTAAAAGATACCAATATATGTTCCAAATAAGCTTATAGAGTAGGAAATTGTCTTCCAGCTCATCCATGACATTGATAGGACTTGAAAAGAGAGGAGGAAGGGTTTAATCCACCCCTTCCCCTTGAATACTAGGAAAAATATAATAAAATAATAGAAATAGGTGGAAATCATGTCCACGCATAGGGATTCAATTGGCTTCTAGTTGGATGAAATCTAGATGTGAGATCCAAGGAAAGTAGTAGGTGAGCATCTAAGGGAAAAGAAGTTTCCAAGTCTATAATATGTACGTCAACTCAGTGTTCATGAAACCATATATATTAAGGTTCAAAACTATGAGGAAGTATTGGCTAGTGTCGAAGACCACAACATTAAGCTTGAACATAGGTTAATTAAGGATAATAAGCCCTCATGAGAGGCTTGTAAAATGCATCTTTTATAGTACCATTTATTACATGGTCTATTTTGGATAGCTTAACAATAACCCCAAGTGGGACAACCACATCCATAGCCTCAAGGATAATTTAAACAAAATCAATATGAATAAGAGAAGGGCAAGGAGAAATTAGGAGAAGTAGAATTAGAAGAAAGGCCTAGAGAGGGACCCCATCTTTAGCACTCCTCTTAAGGCCACCTTCTTTAGTACAATATTTGGACATGATTGCCTTAGAATCATAAGAGACACTTGAGGGTGCCCTTAAGGATCTTATAGTAGCCTATGACTTTGATAAGGAAGGGAAGTGTAGGGAAGATATAGGAAAAGAGATTATCCCAATAGTATCCCATGACAAGAGGAAGGCAGAGCTAGCAGTAGTCCCTATGGGACCAAAGAAGAGACTAAGATTAACTTTAATTCATCCCACTAGTGAAGTCAATCTATTTAGTGATGAGTTCCCAATTCATGGACTAGTCATTCTTGATTGATTCATCTATGGAAACATACAAAATATCCCTTTTCTTTCCCATTATTGGGCCATGATGAGGGTTATTGATGTTGAAATACAAGATGATATGAACTTGGATAAGGCCTAAATTGAAGGATCAAGAAAAAATGAGAATTGTGGCTATTAAAGGACTAGAAGGAAAAAATATAGATGTTCTAGGAGAATCTAGTAGCTCAAGTTTGGAGGTCCTAAAACCCCATAAATTTAAGGATCTAGTCACTACCATCCATTTAAACCCTTAAATAAATGGGTTGGAGTGAGTAACAACTAAGAAAATTATGGTTGGGATAGAAGAATTAACCTTTTAGAAGGTGCAACCGTTTATAACATTAACCCCTATGGGAGGATAGTAACTAGTTGAGGCTACCATCCATGAGTAATATGTGGAAAGTCTTATTGAGGCCCATCTAGCACAAACTAAAGATGGAGTTAAAGGTTTGAAGTAGAGGATATAGAATTTGAAAAAGGAGAAAGAAAACTTGCAAACACATGAAATTATATTAGTTCCAAATGCAATGACAAAAATTATTGATGAATAAGTTTATGAAATGATTGAGGCACTTAAGCTAATGAAACTAAGACAAAGCGAATTATAAGGACAATGTGTACTAGCCCAGAGTTTAGTCACCTAGTGGCAGGTCTTAGAGGACAAAATAGCCCAACTCCTCAACATTCAAGCAAAGAAATAGGTCTTAGGTTAAGACCATTAGTTTGGGATGTTTGATTAGAATTATGGGGATTGTTATTGAAAAGGTTAAATGTTATGTCCATGGCACAATGGTGTGTAAATGGTTATAAAAGAGGATAAGGAACTAATTACAAGAATTGAACAACTTCTTAGGACCATGCTTATAGAGCCTGCATAACCCAATGCCCTTGGGATCATAACTGATGAGGAATTCAGACATAGGGATACTTTGGTAAACTAAGAAATCAAAGGAAAAAATCCAAGGCAAATCTAGGGCTGATAACAATAAAATCTTAGATATGATATTCAATGTAGGGAAAAGATTAAATGAAGCCAAGAGCATTAAAGAGGCCATAAATAGGAATGACAGAGAATTTGATGACTTGGAAGATCAAGAGCAAGAGTAGATTATGAATCCTACTATGGATTTAGAGTCTAATTAATGAGTAACATGAGAAATACATGGGCATCCTCCAAAAATGATAATTAGAGGCCCCACCAACTAATTAGACAATATTCTATTTTGTAGAATTTTATAACATTTTAAAATAGAATATTCCATTATAAAGGCATATGCTAGTTTATTAGCATATTTGCCTCCAATTCATTATGATTATGAAAATCATGTGTATTTTAGAACTTTTAAGGACATATATCCTTATCCTTGTACACTTGTATCTTTTTATTGACTGGTATACTACCTAATCTTCCTATAAAGGCATGTATTACCATTTGTTAAAAAGAGAGATTATTGAGGAACTTTATATAATTTGAATCAATTAATATAATCAAGGGAATTATGTAAGTGTTGTCTATGTTTGATGTGTTAATTATCATTTTAGATTTTCTCTCAATTTCTAGTTAAGGTCTTGAATTTGAATGTTGTCTTGGAATTCTGAGTTATAATTTTAAAATCACAGGGTTTCTAATTTGTGCAACATGCTAGATTAGTTGAAAAGATCTTTGGTTCTCCTTCATTTAAAAAAAATAAAAAACGTGTATGTGTTATTTGATAATGGTAGTAAATACTTAAAGAATAACTAGTTCTTACTTGTGATTCTTCATGTTATCCTTTGAAATTAGCCTAGTATATAATGGAATTTGAGATTAGGATTTTTTACAATATATATTGGTTTTAATGCATAATCATTTGAAATTAATGCTTTGTCATAGTTTTAAAGGCTAAAATTGGTAATCACTCTTTTATTTTCTACCTTACCCTTCTATTTAATATTTTTTACCCCAAGATCATGTTAGTTTTAGCTTCATTATAAGTATCCACTTAGATTAATTTATAGCTTAAATCTGGAGTGTAATTCACTAAGAATTAACATAGATTCTTATCAATTCATGAATAGTAGACCAATGTGGCTCCCAATCACCTAATTATATAAATTTTGTGGAATAATCTATCTTGTCCTACTACTATTTCACCACAAACAACTAGATTGATGAAACTTGTAACTCGCGCCTTGAATTTTCCAAATTCTAAAATGAGAAGTGTTCTTTAAACACCAAGAGCACCTATGGTTCATCTAGAAGAATCAACATGAGAAGCTTCACTAGCACTAGAAGGAGGGTAATACGTATGAATTCTTCAAGTCTTTGTTGATCTTAGTCCATTTAAGCTAGGATTAGTGTATCTTTGTGTTTTTGAGTGAAATCTTTGCTTAAAAGCATAAATATCATTGATCTTTGCTATCCATGACACTTTTTTGTGCTTTTTTAGACAAAGATTGAGGTTCTTTGAGGTGTTGATGATTATTTTTGGTAACTTTAGCTTAAGTTTTAAATATGCATAGTATCTAAAATTAAAACATGTCATTTTGATTAAAGGTTGGCATATCATTTATAGATATGGGTTCCTTTTGACTTAGACTTAAAAAGAGAGATCATATTCATGTAATTGAATGCATCTTTGAGATAATTTAGTCAAGGATCAACATCCTTTCTTATTTTTCATATCACATCTATAAAATAAGCTCAATGTGAAGGTCTAACTCTTTTCCTTTATAAAATATAATTTGATACATCTTATTTCAGGAAGGATCTTCAAATCTCAAGCTAAAATTGCCCAAGATTAGAATACAATCACATACAGAAACTATGGAGCCTTTACTTAAAATTAAGGTTCACAAAAAGTCCAAACATGATAAAGGTAGACATAGGAGGAACATATATTTACCAACTTGTCCTCTTCAAGGTATCTATGCCTTCAATTTTTTCCCAAGTCCGGCCTAGCTAGGAGAGTCTTCCATCAATGTACCAGGTGTGGTACATGACATCCCATGTAACATTGAAATGTAGTTATCTACATTTAGTCTAATGGGTATAATAACTACTAAGGAACATATAAAGTCTTTTAAGGTTACCTTAATATTTCTCAATGATGTGCATGAGGATGTAGCTTGCAGGTTATTCCCCTTTACATTTAAAGATGTTGCTTATGAATGGTTTTTGAACTTACCTAATAATTACATCACAAGATGAGATGATTTTAATAATGTGTTAATTGATCAATTTGGTAAGATTGTGAGTCTTTGTGTTATCTACCATTAATTCACCACCATTAGAAGAGATGCAAGTGAGCCTATCAGGTACTTCAATGCTATATTTTAGAAAATGTTTAGTAGGACCATAGACCCTTATAATCTTGATGATGTCTTAACTCTAGATATTTACAAAGATGTCATATATCCCATGACCTCTATGTTTTTAAAGAGATCCATGATGGACATAACTTCATTAGTTAGAGCCTATGTTGCCTTAGTAACCATCAATGATCAGATGCAACCCCAAGTGCAAATGGTGTATTTTTTTTCCAAACATCAATCCCTAAATTCTTATGATGAACTTTTTCCCAAATAATAACCAAAATATTCCAATATTGAACCATCTCCCAAAATTAACTCAGTTGTCAATATGTCATTCACCTCCCAATAAGAATTTAGGATTCCTAAATCATCCTACTAATGGCTTCAATTCAAGTGATCAAAGAGCTTTGATACCATTTCCTAATAAAAACTAGGCACATAATTCTAAAACTCCTAAAAATGAGAATGAATTTATCCTAAAAATGGTCTAAAAGTTGAGCACTAATTTTCTTTAGTTGTGAAAACAAGATGGAAATACTACTAAAATTTTAGGTAGGAACTTCTCATTTTAAAGGTATTATAGGCCAACTAACATATTTACAAATGATAATTTTCATAATAATAGGAGTAATGAGCCATATTCTAAAAAGAATACTATGTATATTAACCTCACTGATATTGCATTGCCTGACTATTATAGGGCACATTACATATCCAAGCATGGGGAAATTGATTGTATAAAATTTTACAAAGCCTTTGATGATTTTGAAGAGGAATTAGATACATTTGAAGTGGTCCCTAACAAATAAAATGGTACATGTTTCTCTAGATCTAAGTCATCTGATCAAGCATTCATGTGGACACCTTTGATTTCCCCTTTCAAGAGGAAAATGAACCTGATGAGATCCCTAAAGAGATTCAAGACTTTAAATAGTTTTTTAAGAAGACCTATCCCTTGAATAATAGGGAGTAGAGGTAGATTTTGATGACCTTAACACCTCCAAATAATTTTGGAACTCCCCTAGACAATTCTTCAAGCAATAATCCTAAGCCACCTAAAGGGATGATTACTTTAGAGAGATTGTTTGATCAAGACAAAATGGCCAAGGTTTACAAAGTTCCCAAGATAATTAGGAAATACTATAATATTGTTGATACTAGCCTCCATGATCAACCTTAGTTGGTAAATATTTGAAGGGCCTGCACAAACTTTGTAAACAATAAGGCCAAAGAGCTCCTTGTTTAGTACAGGGATGTTATAGCATGGTCTTACGATGACTTATATATCTTTGATCCTAGGGTCATCACACATAATATACCCCTTAAACAAAGCTATAAACCATTTAGGCAAAAATAAATCCCTATAAACCCTATCTTATAACCCATATTCTTTAAGGAAGTTAAAATATTATTAGATGCTAGGATAGTCTTTCCAATCAGACATTCCACCTAGGTGGAAAATTTGGTACAAGTTAGGAAGAAGAATGGTGAGATTAGACTTTTTATTGACTTTAGGAACTTGAACAAATCATCAAAAAAGGACAACTACCCCCTTTATTCCCTAGGCCAAGTGATTTTATTTACTTCAATTTTAGCTATGATGTCTTTTCTTGATGGATTTTCAAGTTACAACCAAGTGTTGGTTTATAGAGAGGATAGGATGAAGACAACTTTCACAACAAAGTGGGATACTTTTCCTTATAAGAGGATGCCCTTTTGGATAATCAATTTAGGAGCCAACTTATAATAGCTATGTACCATGCCTTCTAAGGCTTGATATGTAAATGCATCATTATTTATATGGATGATCTAACAATTTTTTCCAAAAATAGGGAAGCTTACTTCATGCATTTACAATTTTTTTTGAAATATGTAAAAGGTATGGCATTTCCTTGAACCATAAGAAGAGTATATTTTATGACTAACAGAGAATTATTGGGTCTTGTTATAGCCAAATATGGGATCTCTATAGATCCTAAAAGAGTGGATACCATATCTAGAATAGAACCTCCAAAAAGTAAAAAAGAGCTAAAGTCATTCTTTGGTAAAATAATTTTTTTAAGAAAGTTTATTTTTGGTTTTGCAAAAATTGTCAAACCACTAAATGACATGCTAAAGAAGGATGCCAAAGTCACATAAAATGAATATTCCAAAAAGGCATTAAATGATATCAAGAAGGCCATCAGTCAACTCCAATCTTTATAAGTCATGATTTCTCAAGGGACTTCTACCTCTATTCCTTTGCATCTGACCACACTATGGTTGTAGTTTTAACTCATAAAATTTAAGGGTGTAACCACCCAATTGCTTTTATAAGTAGTAATTTTAAAAATGTTGAGTTGAATTATTATTTCATTGATAAATAGGCATATGCATTAGTTAAGTCAATTAATAAATTTAGGCATCACATCCTCAGAAATAAGTAACATGTCATCATACATAACCTTACGACCAAACTTATGTTAAGTTAGTATGAATTAGGAGAACATAGAGGTAAAAGGATGTCAATTTTCTAGGAATATGACTTGGAGATGAAAACATCAAAATTGGTAAGATACTAAGGTTTGATTTGGATCATTTATAATACTAACCCTAGGCTAATTATTATGTAATTAGATCAACAAAACTTTCAAGTTTGTAAGTGGTATGACTTAATCATACATTTGCTAATGAATGGTACTTATCTTGTAGGCCTATTCAGGGAGAAAAAGAGGACCCTAATGTTGAAGGAAACCAACTATTTGATTAGGAATGGGATGTCATATAGAATTAATTTTTAAGGAGTTTACTTGAGATGTGTCTCACAAGAAGAAGCCACCCAAATCATGAGTACATTCCATGAAACGTTGGGTAGTGAACATCCATTTGGGAGAACCACAACTGATAAAATTATTAGAGCTGGCTATTATTGGCCAACCATTTTTAAGGATGCTCACAAACATGTGATGGAGTGTCACTCATGTTAGATTTTGATCACCTTGGATCCAAAGTTAATAATGCCTCTATAGCCAATCATGATTAATAAACCTTTTTCTCAATAGGGGTTAGAATTTATTGGCATAATCAACCCCAACTCATCTGAGGGTCATAAATATGTCTTTACTAACACAAACTATTATACAAGGTGGGTACAAGATACAACCACTAAACAATTCAAAATTTAAGATTTGATAATATTTTTGGAAGAAAACATTTACACCACATTTGGAACTCTAGTATCTCTAATGTGTGACAATGGATATGCCTTAATATCCCTAGATATGATTGATTGGGCTTATGATAATGATATCACTCTCAACATTACATCTAAACATTATCCACAATGGAATGGATTCTTTTAGTCAATAAATAGAAACCTAATGAAGGCAATCAAGAAATTTGTCGAAGACAAACCTAGGACTTGGTACAAGTTGCTTAAATTTTCACTTTGGGATGATAGGATAAGAGTCAAGAAAGTTTTGAGAGATTCACTATTTATATTAGTGGGGAAAGAACCCATCCTTTCTATTACTCTCAAATTACATATATATAGATTTATGAAATAATATATAGAATGAATCTAAGAGCTTTCCAACTCTACATTGTTTAACATCAATCAGATGGAAGATGCAAGAGAGAAAAACTTTATTGATTTTATAAGGCATAAAACCACAATCAAGAGATGGTTTGATAAAATGTCCAAGATTGAAGTGTTCATATAGGGATACCTAGTTCTCCTTTGTGATAAAGAATATAATCCTAAGGGTAAAAATGGTGAATTCAAACCCTTATGGTTTGGCCCATACAGATTGCAGAAACATTAGGAAATAACACCTTCAATCTCAAAGATCTATAAGGAGTGAAGTTTACATTTCCTACCAATTGGCAATACCTCAAACATTATTTTTATAATACCCCTCTAGAGGTCTTTCTAGATTAAGCTATAATATGGTTAGATTTATAGTAGGTAGGCTATCTAGTTTCCTTTTAGTTTTTTTCTTGTTATACCTTATTGTATATAAGTATTTACATATTTATTTATATTCCTCTAATATTTTTCTTTCCTATTTTATATGGTGTGTTTCTTTATTTTTTATTTGTTCCTTGATTTTAATAAGTCCCTAGGGACAATATTGAGCTCAAAATTTATGAAGTTTGCTTAAAAACATGCCCCCAATTCAAAAATATAGGTATGTACCCCATGCATAGAATGACCATGGTTCTAAAAAATGAAGCATAATGTTATAGCATGGAGAAAATGGTAAATACCAATGAAAAGGATAATAATTTCATGACACCCTAACCATTACATTTACCTAAAACTATTTTTAAGAAGACTTGCACTTATGGGGTGAAAACTCAAATTATCAGGGTATACCCCAAACTAGAACTTAATCAACATCCTTGCCTGGGATAAGAGTTGTAATCATAGGTGATTTTCTAAAGATAAAATACCTGAAAAAATCCTAAAAACTAGATATATTGGTTCCCAACCTTGATAAAAGCATAAAAGTTTAATGAAAACAATGAAAAATAGAGAAAAAAAGAAAAATACCATGCAAAATCTAAAGCTTTTAGGTAAAGGTGATTCTGGTAATCTCCATCAAGGCTATGGACACTTAGCTAGTAGTGGAAAAAGGATCTAAGTGAAACTAAAGGTATCTATATCAGGGCTATGGATGCTTGGCTAGTAGCAAAGTAGTGCCCAAGCCTTCCCTAAGTTAAAAACATGGTTTTAAATAAACATCTGAGCATGTTATAAGTTAGTATAAATGATTAAGGACATAAAACTTAGAAGTTTTTTCTTGAGCCCCATTGTAAATAGTAAGTGGAATCAAAACACACATAAAATTTAGATATATCTTGATATTTGAACTTAAAACTACAAGTGCCAAGTTTTTTTCAACTACAACTTAGTTTGGATGATGGTATTAATTGAATGAAGTGGATGACTAAATTATTTGTTTGATTAGATTCCCTAGGTTCTAAAATATTTCTATGTTTCCCCCATGAGTCACCATTTATTGGGACCAACATACCCCATTTTTTGAATTTGGACCCTTCAAAAACCCTACAAATAAAACATAGAAATTTTAGCATGTCAAGGTCTTTTATAGAATTTAAAGGTCATTCACTTAGTTAAAGTGTAAGATTATGTGGTTTTATTTTTATTTAATCTAGACTAATAGTGATAATGAGATTCATTTGGATTTTAGTTGCATGTTCTATGGCATGTGTTCCTAGGAATTCTATATTCCAAAACCCTAGTGAATCCTCAATTTAAATTTTAATAATGACAGGAACCAAATTGGTAGAAATTGTTTTAAAATTCATTTTAGGCCCTAGTATAAAACTCATATTATAAATATTTTTTGTGTATTTTGACATGACTTAGCCCAAATGCCTTATCCCCTTTTATATTTTCATATTTAAGGTTCCCTCATGTGTCTAACCAATGTTCATCTTGCAAAGTCTTTATAATATTTCCCAACTTAGCCTAAGGTTTTAATACTAAACCCCTAACATATTTGCTAATAAAATCATGACCTAGTCTTAACACCTTAAGCCTAAGTCTTTTATGTCTCTATTGTCCTAAGTTAACTTATTTTCATCTTGTAGGATCTAATGGCCCATGCCTTATCAGGGAATTTGGTCCAATAGAGTGAGGATAACTAAAAATTTAACTTAAATAACATACATCTTTATTGATCTAATGGTCCACACTTAATCGTTATAATCCAATCAGATAGAGCCAAGCATAATTGAAAAGTCAAAAGGATACATGAGTCCCAAAATATGGACATGCATCACAATTAAATTTGAGTATTAAAAAGCAAAAGGGGCCAACCTGACATAATAGCTAATCAAAATTAAGCACCTAGATCAAGAACTTATGACTATCACTTTATCACTATTTTTGATCTAGCAGAGTGAATTAACACCAAGACCTTGGGAAGCCTCATAAAAATGCTAAGTGGTGTCCTCACATTTGGTCTTAAATATTTTAAAGAACTTAAAATTTACATTTGTGTGACCATTACTCAAACATCTAAAAAGATGAATTTGACGCCCAGATGATCATCAACTTTAAGACCATTAAAATGAAAGTTTCACTAGCTTAAACTCAACATCCACATGACCATCAATTGATGCCCAAGAGGGTGCCATCAATTTTAATCTAATGAAATATCTTACTCAAGATCAAATGGCATTCCAAAATCCTATTTTAATAACTCAAAAATGGCTTTACAATCTAAAGGAATTATTAAAAATATGCTAAAAAATGGGAGTTTTTGACTTCAAAAATATGTAAATGGTCTTATGATGTAAGTATAATTAGTATAAATGTATATGTAAGGGTCCCTATGGAATTTTTTGTAAATAAATCATGAAGCTTAAACTATGAGCTTATGCTAAGTCTTATTTTAAAAGGGAGGTCCTTGTCACATGAAGTATAAGCTAACCAAAGGTTTTCATATGTGGTAGCCTAAACTATTTAGACCTTCACTCCTTTATTATAAATTATGAAAGTTAGGCATAGATTACTTAGCCTAAGGTTTATTTCATGCTTAATAAACATGAAACAAACCTTAGACCAAGGAACTTAAGCCTAAGTTGTGACTTTAATAATGTAATCATTTATCATTTGGGTATTTTTATAGATAAATGATTCATGCCACATCATTGGATTTGATCCAATGGTGTGGGGACCCTAAAATAATTTTTTAATAAGACCCCAAGAGCTCAAAAAATTGATACATGGAAAAAGTGCATTCAAGGTCAAGTTAACAAGATGATCTAATAACTCATGCTTTGTAGTTAAGAGTTGATCTAATGGCACCAAGGTGACTATGAATTTTTGAAACCTTGTGAGCTCTTTAAATGGTAGATGTTGAAAAAGTGACTGACCAAAGACACGAAGCATGGAGAATATATGTGAACACATCAAGTGTCATGATCATAAGGCTTAAGACTAAAGAACTAATTAAAAGGCAAAGGCTCGCATTATAATCAATGACTACTGCTTTATCATGGCACATAATTCAATGGAGAAGGGTGAAAAATGCATTTTTAAAGGCCAATGACTAGTGTTCAAAAGGCATTTATGAAATATGCCATGAAAGGTCTAGACTAATGCTACATAAGCACTATGCAAGCAAAATAGAAAAAAATCAAGATCTTGTATGCTCATAAACACAAAGGTATAAAGGCAGAGGTCTAAATAAAATTCAAGGCATGTATAAGTTAAAGGCTATATATATTCTACCATTAAATCTTCAAAACCCTAAACCATACATAAAAGTGACTTGAACGATCTCATTTGCTATAATGTTATTAAAATAGAACTTAATTATGTTTTTAAGAATAAGAGAGATTTCAAAAAGATCATATATAATCAGATGTGATTAATTAGCAAAGATAGATAACATGGAATCTAGAAAGTAGTAATTAAAGGAGGAGACCAAGCTCTATTTGACAATAGATAATGAGGGTTAGATCTTCAAGGATGTCAAACTAGAAATCATAGAATTGAACATCTAGGGCATTAGGAGTTAGTCCAATCTCTTCTTCATGATAGAAGAATTATAACCCATTTCATAGGAGGAACAAAGGAATGCCACCATGAGCAGGTGACACTATGACCTAGTTGCAGTCTAGATGGTTGGCCTTCATCATGTCAGGGCAAAATCAAAGGTATTACATTGTATTAAAATCCTTTCCCCCATATTTTTTGATTGTAGAATAGAAAATGAATGGATCATTATGGAATGAAACTAAAAAGGGGTAGCATAGATTTCCCATGTTACTTTTGAGAAGTACTACAAGCTCCCTCTCTCCCATGTGGACCTTTTTGAAATCAAAGAGTGGACCAATAACCATGACTTGAACTTCATCATTATACCCTGGCTACACCAAAGACCTCATAACTTTAGAAATCTTGAGGGAAAGATCTATATCATCTAATTCAAAGAGGGTATTAGGGTAATAATGTCCCTATTAAACCAAGAATTTGGTACCCATTCAACTACTTATGTGAATAAGATCTAGGTACCATATGTGCACTTCATAGTGGAGGAGAAACTTACCCCTCTAGTTGTAGACTTAATTAGTGTTTTTTCTTGTCAAACAATTCAATGCCATCAAAATAAAGGCCTCAAAGCAATTATTTATGATGTCATACCTACTTGATTCCCTTATTACCTTAATCACATTCCTTAAGATTATGAATTAATCCCTAGAGGGAAAGATAACCATTTCACATTACTATTCCAAACTACACATCTTCAAGTATAAGAATCACATGTAGTTTATTTATGACTACATTTATCCAGCTATAGTGGAGGCCATCACAAGTGTTCTCATTCCTAGGTTACACCACCTCATCAAGAGGTATGTTTAAATGATAGGAGATGTATGGCACTACCTTGATTGTATAGTCAACAAGATAGAAGAAATCATGTTACAATCTTATAGGTTGCTAGTATATGTTCCAAATAAGCTTGTAGAGTAGGAAATTACCTCCCAACTCATCCATGGCATTGATAGGACTTAAAAATATAATAGGAAGGGTCTACTCCACCCCTTCCCCTTGCATATTTGGAAAACCATAATAAAAGAATAGAAATAGGTGAAAATCATGTCCACACATAGCAATTCATTTGGATTCCATCTAGATGAAATCTAGATGTGGGATCCAAAGAACATAGTAAGTGACCATATAAGGGACAAGAAGCTTCCAAAAATAGAATATGTACATCAAATCATTATCCATTACACCATATATATTAAGGCTAAGAACTATGAGGAAGTATTGGCTAGGGTCTAAGGCCACAACATTAAGCTTGAACATATGTTAATCAAGGATAATAAGCATTAAGGAGAGGCTTGGACATTTCATCCTTTATAGTACCATTTATTACATGGTCCATCTGGGACAACTCAGGAGCAACCCCAAGTGGAACAACCATAACCAAAACCTCATGGGTAGCATGAATAAAATCAAGATGAACAAGGCAAGGGTAAGGAGAAATTTTGAGAAGTGGAATTGGAAGAGAGGCCTGGAGATGGGACCCCACCTTCAACACTCCCATAAAGTCCACCTTCTCTAATACAATATTTAAACATGATTACTTTAGAAATAGAAGAGACACGTAAGGGTGCCCTCAAGGAACTTGCAAAAACTTATGAATCTAGTAAGGAAGGGGACCCTAGGGAATATATAGGAAAAGTGATTATCCCAATAGCATCCCATGAGAAGAGGAAGGAAGAGATAGCACTAGTTCATGTCAGACCAAAAAATAGACGAAGAATAACTTTCACTCATCCCATTAGTGAGGTCAATCTATTCAATGACGAGTTCCCAATTCATGGACCAGTCAATTTTGACTAGTTTATCTAATGAAAGTTGTAATAGATACCCTCTCTTTATAATTATTGGGTCATGATGAGGGTTACTGATGTTGAAGTATAAGATGACATGAATCCTTGGATAAGGGATATAGTGAAATATTAGGAAGAAAGGAGAATTATGGCCATTAAAGGACTATAAGGTAAGAAGATATATGCTTTGAGAACATCTAATATATTAGGTGTGGAGGTCCTAGAACTACCCAAATTAAGTGACCCAGTTACTTCCATCAATTTCAACCCTAAAACAACCAAGTTGGAGAGAGTAATAACCAAGATAGTTATGGTTGGGATAAAAGAATTCACCTTTCAAAAGGTGAAACCATTTATAGGATTAACCACTATGGGAGGATAGAAACTAGGTGAGGCTACCATTATTGAGGAATATGTGGAAAGTATGCTTGAGGCCCCATCCACACAAACTAAAGTTATAGTTTAGGGTTTTGAAGTAGAGGATCTAAAATTTACAAAAGGAGAAACAAAACTTACAAATATAGGCAATTATATCAGTGGTAGATATAATGACCAAAATGCTTGATTAGTCATTTTATGACATGTTTGAGGCACTTAAGTTGATGAAACTAAGGCAAAGTCCATTATAAGGATAGTTTGTACTATACAAGAGTTTAGTCACCCAGTGGTAGGCCTCAAAAGACAAAATAACCCAACTCCTCAACATTTAAGCAAAGAAACATGCCCCTAACTTTAGGACCATCAGTTTGGGACATTTGAGTATAATTATAGGGATTTTGATTAAAAAGGTTTAAAGTTTAATGTCATGGCATAATGGTGTGGAAAGGGTCCTAAAAGAGGATAAGGAACTAATTACAATAATTTAAAAACTTCTTGGGACCATGATTATAGATCCTGCATAACCCAATACCCTTAAGATTTTAAGTGATGAGGAATTCAAACATAGGGCTACTTTGGCAACCCAATAAAACAAAGGAAAACTCTAATGCAAATTTGGGGCTGATAATAGCAATATCCTAGACATGATATTTAATGCAGGGGAGAGGATAAATTAAGTCAAGAACATTAAAGAGGACATAGATAGGAATGATAGAGAATTTGATGACTTGGCAGATCAAGAGGAGGAGTAAATCATGAAGCTTGTTGTAGATCTAGAGATAATTTATGAGAAACATGAGAAATCCATGAGCATCCTCCAAAAATCATAATGAAAGGCTCCACTAGCTAGTTAGACAATATTCTATTTTATAAAAATTTATAACATTTTGAAATAGAATATTCCATTGTAAAGGCATATGCTATTTTATTAGCATATTTGCCTCTAGGTCAGTATGATTCTGAAAAATAGATGTATTTTAGAACTTGTAAGGATAGCTATCCTTATCCTTGTACACCTATATCTTTTTATTAATCGACATACTACCTAATATTCCTATGAAGGCATGTATTACCATTTATAAAAAGGAGAGATTACTAAGCAACTTTGTATAATTTGAAGAAATTAATATAATCAAGGGACTTCTACAAGGATTGTCTATGTTTGATGTGTTACTTTGAATTTTAGATTTTCTCTCAATTGCTAGTTAAGGTCTTGAATTTGAGTGGTGTCTTAGAATTCTGAGTTGTATCTTTTTAATCACAGGGTTTCTAATTTTTACAACCTGCTAGATTAGCTAAAAAGATGTTTGGTTCTCCTTCATTTTTATTTTACTTTGTTTTTATATGTGCATGTGATATTTGATAATGGTAGTAAATCCTTAAAGAAGAACTAGTTTTTACTTATGATTCTTCATGTTATCCTTTGAAATTGGCTTGATATATAATGGAATTTGAGCTTAGGTTATTTTACATTATATATTAGTTTGAATGAATAATCAGATGAAATTGATGTTTTGTCATAATGTTTAAGGCTCAAATTGACAATCACTCCTTTCTTTTCTAACTTACCCTTCTCTTTACTCTTTTTTACCCCAAGATCATGTTATTTTTAGATTCATTATAAATATCCACTTAGATTACTCTATAGATTAAATCTAGAGTGTAATTTACTAAGCATTAGCATCGATTCTTAGAAATTCATGAAGAATGGACCATGGTGTCTCCCAACCACCAAATAATATAAATATTGTGGAATAATTTATCTTACCTTGCTATTATTTCACCACAAGAAACTACGTTGCCAAAACCTATACTTCATGCCTTGATTTTCCAAATTCTAAAATGAGAAGTGTTCTTTAAACACCAAGAGCACATGTAGTTCATCTAGAAGCATCAACAAGTTGATCATATGGTTATGATCACATTAGTCCCTAGTTATTATGCACCATATCTCAACTCATTGAAATAAATATGTTCTAAGATATGAGGATGCACATTTGGATACTCATACATAATTCACTATGTTCCCATACTTAGACAAATTTACAAAAGGGCTCAAGTAGAGTTGAGTAAGCATGTTGATGAGGTCATCATTCACATGAGTAGAGGTGTTACGAAAAAATGATCATATGGTTTTTTTCATTTTTGTTATTAGTTTTTATTTGTTAATTCTTAGATCATGAAACTAATCACAGTCAAAGATATGCAAGTGCAAAGTTGGGATCCTAGGCATTTGACAATGTTTTTCCATAGATAGATTTGTATGAGGCAAGAAAGAGTGAAGTAAGAATTTTAATGGTAGCAGATATCATACATGTTGACATTTTAGGATAAGGTGATCATATGGATTTGTTTATTTTTAATCCGAGTTTATTTTTTATAAATTTTATATTATGTGTTGAAACACGTCAAAAGATATGCTTGTTCAAAGTTGGCCTTATAGACAAGCTTTTGACATAATTAGCTCTGTGGTAGAAAAATCTAAGTGAGAATTTATATGGTTGGATTCTCATATGTAAGTAAATCATGTGGTCCAAGTTTTAGATCATGTGTCTAAGTGCAACAAAATCTATTGAAGTCCAAAGTAGGCTTTCTAAGCATATTATAATTGGTCCCCCTAGTCAATTTGCATGATGTTAAACATTTGGACCTAGTGGAGATCCAAAAGATCATGGGATTTCATACTTATATATATAATGGTGTGCATAGATTCAAATGGGTTAATGCTACAACTATTTAGCAAAGATAAAGATCGAGCATCTTATAAGAGATTGATAGAGTGTGTTTGATCCAAGATGTCAAGAAGTGCACATTGTTTAACAACTAAGAAACATTAAATGATAGGATATAATAGTGAGTGGGTGTTCATACATATTTATTGAATAGTGAGTGCTGATAGCTAAAGACCTAGCTAATTTACAAAGATTAATGGTGTGTATTGAGTCAACATTGCAGGGGTGCATAAGATGAGGTCAAAATGACTCAGGTTTAACATTTGAGCACTGGTACCTATGTGTTAACATTTGAAATACATTTATGGTGTGTATTTTATCTAATAATTTAGGAAATGAGATGTGAGCATAGTGTTTAATGTTTAAATGTGATCGTTGACATTTAAATATTTGAATTTAATAAGTTAAAAACCAGTATCTGATTTTTGAGTCATATCTTTTGATCCAAAATGAATTTAACCATGAAGTAAAAATAAAAGTGGTAGATTAATCCAAGGCACATCTATAAATATGTATTTTAATATATGTAAGTGTGTAGAAATAAATATATTAATCTCCAAATTTAATTTTGTGTTCAAGCATGTTTTGCAAGTAACCCAAGGGTAATTGAGCTCATTTTGATGATGTTTTGATATATATTGATGAAGTAGTTATTAGGGAGTGTTTTAGAATCCATGAGGATGATTTATGTTCATGTTTAAGTTTTGATCAATCATATTAAGTATGAAAAAAGGCTTAGAAGGTGACTATGTGTTTGATCATATTGACTGTGTACACATAATAGTGTTTGAGCTATTTGTGCTTAAGATAAAGGGTAATGTGTTAGTCTCTGGAACTTAAGGAGGACCTATAGATCATGTGGAATGGGTTCATGAGTTTAAAAATTGATCATATGTTCTTATTTTTCTTGGATAAGTGTCAAAGAGCTGAATGGGTCTCCATAGGACCTAAAAGTGACTTAGGCCTATTTAAAAGTGGATTATGCTTAAGTGTGACCCATGTGAGATGCCTTAAGGGTCAAGTCATGTATTTTGTTTGAAAAGGATTATTTTGGAATTGATATATATATATATATATATATATATATATATATATATATATATATATATATATATATAGTGAAAAAAAATGTGTTGGTTTCTAGACTTGCAAGTGAGAGAGTTGGGAGATATTTGTGAGAAGCTTATGCGTGTGGTTTATGGAGTGAAGGATAGGTAGTGTGCATGTTAATTGAGTTAATGAATAGAATAGTTTTTTGATTATGTGTATAACATATATGTCATATTCATAATGTAAAAATAGTGCTATTTAAATTTAAGTAAATGAAAAGAGGTCTATGTTTGCATATAAGGATAATTTGAGTAAAGAAGGAGAGAGACTATGACATGCCTATGTGAGAGGCCTGCTTGAGATAGAGAAAGATTTTGTATAAGGGTTAGAAAATAGATATCCATCATCAAGTGTTTAAGACATAATTTATAATGTGGATTTTTTCAAATTAGGGTTTAAAGTACTTGATCTTCCTTAGGGGTAGTTTCTCCTTGTGAAATAGGTGTTTCACTAAATACCTTTGGTCAGGAAGATATGATCAAGATTTGCTGGTCTAAAAAGTTGATCAGTCTCTTGTTTGTAAATTATTATAAGATAGTATTCCATTTGTGTTGTAGGCTTGAGAGTGGGTTTTATTCCCCATGAGGATTTCCCATAGGAACTATGTGTTATGTGATTTATATTGTGTATGCATTGAATGTATGAACTCTCTTGTTAATGATTCTTCATCAAGTTGATATATGCTGATTGGTTAATAATTTAAAGGACTATAATTTAAATTGTAATATCTAGGATCAATGATTCAACCAACCCCCTTAGTGATTGTACCTCTAACAATCTCATTTACCTCACTACAACTAGACCAAATATTTATTTTGTAGTGATTTTTCTTTCTTATTTTATGTATAAACAATAGGAAGTAGATTGACTATCTAAAAAATGGGTATTAAGATATGCCAAAGGTGATCTTGACTTTGGAATATTGTATAAGAATTCTATATATTTTGATTTTTTATGATATTTTGACTCTTATTTGGCACGATTAGTAGATTTAAGAAAATCTACAAAAGGCTATGTATTCACTCTTGGTCTAAGAGTTTTCTTATGGTATAACAAACTACAAAATATAGTGTAATTATATTCAATATAATAATAGTAGAAAGATGTAGACAGTACATGTTTTGAAACTATGTGGATAAATAAAATCTTGGAGGATATTTAGTTTGAGTCATCAAAGCCTACTCCAATTTTCTATGACAACTAGAGTGTTTTAAAGATGGTGAAGATTCTAATATTCCATGCTAAGACCAAAATAATTGACATCCACCATAATTACATCTGATAGTTGGTTATGAATGAATACATTAGTCTCTTCTACTTCCCTAATACAGAGCATCTGGTTGATATAATGATCAAACCACTTGGTTCAAACCAATTCATAAAATTTAGGGACAAACTTAGTCTTATTTCTAGTTTAGTCATTAAGGGATAGTGTTAACATATTATTGTATTACCTTAGGCTATTTTCTAGGATATATTACCTATGATTATGGTTATAGTGGTTTTAACCACTTAGGTAGGTAGATTTCATGGGCCTGGCTATTTTATGCTACTAGATACTTTTGGTTTTTCCCACCTCCTTATTTTTCAAGTGTTCCTTTTAGGAATATATAATAGTCTTTCTGCATATTGTTTTTTACATTGATTAATTAATTTAATAATCTCTTTTTTTAATCTAATAGATCTTTTTGGCCTTTTTAGATAATGGGAAGAATAATAAGGTTGAAAAACATGACAAATATATATCAAAAATTGTCATTGATCAAAATACACCTTGTATGCTAAGATAAGTTTCAAATTAATACTCAAAGTATTTTATTAATATACAAACCAAAATTACCTTTATCTTAAAAGTTACTAAACACTTTAAACTCTGCTGAGATATATCTTAAAGTCTTCTTTTATGATTTTAATTTATTCATTGGTAATATCTTGAACCATGAGTTCAAGTGTGTTAAAACATTTCTTATGCTTTTATCTATCCAAGGCCTAGAACACCTTTAACATGTTCATGGTTCATCTTAATACTATAGGTGATCATTTGAAGTCTCTGTCAAATTATAATACATAGACTTGAATGTGTCAATTAGGCATGGTTGGATCTTTTGAATTATTGAGTAGTAAATATCACCCTACATTTTATTAAGTTTATTATGTAAAAAATCCATGCTCTTTATCAAAACACTTGATATTCATAATTCCATTTGTATGAGTATGTCATAATAATAATAAGATCTGATGACTTTATGACTAAATCTTGCTAAAGAGCTTCTCACTATGGCCATCTCAAGGATACCATTAATAAATATGGATACACACACACACACGCACACACACACACACACACACACACACACACACACACACACACACACACACACACACACACACACACACACACACACACACACACACACACATATACATACATACATACATACATATATATATATATATATATATATATATATATATATATATATATATATACAAATATATATATATATATATATATACATATATATATATATACACACATATTCATGTATATATATATGTATATGTATATATATATGTATATACATATGAATATATATATGTGTGTGTGTGTGTGTGTGTGTATATATATATATATATATATATATACACATATACATATATATATATATATATATATATATGTACATATACATATACATATACATATACATACATACATACATACATATATATATATATACACACACACACACATATACATGTGTGTGTGTGTGTGTGGGTGCGTGTGTGTTTGTGTGTGTGTGTATATATATATATATGTATATATATATATGTATATTTACATATATATATATATGTATATACATATATATATATATATATATACATATACATATATATATATATATACATATATACATATACATATATATATATATATATATATATATATATATACATATATACATATATATATATATATATATACATATATATATATATATATCAATTTTTAAATTAATATGTGTATTATAACTAAAACATGAACATGAGAACCCCTGAATATGAATACAATTAGTTGCTAGATCAAACGTGCTTGAAAACTTCTAATTTTGATAATCAACATAGGTAACTAGTTTCTTGCCAAAATACTCATTATCAATACAATCTATCTGATTATTAAAACATGAAAATTTTCTTGTTTTACCTTTAAATAATCCCAATATAACCATTTTCTGCATCAGTCTAAAGTGAAGAAATGGAGGCAAACCTAAACCCTGTCTGGATGACTAGGACATAGTGACCCCCTTACACTCTTAAAAATTATTCATAAGGATGGGGAGATGAATAAAAAAATAAATTAAACTAAATTGAATTTCATTAGGGTCCTTATACCTTACCAATATTTTTTTTTATCTTAATCTCTCTTTTGACCATACTGAGCAAAACTGATGGCCTTCCTTAAGCTACCAAAGAAGTTGATAGGAGAGATAAATTAGTTTTATGATTTTTTTCACATAAAACTATTAAAAAACAATGGATTAAAAATTAAAATGAATAAATTATGTCCTAAATATTCTTTTATGTCAATTTTACATTGAAAACTTGTATGTATAGCCTCAAAAGAGTCCTTTTTGCACTAAAACTACCATTACCACTTGATAAACCATATAAAACTACTAAAAAACTATTAATTAGACATTTTAATGTGTAAAAAGTTACATCATGACCTTATTATGGTATTATACCACCATTATCATGTAAAACCTACTATGGAAGCCATGAAATGATATAAAATATAACTAAGTTATGAAGTTAGCCAAGAGCATTACCAACCTAGTTGATATTTAGTAGAGAAAATAATTACTTTTACACCTAATATGAGACCTATAAATACATCTTATAATCCTTTCAACACTTTAAACCCACTTAAATATCTCAAGAAGTGGCTAGACAAACACATAACTATGATGAACAAAGCCTTAAACTCATCAAATTTACTTAAACTCTGATAAATAAGGTTTCAAATGAATATTATAAGGACATAAGAATACAAACACCATGATCCACAAGGTAAAAAAACATGATTAACAAATTTTCAAATTGTAGGTGTGAAAGTTTGACCTATGAGGTCAAACTTTTCAACATTAACCATGGTAGTTGTTTCCTTTTCAGGCTCAAGAGATTTTACCTTATAACTTGATTTGATTGAAAATTTGGTATTTGATATAGATGTATCTAGTGTGTTTTATACATATTTGAGATTATTCAATGAAATCAACTTCATTTCATGGTTCCATAAAACATGGCATAAGTCTTCAAAAGATTTGAACTTATGTAAAATAATGGACTCATTTAAAGGAGAAAGAATTTTTTTATTGAATATGTCTTTAAAATCCTTATATTCTATAGGATTGGTCATTTTATCCAACATTATCTTTTACCTCAATACATATTCCTTGATAGGTCCATTTGTTCCTTGTTTGATATTTGCAATTTGAGCATAGAAAACCTTTTTGGAAATATTAATGGAAAAGTGTGATAATAACTAATCTCCAAGAGGTTTGAATTATTTCATATAATGGAGAGATCTATGATAATATCACCTCAAATCATAGTTCTTAATTCTTATTGGGAATAATTTGGTCAAAATTTTATTGTTGGAGGCATAATCAAGGCATGCTTCATTAAAAGATCAAAGATGCTATTTAGGATCACCCTTGACATCATAAAATGGAAACTTAGGTTCATCAAAAACCTATTGGAAAAGTATAAAAAGATATCTAAAGTGTAATAGGTTTATGAAACATATATTACGAATCAATAACATGAAGATAATTTAGAACCTTTTATTCAATGTTTTTTAACATTGTCCTGTAATGTATTTATAACTTGAAATAGTGTTAGAATTATAGGCTCATTGGGATTTATATTAGTAAGCTGAGTATCCACCAAAGGGGATGTAATCATGGTTTGAGTAGTAATAAACATTAAAACTAGTATTTGAGTTGAAATAATTGGTAATTCCATGGTAATAGTATTTTGGTTTTTTAGTAAATAAAGGTTTAAACACATAACCCATGCCCCCACTAGATGTATTAAGTTTTAATGTGTTTAAGTGGAGGGATGTATCAGCTATACGTTTTGAAATTTGTGTTTCTAAAATAGTTTTGAGGATATCATCAAGATCCTAAGGGTTTTTATGAATACACTCATGAAAAAATGCAATTTATTTCACTTGCTCATGATTTATTTGCTCAGGTTCATTTTTTCATTAAACTCATCATTTTCATTATCAACATCTTCTTCTATGATAAACTTATGAGTTTTTTTTCATTATTAACATTGGTATCATCATGATCCTTATGATAAGATCCCTCATTAGTTTGATACATCTTAGATGGTGGGAGGAGAAGCTTAATGTGTTCAATAGGCACACCTCTTAGTCTAGGGCTACACTTAGATTGAATAAAAAATAATATAAATAGAAAATAAAAAATTAAAATAATATAAAACCCTAGTTAACCAAAAATTATAATAAAATAAATGTTTGCATTCATATCAATTGGTTTCACCAAATTTTTAACTCTAAAAAGATATAGATTAGGTTTATCTAGGGTTAATGGGGCCAAAAATATATTATGGTGTAAGGGAGATAAACTATCTATATAGTAATCTAATTAGATGATAAACTAAGATAAACATATATTAAATCTATTATGTTAAATTATAATCAAGATAGTAAGCAAAACTATCCTAGATATAGTAATGACAAAGAAGTAATGTACTTAGTTGGTTCTAATGTTAATACAATTCTAGATCTTGAATAGATATAAAAAGTATACTAGAATAAGATTATAGAATAATCACCAAATTTTACATGTAATTACTTCAACACTAGTGTTTAGGTTAAGTGTAGGTGTCCTATACATAATACTTGAGGAAATAGGATATGACCACTTGGATGTTTATAGGTTTATCTTTTCCTTCACTCTTGTGTATTCAGGTCTAGGTCATGGACTATCATTCCTTATTAAATTTTAAAACACTAGTTCTTCATATTTATATTGACTTTGGATAAAAATGGGTTAGTGGTCACATAGCATCACGATGACCCCAAAGACAATGATGTTAATTAGTGTTTCATACATAGACAATACTCTTAAGAGGGCCTCAGATTAATGTAGTTATCCCCTATGTGTTGGCTTCTGTGAAAATCATTAAATATATAGAAACCAAGTATAACAATGACCTAGATTATAACTTGGAAAATATAACTCATGGGATTCTCCTTTACTAATTCAAACATGTATATGTGTTTTAATTATGACTAATATGGAAATAATAAAAAATAATGAAGTTTTACTCAATTTAATGATTTATATAATACTTTTATAAGTTATCTTGGTTTGTGCTAGGTGGGTAATAAATTAGGGTTGATATTGTATTTATATCAATCCCTTCAAAAAATTAAATCAAATTAGATAACTTAAGCTAAAAATTAGGATACACTTCATTTAAAAATTAGATGACTTTTGGGCAGTGGACACTTGCATCAGAGCAAGACACCTACATCACCAAAGGTATTTATCCTAGATACTAGTTTCCATGGAATAAGAAATTAGGTATAGACTCATAACTTGTAGAGGTGGAAGGTAAGTAGGTTTTAAGTATTCTAGATAATATATAAGGTTTGGGTCATAAAAATAAGACTAGTTAGAACAAGAGATAGACCAAGGATTAAAAAATAGAGAAGATTCAAAACTTACAAAAGTGGGAAAGGTCAAAAACTTAGAGGAATAACCATGGTCTAATTTTGACAAGTGTACAAGACTGAGGTGATAAATAATCCATAAAATCATTTTTATATTTTGAATTAATAAACCATTAAATAATTATAAAGTGACAAGGAAGGACATCCTAAAGTTAGTGAATAGATCCCATGCTAAGGAAAAATGTCCTAATGGTTAGTAACTACTTCCCTTGTTCAATTCATGAGCTTCCTACATATATTTTATAACCACCTTTATGATTATACTTAGGGTTAGTTTTAGTTCATCCATTATCAAAATGAGTTCTAGTTATATTATTAAGCCAACCGAGCTTCATTGTTAAACCTTATGAATATGGCTACAAATTCACCCTTGTAACACTATAACCACTAACTATCATCAACACAATTAAATGTTTTCAAGGGTTTAAATTATATACCATTATATGTGGAAGATTCTTTTATGAAGTATCTAAGTCTGACACTAATTAAAAAATATTCAACTTAATCTACCACTCACTAGTAACCTCCTAGAAGCAACCAACCCAATATTAAAAAGGTCAATATGAGATAATTTTACATTGGTCTATGGTTTAAAAATTATTTCCTATATAAACAAGACTACTGACTAGTCATCATCTAGTTTACAAGTGATCAAACATGACCAAATGCAATAATAATTAGAACACTATCCTCAAAGTATATATTTTTAGATAGGAAAAATATTTAGAAACAATGCATAAAATAATTATTTGGTAAGGATAATAGATTAATTTAACAATGTATCCTTACAATTAATATCAAAATAACATAATGAATTTAGCTATACAATTTACCCACAAGTCAAACATTAAAAATTAATGATATAAAAATGGTTCAGAACATTAATTTATACTCTAGTTTTTAGTTTACAAAAGTTGTTAAGAAATGCCCCAAAAAAATTAATGGAAGCATAAATAAAAAAAATTATAATAATTTTCACTTGTTTAATAAGTTAGAGATATCACTTTTAGAGATTTATATATATTTTATTTTATTGAATATTTACGTATCATTTGAAGTGGTTTTGACAAGCAAAAACTTTTATAAAAATTTCCCCTTTATAAAATTGATTAAGAACCCAACCATATTTAATGGAAATATCAAAGTATAAAACTATTTCTTTGTTAAACTAGAAATTTTCAATCTTTTAAATGCATTTCAATTATTGTATTTGATAAATTTAATCTTTGGGTATTTAATTTAATCACATTCCCAATTGACTTTAAAAACATAGTAAAGAACCTTAAAATCTTTCCATAATTAGCCCAATTTAATGGCAAAAATTGGGAATAATATTTATCTAATTATTTCAGTCATATTTCACATGAAAATGAAATCTTTTCCATGTTTTATATTTTAAAATTTTCAATTTTACATATTTATTTTATTTCAAATTGAGACAAAATTTAATTAAACTAAAAAAGGGTGGTGGAACTTTAAAAAATAAATTATTTGATTTGAAGAGGATTGAATGTGCTTAAATATATTTACTTTTGTATAATCATGGAAATTTTTAAAACCAATGGTTTATATTAAAATTAATTATTTAATTTTATACATTTTCCATATAACAAAATCTATTATATAAACCAAAAAAATACCCCAAAAGTCCACTAAAGCCTTAATGTCACCCTCTAGGTTTGCTTCCGAGCTTAGAATATGCATGGAAAATTTAAATTTTGAGTCTAAGATAGGTTTCAGATTTAGCATGGTAAATTGGGCCATGGCGACCTCAAATATATTTTATGCACATTATAACTAGTATTTCACTTATATCAGTGTCTATTGTTTAAAATGTAATTTTATTTTCCAAAACTCAATTATTATATAAATGAAATTAGAGTACAAAATTATTTTATAAGGGGGAGAGGGATACTATTTTTTTCATGTTTTCAGTGGGTATATTTATTTGTAAAAAAGAATGTCCCCTTCCCTTATTTGGTCAAAAATCTATTTTTAATATATTCACAATTATTAACATACTCACATATGAATATTAAGAGCAATTACGTTTTTATGTACAATGACAAATTATTTATCTAATGACATTAAATATTTAAAGTAAAGTCTTTAATTAAATTAAAACAAGTGAAATCCATAAAAACTAAGGCCTCAAAGAGAAAGGTACAAAATTAAATGATATTATCAAACCAAATATGGTATACAATATCATTTAGAAGTACCATTATCTCATTTTAAAATATTCCAACCATTATTTTTCTCTCTATTTATATGTCTAAATCTAGTTTAAATATTTTACCAATTTAATTACAATAATTTCAAACATCATCAATGAATTCATACATGAATTTTATTAGTACTACACCCATTATCATATCAAATATCACAATCCATTCAAGCATTCACCAAAACTTAGAAAGCTACTTATGGGATTTTTAAACCTAAAAAAAAATTGGCCTAATTTATGGCTACATATTCTTAACATAATGAAGCTATGGTTTAACCAAAATACCTATCATGCACCATAAAAGGATAAATCCTATGAAAAATACAATTTTTATTTAATGTAAAATCAAATACAAAGATTTATTATTATTATTATCTCATCATTGAAGCCAATTGTGAAGTATTTCAAAGATTTAAGTGAGTATAGGAATTAAATTTTATTAACATATAATGACAATCTATAACTATTGTTTGAGACCCTAGGATGGTATTGTTGATTTTGGTTTTATGTACACTAGGGAACCTTATGAGCTGTCCTCTAAAATTTCAATATATATTAAATAAGATTCATTCCAAGGCATGAGTTATGAGGTATTAGGTTTTTTAAATAACTTGTTGGTAGAATAACAAGTGAAGAAGTTTGTTTACCATTGATGGGTTTAGCTATAGATGAATATAAACCTAATTGAGATTGGTGGATTGATGATGGATCTAATATATGGTGGTTAGGACCAAATTAAACTCAAAAGAGGGGAAGGTAAGGTAGAAAATAAGGCTTGTGGACCAAAAAAAATATAACCTTTTTAAGCCACACTTGAAAGAAAGGTTGGACAAGTAATCAAGAACTAATGTCTAATGTAAGAAATTGTAAGCACACCAATAATTATTCATATTTAGGAGTTTTAGGGAACCAAAATTCAATAAAATTATGCATATATAATCAAAGGTTACCACATTTGGAATATTGTGTTACACATTTAAAGGGGGATTATGATTAAATACACATGAGGCATTCAAATTAGTAATACCACAATATGAATAATGTTATTGAAAATATAACTCATGCATAACCAAAATAATAAGATAAAATAATGACATAACATCTTACATAATTCATAGGTTTTAAGAAGAATCAAGGCTTACACATCAAAACCAATTGCATAAATTTCCTTATAATTTACTATTGATTTTAATTTCCAAAATTTTCATCCCTTTAGGATCGAGATGATTAAAAAAATATAATATTGGGATGGGGATGCCTCATCTCTCAATAAAAGTCTTAAATTACATCTCCAAAAATAAAAAATATATGGCAATGGTCATGCAAATCATGCATGTACAATGTTGTATGCATAACATAAAATTGTTTAACTAAAATATTGTATATATATATATATATACACTAAAAAAATAAGGAACTAATAGTTAAAAATTATATGAATCATTAAAATACATATATTAAGGGGGTGCTAGTGTAGCACCATTAGAAAAATAAAATGATGGGGTAGTAGCTTTAGAAACTAAAGTGGATGAAACTATTGTAGTAACTTAGGTTACAATTGGAGTATGTACTATCCTTTTAGATACACTATAAGTTATTATTAATATAGTTGTAACATTTAGTATTGTAAGATTCACATATGCTAGACCTATCTGCATTTACAATAGTGTATATCTTACAAACTAAGTACCTTGAGTAGGTGACAATGGTGCTCAAACTACTTAAGTTGTCCACTTTGATGCCTCCATTTTCAAATATAATGTATGGCTAGCCTAAGATTCAATATTAATGGTTTATAAATCAAGCAAAGATAGTTTTAACAGCTATGGAAGCTTTTACATCAACTTATTATGTGTTAATAATTCAAATTTGAACTCACATAAAGTTTCTTAGTTCCTATAATTATATCCCTAGTAAAATTCTTTAGTTGTATAATTTCCTCATTGGTTTGGTGGACAATGCCTTCAATTACAACTTGACATCTATCAGCTACAGCTCGAAAGAGATTCTCAAAAAGGGGATTTTGGACTAATTTCCCAAGAGGATTGTTTGCTTTAACAACTCTCATATATTTTAAAATGGAGATAACCTCCCTTTCTTGAATTGTCAATTAAAACACTAAGGTTTGTATCACTCGATGCCATTCAAGTAATCTATCCCTCTTAATAATAATGTAATTTTGGTCTATGTAGGCTCTAGTGTTGTTATTAGGTTTAAATTCACATACACCTTATTACTTATCAGATGGCCAAGGATATTAAACTTTTAATATATATCCTTAATTTTATTAAACAATTAAACTAAATCCCCCACTTAGGAAGGGATGTAGTTTTCATAGACCTCATTAAATGAATAGTCCCATACATGTTTTTAGTTTCCCCCTAAAATTTATCTATTATCTCCTAAGATCTTTAATAGTGATCCTCTCTTGTGACCTATGAATAGATTGGTCATAGATATTGAAAATTTATTTGATTACTCCCCTGGTAGCCACAAAACTATAAGGATCATTTATATATCTATCCAAGTTTGAGGGATTTTGTAAGAACCCCATAGGGTTAACTAATAGTTGCACTAATTTTTTTCTCATCCAAGTATGCTTATAAATATTTTTGTTGCATTCCATTAAACTATTTTTAGGATGATAAATGTATCAAATGCATTAAAATATAATCCATTAATTCGATAATGATTCATTTAGTTTCCCAATAGTTTATAATAAATAAACATCTCATTTAATGTATAGCAAAATGACTCAATTAAAATAAATATATTAGATTCATAAATTGAATGTAAATAGTTATATAACCACTAATATCATATAAATTAGAATTTAATATAGGTTACACATCATAACTGTGCCTAATATCTCAAGATAATAATGTACATTATATTACCTTTTTTTAGTACAAAATCAATATATAATAAAATATGTACAATGGTACAATGAGCTCATAAGATAGCTCATTGATCCATTAATATATCTAGAGAAGATTCCTAAAAGGTTGAAATATATGTGTTGGGAACATTTATGGTCTAAATTTATTTTTATTAGTTTGTTTAATGTTTTTTAGTTGTCAGGTAGTTTTTACCTATTGGTTTCTCAACCAACTCTTGTTTTTCATAAATCTTTTTAAAGCTTTATTATAAAAAAATAAAACATTGCATTTCCCAAATATATTTATTTTTTATATCTTCATTATAGCCTATAGTGGTATCAAAGCCTAGAGGAAAGAAGCTATCCATTAGAATTGAATAAATTTAGCCAAATCTTTTCTTATGTTTTTATCTTCCATTATCCTTTCCTGCTAAAAATTTCTTCCCAACCATTCAAATTTATTTTGTAAACTATATTCAAAGTATTATGTAGGTCATGTGGAATTAAAATAGTTTCAATTGTGGACTCTAAAATTTAGTTAAAAAAATATTTATTGGATGAGTCTACTCAAAGGACTACACTAAAATGTGAATGGCTGTGCCATTCTCATTGGCATTTCAAATCGCTAAACAACTTTACACATTGATGCTATTAAATAAAACTAAGAAAGATTTAGGAAATTGACCTTTTTTAAGCCTTCCATGTATGTAAGATAGATAATCCATATGAATGAAAATGAATTGTGTACTAGAGGCTGAAGCTGCATAGGAACATATCTTAAAGCATTCAATAACAAGACACCACTTTTCCAATGCACTTGTATGTTAGTCATGTCAACTTGTTGATCTCAACTTGAAGATGTCACTATTTTCAAAAACCTAAATTTATTCTAAGATTTTTAATGGGCCCCGCAAAAAATTGTCAAAGGAAAAGGTAGAGTTAATTTTTTCTACATGCCAAGTGAAAATATTTTCTTGTGAAGGAAATTTTATTTCATTCTCAGTTTTAAAAAAACCAAAATATTTATAATAAATTTTCTTTATTTTTTCAACTTGGTTAATGGGAAGTTGGATTAACCAATTTTGGTAGTCATTTTTCATAAGGGAGGTCAAGGGTTTAAAACCCATTCAAATATTTTTTGATAAAATTTTTGACCTTATTTTGTAAAAACAAAACTTTGATAACATTCCTTCCATACCATGGCTAAAATTATGAGCTTGATTTATAAAAATGGATGCTTAACTCTTAAAAATTATAAGGAATGGTCAATTAACATGGAAAATACATTAATATTTAACAACTTTTTAAAAGTAGTTGAAAAGAAACCAACATTTGCCACCAGTGCCACAAATCTTGTAGAATTTCATAAACGTGACAACCGTGCCCTTGTTTTATTGAAAGTAACTTACAATGCACAAGTTACATTTTATGTAGAATCCATCAATTATGAATCTTGGAAATCATGGAAATCTCTAAAGTAATTATATGATAAACAACTTTCCTATAAGAAAATTAACCTTCTTATGTACTTACTTAACACTAAACTAATAGATCATGAAGATGTTTCAGAATATGTGTCACAGATTAAGAATTTGAAACAAGAACATGACAGTATTGGTGGGAAAAATCATGATTTAATGCACATATATATTATTTTGAATGGCCTTATCCCTAGCTATAGGAACATTTAATAAATTTTATAGATTAGTGATAAGCTTAAAAAAATGTAAATTTGATTCCATTTTTGAGTTACTCACTCAATGTGAGTGATAATTTGCAAATAATAAATAAAAAACTACTGAGGAGGCCTACTATACCAAAACATGTAATCCATTATACTATCACAATAGAAAACATTCTTCTAAGCACTTTCAAAGATAGGAATACTCTCCAAAGCACACTTCCAAACATAAGTATCATTCTAGACATAGGGATCATTATAATTCTCCAAAACATAGACATAATTCTAGTTCTCTAAAGCATATACATCACTCTATTTCTTAGTAGCATGAACATCACCATAAACATTCACATAGACATAGGAAAAAGCACATACACTCTTATTCATGTGGATATTCTTCCTCTAATTCTAGTGGATGTGATAAAATATGCTAAAATTGTGGTGGCATAGGATAACTCTCTATAGAGTTCCCCTCCAAAAGGAGGTCCTCTTGACATTGACATAAGGTAGAAGTAAACATTGATGGCCACTCCAATCACTCTAATCACTATCCTAGTTCTTTTTTTCGCTATTATTCTACATATTTTTTTGATGGATGAGATGATTATGATGTTTCTTGCTCCATAATTGATGAATATATATTATGAGATGGTAACACATCTATCTTGTGCCAGCTACTAGGCTCAAGATTGGGATTTGATGTAGTAGCATTTTTTGGCTTGTTTACTTTACTTTCATAGATCTAGTGTTGATATGATATTTGATGTATAACATTTCAATGGTTTATACTTAGTTTATTTTTTTCATATATTATCACCTCTCACCTGATAGGGGGAGAATATAATTCATGTTAGTTTGTTATCAGTCATCAGTGGTTGTAGTACAAGTCAACATTGAGTTGCTAATATTGTTAGTTTTGAGCAAAGGCTTGTAGGAGATGTTGGCAATTATTGGGCATCAATTTTAGATGTGCCATACAAATTACTAAGGTAATCACTTATAGGATGGATTCTATGTGAGGGTTGATGTAGTTTGATAGGGAATTATCTTGGTCTACTTTAGTGTGGGGATGATTAGGGTATTGATTAGTCCAAGATGCATAATGTACCAGTTGCAGCTACAATAGAGTCTACTTGGATGACTCACAGTTCATTGCTTTAATATTTTTACACCCCTTTAGATCAATGGAGATTTTTTTGGGATCATTTATGATCCAAATTTATTTTTATTATTTTGTCTCATGTTTTGTAGTTGTTTCTTAGTTTTTACCCATTAGTTGGTTTATCAACCAATTCTTATTTTTCATAAATCTTTTAAAAGTTTCATTCTATAAAAATAAAACATTGCTTTTCCTGAATATATTCCAATATTATTTATTCATCTTAGCCTACAAGCTAATAGAGGGAGATCATCATTTATATAATTTACCTACAAACTTAGACCTATGGTCTCTCACA
>JARHVA010008511.1:157500-245000 GCA_037957365.1 Torreya grandis | reverse complement strand
TAAGAAATGATATTTTTTATAAACCCATGAAATCTATACACTTATTTAAAATATATATTATCAATCATAAATATATCATTTGTAAAATTATCAGTTTTGAAGTGTGCTACTTTAGTGTGTTTATCAACAGCCACCAAAATCATGTCATGGAAATTTATAGATAAAGGCATCCTTGGATGAAATCCATGATAATGAATTTATACTTACATTATATTATGGAGGGTGGGTATAACAACCATACTAGATGCATATACTCAATTTTAGAGTTGAATGACACAACGTAAGCATATATAAAATATGTTTGATGCATCCTTCTTAATTCCTTTCTATAAATATAAGGACCGTAGCTATACCCTAAATATTATGCAATATGAAACTCACTCAGAACTTTTTTACTCAAATTTTCATCATCATTAATGTAGATTATTCCATTGAATCTAAAAATAGCATCACTTTCAAATTTGAATGTATTATACCTAGGATCTTGAGAGTTGATTGACATAGCACTAGAAATAATTTCATTACCTGATCATGAAAGGTACTCCTTATAGTAGCTAAAGATGATATATAACTTTTGCAACTAAGTGTATATGAAACTCAATTTTATTTTCCCTTACTGTAACTAATGTTGAAATCATAATTAGATAATAACTCTATCCACCATCTATAAAAAACATTCTATTTAGGCTGAGTGAAGATATACCTAAGTCCGAAGTTGTTTGACTTAAGCTCAAATGGTTTTCACAACATGTAATTCCTCAAAAATTACAAAGAATGTACTATTGTAAGAAAATCTAAGTTATGTAGATCATAATTTACCTCATACATCTTTGATTTCTTAGACTTTTAAGCCACAACTACACCATATTGTATTAGAACTCCTCCTAGACCATTGCTTTATGTATCCGTTAAAATTGAAAAATGATAATTTGAATCCAAAATTCTCAACATAGGTGCTTAAATAAGCCTATATTTTAAAATCCAAAAGGCTTATTTGCACTTATCTGACCACATAAACCATTGTTGTTTATGTTGAAGAGAGGTGATTGGGATATCTATTTTGTAAAAATTAGGAATAAATTTCCTATAATATTATACCAAACCCATAAAAATATGCACCTCATGTACATTCCTAAGAGTTGTCCATTCCATAATGGCTTTAATTTTAGAGGGATCTAATGAAATCCATGTTGGCCACCTTCTACTCCTATACCTAGAAAGGGGTCAAACTTATATCTTGAGTCATGATCCGTCATTGTAACTATGGTTGTTCATATCATGAGTATGTGAAGGTTGTTTAAATAGTTTATAGTATTATTATGCTTCATCTCTACCTTATCAGTCCATATGTGTCCTCATGTATCGTTTCCAACCTGAGTCAAGTAGTGTCATGGTGTTCAAATGTTCCTAGATTGCCCTTGATAAAATTTAAGGCTCCTTAACATATAAAAGATCAAATGGTGAAGACAAATTGAGGAGGCATTTTGATAGAGGCCTATAAACATATTGGTCCTACTTGATCATCAAAGGTATGATTATTCTCAAACCTTAAATAAATATTATAGGAAGTTTCATAATGTCAAATTAATATTTCATTGATCATTAAGGTATTGCATATGCATTAACATGGTGATCCAATTGATATACCTCCTTTTAAGGCCATATATTTGAGCATACATAATGGTTTTGGTCATAATGAGATGTAATTTAGCCTTGATAGACCACTAAACCACCCCATACACCTCTAGTGGACCTCATTAGCTTCATCAAGCCATCATTTAATGGTTTCATGCCTCATTTAGACCAACTAGAACCATAGTCAATGCCAATTCCTCCCAAAATGGGCCCACACATGCTAAATTATGACCCTTTAAATCTTTCAATTCATACCACCAAGTTCAAAGTGTTTTTTCCCCATTTTCCCCCAAAAATAAAGGATAGAAAGGTTTTAGGTATTAAGAAAGAGGATTTTTAGGAGAAAATGATAGGTTTTAGGTGTTTCTTCAATTGTACAGATCTGTAATGTATGACCCACCTCAGTCAGAGACATGATTTTGTCGAGAGAGGTCAAAGATATCCAATGGTGAATAAAATAGTTCTTGGTAATTCCATAGGAGCTCAAAACCATTCCATATCTCCTTTAATCTCATTGGTAGGTTTAGAGAACACCTCAAGTTTATACTCATACCATATAGGAGAAAGAGAGTGGGGGCCCAAGATCCTATCCATAGATAGTAAACTCAAGCAAATTTTATCCATCGTAATTTGTCTAGGGATTAGCTTCCTATCCTTTATGAACATTCCTTAAGAAGATAAGGAACATATATACCTCTTTTATGTAAATATACCTATTTAAAATCAATGGTTTTTAGAGGAATTTTCTTTGTCTACTAAAACCAATCATGGATCCTATTTTCTCAAGTCTTATAAATTCTCTCCATGACATTTAAAAAATTTGAATCACATGTGTGAGATTACATGGCTCGAAAATAATCATTACTAGTGCCTACGTATAGTCTATAGGCAAGTTTGTGAAAAGGATATGATTTTGATGCCTCCATCAAAGGTTATAGGTAAGGTTAAGGACTTTGTAAGGGTTTTCCAAGGATTATAATTCTTTTTAACCTAGATGGAAGTTTCAACAACCCCCTATTACTTTATAATACCTCAAGGAGAGAAACTTGTGTATGTTTAAATAAAACCATATGTAAAATTGTGTGGATGCTAACAATGGCACCTGTAGAGCTCTAAGGTGATATAAAGACATGAAAAACATGTGTTGGAGTGATGGTGGATCACCTTCATACCCTTGAGGATAAACTTCTGATCCCCTATAATGACTTCATGGGCCTATAGACAACCTTATTTATCTCCAAGTCACTTTGTCATATTTTAATAGGGTTTAAGGTTTTTTTGTGGAGGTTAAGGTAATTTTGAGTTTATGAGGTTTCATTTTGAGACTACATATACTTCAATCCTACCCTAAAACTTCCATGTTTGATTAGGTATGCATTAGGAGGTATGTAGGGTTCATTTAGATTGGTATTAAGGGGAATATTGCATCCATTTCATGTTATTTACATACTTATGTGGTCTCAATATGTTTTCACTACCATTTCACTATATTAACCCCTATCTCCATGTACATCCCTTTCCATATGTCTCCACTTCTACCCTCCTTGATTCATTAACCTTCCTTCCAAGGTTTTATCATGTCAAGTTAGCCTCAATTATTCATTATAACCATTAGGATCATTAATAACACTAGGTATTGGACCTATATGGTCATATAGGAATCTAAGAGTGCAAATATGCACCTATAGCTAGCCCTTTTAGGGCTACAATAGTAGGGTCGTAAGAAATACTTAGTAGATTGCTTAAAACGTAAAATGTTGGTATGAGTATAATGGAATATTAATTATAATAGGTTTTATTGGTGATATGATCAACTAATTCCACAAATTTAAATCACTATATAGGTCACATCTAAATTATATAGGCTTGGTAATAAAACCTTGCAGATAGTCATAGTAGAAGTTGCTTATAGGCGACATCACTAATCTATGTTAGTGTTCTTAGTTTATCTAATCTAGGAAGAAAAGTATATATAAGGGGAATAATTTTCACATTTTAAAGAGTGTTACTTGATGGAAATTACTACTTAGGGGATAGAATGACACTAACATAATCATGAGGCCACACAATCACTTGCAAATGAGAGGCTTAATTCTGAATGAAGGATAGGGTATATAAGAATAGTGTTGGAAAAATATAACTTGGAAATGAGGATTAATATAATAAAATTATAAACAAAACCCATATTCATAAATATATTTATAGGTAATGCTATAGGCCATATTCAAAATTTCCATGCCTGAGTGCATAGTTAGGAGGCAGTTTAGAGCTAGTTTTGGCCCAAATGGTGGTATGGGAAACTTAAAAGAATATAAAAGCCCATAAAAATGTTAAAAATTGATATAATGACCTAGTTAAAAGGGTCATATTTTATCTTTATCTATAAAAATAGTGGGTATACCCATTATTTTATCTCAGACCAAGGCTTGTTGTTATAGTCACTCATTGAGATGAACAATACACCTATGTCAAGCAAGGTTTGTAGGCTCTTTGAGACCCTAGAAGGTTTTGTTATATTTTAAGATTATTTTTAAGGTTTATTTAACATCATATAGAGGTATAATACTTAGGAGAATAGTCAAAAACCTTAGAGATGAGATGACATGATTAGGCACACGAGCTACCACATATACCCTAGTGCTATTTTGAGACCTCTTAAAGATATTTTGACTAGTTAAATGACTAATGTGAGGAGTTTGATGATGTTTCATACCTAAAAAATTGGTTACAAGTGACAAGAGGTGATAAAATTTATCCAAGTGTCCTAAAAACTAGATTGAGCTAGTCCATCTACACATAGGAAATTTGAGAGGCAACTTCAAATGCTCACCTACTCCACCAAATGCATGCCTAAATCCAAATATAATAGGGAATATAAATTATCCACATATAATAAAGATATATGGTATATTTCTTTGTATTTGGGTTTGAGGATTTATGAATTAATGTTAAGGATATAAGTGTTAAAAACTACATACAAGTAACCCTACCTCATCTTTTGACATTCATATCTACAAGCACCCTATGCATGGGAACCCAGCCTATTAATGAGAGATGAGGGGGTTAATTCCATAAACATCCATGCCAATTTTTTAAAGTTGGATGTCTATACTCTATGAACCATTGTTAAAATGGTGGATGTCTCAAATGTTACACAGACCTCGTGAATGCCTCAATGTTGGAATTTGACTATAAAACCCATCCAAATTAGGAAATTTAGACATGAAATGACCTTTAAGGTATTTTTAGATCCTATAAACACCATAATGATCATTTGGTTTGTATGCGTAGGGGTAAAGTTATATGAATGGACCTAAAGATAAGAGTTTGAGATTGAGAACAAGGATACAAGGAACATTTCTATGTAGAATGAGCTAAAAATTAAATAATGACTCATAAATCATCTAATAAAACCCCTTGGTAGACTATATTCTATCCTCTATTATTGGTTCAATAGGAAGAAGATGCATGTGTTGGGATTCATGATTATATGCACTCAAAGAGAGTTAAATGGTGTAACCAAGCTAATGATGCCACTCCATAAGATGTATAAAGGTAATGCTCATGTAATGAATGATGAAATGATGCCTTTCAACCTTTATGTTTAATATAAGGTCCATGACTCAATTCTATAGATAGACCAATCCTTGGCATTTATGATCACTATGTCATGAAAGAGTGAAGCAGAGTATAAATTGGAGAGTGAAAATGTTTTTAATATTATTGGAAGAAGCCACTAAATTATTGTAAAGACCTTTGGGCTAACTAAATCCCTAGAGAATCCATCAAATTTGAATTTTCTACTTGTAGATATATAGAGTATTTCAAGGATTAAGTTCTCGCCACAAAGAGCATCTTTAAGTTCTCACCACAACTTGAGTGTTATGATTGGAGAGTCAAGTTTTAATGGAAGATGACAGGTAATATTTTTTTTAGACTAGTGCATTTGGTTTAGTTATCTAAGCTCTGATCACCATGAACCATGTCTAATACTCCTAAATACCCCTAAACCTCACTTAAACCCTAATAGTGACCTATCTAGAGAGGTTTAGGTAAAGATGCTTTCATTTGCTCATTAGTTTCATTTATATCATTTGTATCATGTTTTCACCTTATAAGTACTAAAATTCATGGCTTTGGATGGTACGTAAACTATATGGACACTTCTTAAATATGCAAATTTATAGGGTTTTAGACAAAAATTATGTTACAGGGCCTAAGGAGAAGTTCTAAACCATGGGAAGAGTAATATTAAGAATCATTCTATTAATTCAATGTCAATATGTCTCATATAATTTACTAAAATCATCCTTACCATCTCCATTTAAACTACCATTTTGTGAGGTAGTCCAATTGACCTAGTAATGCAAGGCTAATGTGTGTTTATAGGTAAATAACTCTTGAAGGATAAAAATGCCAATGCAATAGAGGTTATCCAAGGATTATATAAGTATAATAGGATGAGTTTGTAGCCTATGTTTAACTATTTTATCACTCAAATATTGGATATAAACAAAAAATCAGAGAATGAGCAACACATGCCTACTTATCTTACAAATAGAAGAATATAGTAAGTAAAGGGTGGTGTGAGAGAATTTATTAAACATCTCCATGCATGATAACTATCATCTAAGAAATAATAAACCAAAATGGATGGCATTATGACTAGGTGGAGGTAGTTTTATGAACCATTTAGCATTCATATTGAAGGGGAGGCTGCCCAATGCCTCAAGGAGACCTATCTACACCCATGTGCATTGTATAACTACCAAAGGAAGGAATATTCTGATATTTTAGGAATTTTCAATGCTTGAATAAAGTTAATTGAGGGAGTTATAGCCTCCATAATGTCAAAATGGACTCATCACTGAGATGTCAATTCTTGAGAGAGAAAACAAATATGTGTAACTACCATTCACCACATTGGCCTCATTCATGGCTTCTCACATGCTTGGATTTCTCTTTCCCCTCTTCTAAATTCTCTATTTAAGTAGGAATTGAGATCTTGTTTTACATCCCTTTGTTGGGCATAGCGAAGCTCTACCAAAATTACCTTGTAAACTCTTTTGAATCAATAAAGGATAGTTTCATATTCTTATTTAATGTTAGTGTACTTTATGGGAGTTTTATTTGAAGAAGTTATGTATTAGATCATCATCTATAGGTATTTTCATGTATGTATCTTGATGTTTTAGTTCATTATAGTTTTTGTGAAGTGTTACTAGTAGGTGTTTTCTTGAAGTGTCATGAGTTCATTGTGTCTTGAGTAGACCTATGCCTTTTAACCTTAAAGTTATATAATACTATCAAACCTTCATAAAAACTATTCAATGATATAACATCATCAAGAATCCTAATGAATTTTTGTCTTCATCAGCTTTATTAGTAAGCTTCAATATGACTGAGTAAGAGTGGATCCTTAATCAATTGGTACATCACCACCTAAAATAGATTATTACATTAAGTTTTCATATCTCTTTCCATTTTTATTGTGATAATTTTAGGTCCTATATATAATTTAATTATCAAATTAGGGGATCTATCTTGATAAAGTATAGAGGTGTGACCTAACAACTAGATAACCCATAGTCTAAGGTCACTCCCATGTTGGGCTAGGATTGAAGTTTACACTTGAACGCTCCTCTCCTCAACTAGGGTGTAACCTAAAACCTCAAAACGTTTTGGCATGCCTAGTGGTACTAGTAATCAAGGCCCTTAGATATTGGAAATCTTGACAATATGGAAGGACATTTAAAAGGCTAAAGATAGTCATCAATAGATTGGAGAGAAATTTCATGTACCATGTTTGTACTAGGTCAACTTCAAAAGGTAAGTAGATTCATTTTAATGAATTACCATTAGACATAACAAAGAAAAATAGGGTTCTTATTTGTAATCCAAGCTTCACACCCACCAATTCTCCCAAATCTCTAAATTATGTAAATTTTATCCATACACAACCTACTATAAATCTACCAGCCCAAATGGCAAATGCCTAATTACAAACATTTACACCCTTAAATGGTATCATCCCTCTTAAAGCAAACTAATATTATGATATCCTAACTTCTTCCTTGAATATTTTACCAGGTTTCATAAGAGAAAAATCTACTCATGTAGAGCACATCACTGACATTGCAAACCTATGCTCCACACACAATATCACCCAAGAGAATGTAGCCATGAGTCTCCTAGCCACCTCCTTGAGAGTAAAATCTATAAAATGATATATAGGTACAAATAATAAATTTATTAATACTTTGGATGAGTTTGGTGAGTGCCTTTGAAATCAATTTGAAGATAGAAGTGGCCATGTGTCACTATTTTAGCAACTCACCTCAACCAAGAGGGTACCCGAAGAATCTATGGTTGATTTCAAATATAGATTTCAAAATAATTGGGATAGAATCCATATTATCTTAAATACCACACCCAACTACACCTTTATTTATTGCTTAAGGTCCTTAAACTTAGATGTTACAGTAATGATATAATCCATGGGTGGGATAACATTAATAGAGGACTATGAAATCTCTATAAAGGCATCAAATTGATTGATACAGGTATGAAAATTGACTACAAGAACCCTCATTCCCCTCTTTCTTAAGTTTCAACCTATTACACCTACCATTTTTACATTTCCTACTCTAAATAATCAAGGACAATCTAATGATAGACAAGTAGATAGGCTTGGGAAGATTGAAGGCTTTTTTAAAGCACAAAATAACAAGTTGGTGGCTTCGAGAGACAACATCAAACCTATTATAGACCATATAAAACCACTTATTAGGATCTATACCAATATTATCCTTATAATAGGCTTCCTTACTTATCACACCAACAAGCCTAAGGTTAAATCACATAATATATGCCATATAATAGCTATAACCCCAATGTTGTAAGTAGCTAAAGGGTAATGGTGCCAAAACAAAACAATCTTGTACAAGAATTCCAATGAAAACAAGCATGGTTGAAATAAAATGATATGGTGATTTCAAAAAGTAGATAAACATAATATAATCTTGGTTTTTAGTAGACCCCTCCATTCTAAGCTCATGATTTTATGCCTCCTCCACCACAAGGTCCTTTAATGCCTAATGATAACATGCGTACAATGACACCATTAAAATTTCAAAGTTAACCACAAGGAAGTGTGACCAAATAACCTATTGATACTAATTTTGTGAACTTACAATAGGTATAACATACCTTTGAACATGTAGCATTAATCTTGGGGTAGAGCACACATAATCTAGATGATACAGTTGCAACCCAAATAAACGCTAAAAGGAGAATGATGGATGATAACTTGGGGTAGTCTAAGGTCTCTCCCACACTTCCTCAAGTTATTAAACATATTGAAACTCAAATTATAACCATTAATACATTTTTAACTCAGAAAACCCCTCAAACACATGGGTAATAATAGAAGACATTGTTCATTCCTCAAGTTACTCAAGTATCAAGTTATACTTCCACTTATATATTACAGACCAAGAGTGCCAATTCTCCATATGATATTTTGTATTACTTAAATATGTCCAATATTATCATTCCTATATGAGATACTCTATATATTATGATATATAAATATATTCTCTAACAAGATCTCTCCAATCTTTCTCTCATGAATAATACATATGACAAGGTAAGTGTAGTTTATGTCAATGATGGCTAACTTAATCAAGTTAAAACCCCTAAAATTATTAAGCCACATCCATTTTACTTTTAAATCTTAATAGGATATTGTCTTGTCCATAAGTTTGTGATATATTTTGGTGCCTCGACCTCAGTTATGCCCAAATCCATAAGAGATAAGCTAAAACTCAAGCATGTGCCTAATGAATAAGGTGTCTTATAGTTAGATGGTTCTCATACCAAGATAGTAGGTGTTTTAAAGGACCTAAAAATAGTATTGGTAGCCTACCATATTTTCATTATGATTCAAGATGTCATGGTTATTGATTTACCCCCATACTTTGACTTATGCCTATCTACAGACTTTAATTCAAAGATTAGGGGTTACCTTTCCTTTGATTAGTCATACATGATCTATAGGACTAGATATAGGACTATGGTCACTATTTGATCTAAACCTATTTCTAGGTTCCATTGAGAGCCCTATATGCCCATCCTTTCAAATGTGAATTGCATTATATTAAATAAGGATGAGAATCTCAATGAGAAAGAACATAAGGATAATCTTTAAGGCATCTCATATGTCTAGCTTGCTAAATTAGAAATTAAGAATGATGGATCTAACCCCTATAATACCATTGAGTAGGTAAACCTAGGCTTGTACTATATGTATGAGGAAGGGACTGTTATTCTTTGTCTAATAAGCACAACTCAAGAGCATTATGGCTTATGGACTATGTTCCTTGATGGATCAAGGTCAAATAATTTTAGTGGGGCTTGAGTGATGTTGTCTTCCCCTTAAAATAATAATTATTAATAAACTATAGGAGTCCAATTTAGTTACACTTTACACACAATTGAGTATGAAACCCTTCTAGATGGGTTTCGAGAAGTAAGAAGGAGAAGCATCAAACTCCTTCAAGTAAAAGGTGTTAGTGAGATTGTATTTCAGTAAGGGGTCTTAGTGTAGTCAATAACCATCTATTAAAGGCCTACAAGCACTGATTATGGGACCTTCTAAAGGACTTCTTAGGATTTGACATACATTCCATTCTATGGGAGTCTAATCACCATGTAGATAGGCTTACAACAATTAGATCCCAATATTATATAGTAGATGGAGTCAATATAATTGAAGTACAATCCTAAATCAAGGTCATATGAAAGCCATTTGTACCTAACAATGAGGTCAATTGGTAGGTCTTTGATAGTGATGAACAAATTGTGTGTTTTCTCATGTGAGAGGCAAAATTATACCATATGCACCAATGTATGTTTCAACACCAATTTAATGAATAGATAATGTAACTAAGGTATAATAAGTTTCCAATGGACTACTGACATTAGATATCATCTTTAATGAAGTTGATTAGATGAGAAGAGACAAGGTAAGTATCTTAACTAAGGAAGAACGTTATGAGAGGGTAACAATCTTTAAGGACAACCTATTAAAGTAAGGAAAAATAAACATAGAAGAAGAGAGTTTTTCCTTTATTACATTATACTAATATTATGTAGATTTTTTTTCATGGGAATACCATGATTTGAAGGGATTTTACCCCAATCTTGCCCAATATACTATATAATTGGAGAGTAATGCAAAACTAATAAGACAAAAATAAAGTCCTATCAATCCAAAGGTGGAAGATCTAATGAGAAGGGAATTGTTAAAATTTATTATGTCAAAGATAATATTACCCATAAAAAATTCCTCATGGGTATCAAACTTTGTGCCTTTGAGGAAGAAGAATTGATAAATACACATATGTGTTGACTTTAGAGACCTTAACAAGGTGTCTTTGAGGGACCACTACCCACTTTCCTCCATGGATAAGATACTTCATAAGGTTTTAGGCTCTCATAGGTTCTCCTTACTTGATATATACTCTAATTAAATTCATATATTGGTCAAGGAAGAGGATAGGCATAAGATTGCCTTCACCATAAAGTGGGGTACTTATGCATATATTAAAATATCCTTTAAATTATCTAATGTAAGGAAAAATTTCCAAAGGGAAATAGATGTTAAATTTTAAGGGTTGATAAATGAAATGGTATTAATATACCTTGATGAAATAACTATATTATAAAAGGATCCAATATAACACATGGCTCACTTGAAATTGGTCTTTGAGAGGAGTAGACAGTTTGGAGTGTCATTGAATCCCAATAAATGTATCTTTGTTATTCATAAGGGAAGATTATTGGGTAATGTAGTTTCAAAGGATAATATTTATATATAACCTAAGATAGTTGAATCCATAATATCCTTACCCCTATCCAATCATAAGAAATATTTGTAGAGCTTCTTGGGGAAGATCAACTTCATAAGAAGGTTTATCCTGTGTTATACAAAGTTGATCAAGCCTCTTACTCACATGATAAGGAAGCACAAGGAGTTCATATGGAAAAAATAATGGAAGAGGAGATTTTATTCCATCATAGAGGCCATATATAAAGACCCAACACTCATCAATATTGATTTTATAAAGGATTTTTACTTGTATGCTTTTTCTACATCAAATGTAATATTTGTTATGCTTATGTAGCAAAATGGTGATGGCCCAGGACAACCCATTGCATTAATTATTTAGGAATTAGTTGGATATGAATAAATATATAATTTTTTGGATAAACAAGTTCTTGATATGATGAAAGGATTGAATAAGTTTGGGTACATGGTGTCAAATAACAAGATCATAATCATGGTGGTACACCCAAACACCAAAAAGTTCATACTCAATAGAGATTTAAGTGAGATGAGAGTTAGGTGGGTAAAAAAGTGTATGGAATATGAAATTTAAGTTAGGGTGACAAATATTATTAGATGTAGTTGTTTATGTGATAATATTTCATCATAAGTAAAAGAAGATAAAGACCAAGTGTTGGCAGTCGATGATAGTCAACAGTCAGCTGTAAGTAATACCCCTCTTAGTTAGACTTATGATGTGACCATATTTCTTCAATAGGCCAATTTGTTATGGTTTTGGATAGGGAAAAATGTTCTACTTTAGATTTCAAAGTATATGCTATTTTATTTATAAATGGAGTGATTTTTAAGAAAGACATAGGAGACATGATTTTGAGGTATGTGGAATCACAACAAGTGGATAAGTTACTTGAATAATTTCATGATGGTCCTACTAGTGGGAACTTTTCTTCCAAGACCAAAACCTCTAAAATCATTAGAGTTGGGTAATTTTGGCCTAAATTTTTTAGACTCTCACATAGTTGGGTGATGAAGTGGTCAAAATGTGACATGTTTAATTATAAGTAAAAGTTAACTACCTTCCATTTGTAACTAATATAAGTATAACAACCCTTCATGAGTTGGGGCATATATTTCATAAGTATGATCCATCCCACTTCAATTTCTAGACAAAATTGGTTCATCATAGCCACATAGTATTTTACAAGGTGGGTGGAGGCAACTGCCCATAGGGAGGTGAATGAGAATTTTGTCTTAGAGTTTTATGACAACCTTGTGACCAAGTTTTGTGTGCCTTCAACAATCATCTCTGATAATGCCTTAGACTTCAGTAATACCAATATACGTGAGTGGGATATTGGCTATGGAATCTACCTCAAGGTATCCTCTAACTATTACCCATAGGATAATGGACTAGCCGAGTCCATAAATAAGAACTTGATAAGGATCATCAAAATACCTATGGAGAATAGTAAAATGGAATGGCATATAAGATAAAGGAATTCCCTATGGGTAGATAGAGTGAAAAATAAGAAGTATATTAGACACTATCCATACCTCCTTATCGATTTTAAAGAGGAATACCAATATATTTCTTTTGAATTGCCTACTTTAGAGCTTGCTCACCAACTTTATCTCTTAGAAGATGATGATATTCAAGTTAGAATGAATGAGATAAGGTAGCTAGAGGAGACAAGGGATAGTGCCATGTATACCATGTGGTCTAATAATCATAAATTAAATAAGACTTTTGACAATAGAGCTTCCTATAGAATGTTTCAATATAGAGATATAGTGATCAAGTGGGATGTGGACCTTACAATATCATGAAAACACTCCAAATTTGATAGCCTTTGGATTGGACCCTACATCATCACCCACTACAAGGAATTTAATGACTTTAAGATTTATAAATTTAATGATGATAACCACCCCATATATTTTAGTGGGAGTTTCCTAACGTTTTTATACTATTTTATTTCATTTTCTCTTATACATAGGTAGATAAGATTATCTTTCTATCCAAATGCTCTTGCACAAGTGGCATGTTTGTTATTTTGTCTTGTTTTTAGGTAGTTGTGTGCTCCATTTATTTTTATTTCTTATTTTTTGGTTGCATCTCATTGTATCAATAATATACAAGGATAAGGAAAGACCCATATACATTCATGCTCAATTTGTTGAGTCATCAAGGGCAAGTTTAGGTAATTTTTTGAGTTTTTTGACCAGCAGGCTAGTCAAGCCAGTTGAGTCACAAAAAATGTTGGCCATTTTATAGTATAAACCTATAAATGGGTCAATATTATAGTTTGAGTCATGATCCATCATTATCACTATGGTTTTTGTTAATATCATGAGTATGTGAAGGTTTTCCAAATAGTTTATAGTATTGTCATGTTTCATCTTTGCATTATCAATACATATGTATCCTCATGTTTCCTTTCCATATTCATTAAATTATTTTCATGGTTTTAAAATGTTCCTATATGGCCCTTGATCACTTTGAAGGGCCCTTGACATGTAAAATATAAAATAGTGAAGACAAACTAAGCAGGTTGTTTGATAGATGCCTAGAGACACATCGGTCCTACCTAACAATTAGAGGTATGATTTTTCTCAAGCCTTAAATAAAAATTATAATAAGTTTCATAATGTTAAATAAGGTTTAATTTATCATTAAGGTATTCTATATACATTAACATGTTGATCTAATTGATATACCTCCATTTAAGGCCATGTATTTGAGCATAGCTAATAGTTTTGGTCATAATGAGATACAATTTGGCCTTGATAGATCACTAAACCACACCATATGCCTATATTGGACCTCATAATATTCATAAATCCATCATCTAATGGTTTCAAACCTCATCTAGATCCACTAGCACCATAGTCAACACTAATTCCTTCCAAAAGGGGCCCACATAAGCTAAATTATAACCCTTCAACTCCCTTAGTTTATACCACCAAGTTAAAAGTATTATTTAACCCTATTTTCCCTCAAAAACACTTAATATCAATATTTTAAGTATGAAACAAGAGGATTTATGGGAGAAAATGATAGTTTTTAGGTGTTTCTTCAATAGTATAGATCCATACTATATGGCCCAACTCAATCAGAGACATGATTTTGTATAGATAGGTTAGAGATATCCAATGGTGAAGAAAATAGTTATTGGTAGTTCCATAGAATCTGAAAACCATTAAATATCTCCTTTGAGCTCATTGGTAGGTTTTGAGGACCCCTCAGGGTCATACGCATACCATATAGGGGAATGAAAGTGGGAACCCAAGCTCCTAGCCTTGGAAACTAGACTCAAGTAGATTATATGCATGGGAATTTTTATGGGGAATATCTTCCTATCCTTTATGAACATTACTTAAGAATTTAGGGATCCTCTATGCCTCTCTCATCTACATAGATCCATTTGAACTCAATGGTTTTCAAAGGAATTTGCTTTGCCTAATAAAACCAATCATGGATCCTATTTTTTCTAGTCTTGTATAATATCTCCATGACACTTTAAACATTTTAATCACATGTGTGAATTTACATGGCTTTAAAATCATCATGATTGGTAACTATGTATAATTTATAGGAAATTTTATGCAAAGGATATAATTTACATGTCTCCATTAGAAGATACAAGCAGAGTTGAAGAGTTGGAAAGGGTGTTCCAAGGCTTCTAGTGCCTTCTTACCTAGATGGAAGGTTCAAAAAATACTTTTTACTTTAGAATACCTCAAGGAGATAAAATTTTGTATGATTAACTAAGACTATATGGCAAACTATGTGCATGTGAACAATAAAACATACAAAACTCTAAGGTAACCTAAAGACATGAAAAAGAGATGCTAGAGTGATGGTGGATTTCCTTCATAACCTTAAGGATAACCTTATAACCCACCATAATGAGTTCATGGACCTATAGACCACATTATTTATCTCTAAGCCACTTATTCATCATTTAGTAGGCTTTAATGTTTTTTTGTGGAGGTTAAGGTATTTTTAAGTGTCTGAGGTTTCATTTTGAGACTGTATATACCTCACTCCTCCCCCAAAACTTATGTTTTTGATTGGGTATGCATTAGGATGTATGTAAGGTTAATTTGGATTGGTATTAAATGGATTATTTCATCCATTTCATGTGATTTATATACTTAAATGGTCTCATTATGTTTTGACTACCATTGCACTATATTAATCCCTATTTTCATGCACATCCCACCCTATATATATCCACTTCCACCCTCCTTCATTCATTCCCCTTACTTAAAAGGTTTTATAATTTCAAGGTAGAATACACTCTTCATTATAACAATTAAAAAATTAATACCACTAGGTATTGGACCGATATGGTCATATAGAAATCTAGGAGTGCAAATGTACACTTATAACCAGCCCTTTTAAGGCTACTATAGTAGGGTCCCAAGAAATACTAGGTGGATTGATTAAAGAATGAAAGGTTGGTATGAATATCATGGAATATAAATTCTAAGAGTTTTTAAATGTTATATGATTGACTTATGTTACAAATTTCAATAACTATATAGGTCACCTCTGATCTATAAAGACTTGGTAACAAAATCGTATAGACAGTCATAATGGAAGGTGGTCATAGTTCACATCACTAATATATGTTAGTTTTTTCATATTATCTGAGCCAAGAATAAAATTATATATAAGTGGGAGCAAGGTTCACATTTTAAGGAGTTTTAACTTGATGGCCACTACCATTGAGGAGACATAATGACACCAACATAGTCATTAGACCACATAGTCATATGGAAATGAGAGGCTTAAGTCTAAATGAAAGATAGGGCATGTAATAATAGTGTTGTAAAAATATAACTTATGCATGAGGATCACTCTAAACACATTATAAATACCCCCCATAGTCACATACACCGTTAGAGGCAATGTTATAGGCCATATTTAGAATTTGCATGCTTGAGTGCATAGTTAGTAGGTACTTTGGAGCTAGTTTTGGCCAAAATTATGGTATGGGATCATTTCAAACATATAAAAGCCCACAAAAATTGCATAAATGGATTTCATGACCTATGTAAGAGGCTCATTTTTTGTCTAACATACCCTCATTTTTGAAATTTGGGACCCTTGAAAAACCCTCAGATTAAACATTAAAATTTGGCATGTTAAAGTTATTTGTAGAATTTGAAGATCACCCACTTTATCAAAAGAAAAATTAGTTATATTTTTATTTAATTTTGGATAAAAATTCTAATAAATGGTCTCATTGATTTTAAGTTATATATTCCATGGTAGTTGTTTTTGATAAATTCATGTTCCAAAACCTTGTGAAAACCTTCAATTCAATTTGAATATTCGTGGGAACCTCTTAAAAATATATTTTGGACACAAGTACAAAGTTCATACTTTAAGCTTAGTCATATTTTTAAACATGACTAAAACTTAGCCTAAAATACTTGGTCCCCTTTGTTATTCCCCCATTTAAAGATCCTTATGTGCCTAACTAATATCCATTTTGAAGGGTCCTTTTAATATTTCATAACTTAGCCTAAGGTTTTATCCCTAAATCCTCATTGTATTTATTAATACTAATAGGACCTTAGTCTTAACATCTTATCTTAATTTTTGGCTCCTCTAGCCTAATTTTATGTTACCTCAATCTCTTGATTTATACCTTATCCTAAGGTTTTTATCTTAAATACCCAACGTATTTATTAATATAATCAAGACCTTAGTCTTAACACCTTAGCTTAGGTATTTTATATCATCGTGGTCCTAAATTAACTCCCTTACATTTTATAAGATCCAATGACCCTTGTTTTATCATGGTATTTGATCCAATAGAGTGAGGAAAGCCCAAACATCAACTTAAATAGCATGGATCTTAGATGATCTAATGGTTCATTCTTCCTCATGACCTTCTAATCAAATAGTATGAGGAAAGCCTAACATAGTGTGATGTACAACCCCTTGACCAATAGCATTCAAGCTATCAGATCATGATCAATAGTTTTTACTTCACTATAAAGACTTGATCAGATGGAGTAAATCATGGTTGAAAGGTCAAAGGATCATGTAATGCCCATAATATTGACATGCAGTACCCTTACATTTGATGATCAAAGAAAAATGGGTCCTACCTATTAAAGCAACCAATCATAAGCAAGCTCTCAGATCACAATATTATAGTTTCTTCTTCATCATACATTTTGATCCAATAGAGCAAACTAAATCCAAGATCATAGGGAGCCCCATGAAAGTGCCAAGTACCACTCTTGCATTAGGTCAAAATAATTTGTTGATCTTAAAATTGACATTTATGCAACCTTAATTTAACATCTGTGAGGACATATTTGACATTCACATGACTATCAACTTCAATCCCATGAAATTAAAAGTTTCTCTAGCTTAAAATTGATGTTTGCATGACCATCATTTAATGCACATGAGGACTTATTTGACATCTATGAGATTTTCAAATTTAATCTAATGAATTATCCTACTCAGGATCAAAATAGACTCTAAAATCTTGTTGGAAGGCTCAAAATTTTCTTTACAAGCTAAGGAAAATTCTCGGACGAGGCTCAAACACTAAAAATATTTGATATGCAAAATGTGGAAATGGTCTTATGGTATAAATATATGCAAAATAAAACTTACTCTAAATCTACACTTTAAGGTTACCATGGAATTTTGTTTAACTATCATGAACCTTAAGCTATTGACTTATATTAAGACTTATTTTAAAAGGAGATATTTGTTACATTGGACTTATACCAAGTTATTTCTAGCTAAAGGTTTTAATGTGTTTTGTTAATATAATAAAATACTATTTGTTATTATACTAGTATACCATTTTTATCCCCTTTGAGCATGTTTTATAAGGCTTGACATAAATATTTTAGAAAAATGTATATGTGTGATGTTGAAACACAAGGAAAACACTAGCCTAAAATATATAACCTTGGCCCCCTTTATATAATTTAGAAAAATTAGACATAAATCCCTTAGTCTATAGTTTGATTTATGCTTAATAAACTTGTAACAAACCTTAGCCTAAGGAATTTAAGCCTAAGTGCCACTTTAATAACATGATAACATAAATTTCATGCATCTCTATAGATAAACAACTCATGCTTCATCATGGGGAGATTATCTAATGACATGAAGACCTTGTGGAATTTTTAACAGAATCATGAGAGCCTACAAGCTCAATGTGTGGTGGAAGTGCATTCGAGGTAGAACTAGAGGATGATCAGATAGTTTTCACTTTGTCACTAGAGGATGATCTAATGGTATAAAGGTATTCATGACTTTTCAAAGGCCCATAACCTTGCCACATGGCCAATGCTTATTCAATAAAGGACTAACATAAGATATGAAGCATGGTAAAGCATGCAAAGATGCCAAGTGTCATAACCATGGGGATTGGAAAAAAATATCCAATCATAATCATGGGCTTAGATTATAATCAATGGCTCACACTAATCCAAGATTTTGATTTGACAATGTGAAATAATAGAGGGTATTTTAAATACCAATTGCTAGTGCTCAGAGGCATTTATGAAAAATGTCATGAAAGGTCAAAACCAATGCCACATAGGCACAACATAAGTATAAAAGGACAAAACAAAAGATATTATGGGATCAAAAATGCTAAAGTCTAAAGGTAAAGGTCCAAATCAAATCTAATGCATGTATAAGCCAAAGTCTAGATATATCCTACCATTAAAGCTCCAAAACCCTAAACCCTGCATAAAAGTAACACAATTGAATTCATTTGGTCACAATGTGATCCAAGAAGATCTTGATTGTGTTTTTTAGTGTAAAAAATATTTTACATAGACTTATTTATAAACTAGTGTAAATTTTTTTTAGAAATATAGATCATGGCAGCTTGTAGGAAACAACTAAAAGAGGAGATGGAGCTCTACTTGCCCACATATAATGAGGGGAAAATATTCAAGGACATTAAATTAGATGTTGTATCCCTAATGTCCCTAACATTAAGAAATGATTTGATATATTCTTAATCATGGAAGAGCTAAATCCCATCATAAAGGAGGAGTAGAGGATTGCCATGGTGAGCTGGAGACATTATGACTTGGTCATTATCTAGATGACTAGCCTTCACCATGCTGCTGCAAATGTTGAGGTACTATATTATATAGACATCCTTGCTCCTATATTTATTGATTTTAGGGTTGTTAATAAATGGATCATCAGGGAGGAAATTATAATAAGATAGCCTATATCTCTCATGTAAATTTTTAAAAGTATTGTAAGCTCCCCCTCCCCCATGTAGACTTGTCCAAAATTAAAGAATGGATTAGCACACATGACATGTAGAATCTATCCTTAGACGTTGGCTACATCAAGTACCCCATATATTTAGGGTATTGTAAGGAAAGATACTAATATTCTAATTTAGGGAGGGCATCAAATTTATAAAAAACCTATTAAATAGAGCCTTTAGAGCCCCCTCAACCACCTATGTAAACAAAATTTGGGTTCCTTATGTAGATTTCATGGTGGAAGTAAAGCTCACCCATCTAATTAGAGACCTGATCAGTGTTTTCTTGGCCAAGCAGTTCACTACCATAAAAAGGAATTCATCTAATAAATATTATATGATGCCATACCTACTAGATTCCCTACTTGCCTCTATCAACTTCCTATGGATTAGGAACTATTCTCCTAAATGAAAAAATACTATTTCCCACCATTACTCCAAATGCATATCTTTAATTATAGGAACCATATGAAATTTATTTGTGACTATGTTTACCTAGCCATAATGGAGGCTATCATAGGTGTTCCCATTCCTAGGGTCTACCCACTAATCAAGAAGTATGTAGAAATGATGGGTGATATTTGGTTCTACCCTCATTGTATGATTATTAGGATTGAGGGGCTTATGTCCCAACCCTATAGGTTGACAATGTATATTCCCAACAATTTGGTTGAGAAAGAAATTTCCTCCCAACTCATCCATGGTATTAATGTCATTTTCAAGACAAGAGGAATGGTCTCTTTCACTCATTCCCTTTGACCATTAGAATAACCATACTTTAAGATTGGAATTAAGTTGATACCATTGCCAAACATAGGGATTCGTTTGGGTTTCAACTTGATGAACTCAAGATGTGGGATACCAAGAATATTATTAATAGTCATTTGAAAGAGAATAAACTCCCCAAACATGAGCACATGCATCAACTCAGTGTTCATCACACCATTTACATCAAGGCCAAGAATTATGAAGAAGTCTTGGCCAAGATCTAAGGGAACAAAATTAAACTAGAACAAAGCTTAACCAATGATGACAAGGCATTAGGAGAGGCATGCAAAATTCATCCTTTGCAATATCACTTTCTACTTAGACCATATACAATAGCCCAGGAACAACCCCAAGTAGAATAGCTAAAACCACAACCTCAAGGGTAGATTATGCAAAAGTAAGATGAACAAGGATATGGTAAAGACAAAGTGAGGGAAGTGAAATTGGAAGAAAGACATAGAGAGGGGCCCTCATCTTCAACACTCCCACAAAAGCCACCTTATCTAATTGAGCATTTAGATATGATTGCCTTGGAGCTAGATGAGACACTTGAAGGTTCTCTTAAGTAACTTATAGAGGCTTATGGTACTAATAGTGAAGAAGAATAGTTTGAAGAAGCTCAAGTCTAAGCAAGAGAGCCTAGAGAGGATGAAGGAAAATAAATTGATCTTGGTATGGTACTAATAACTCTTAGGGAGAAGAGAAAAGTAGAAATGGCACTAGTGCCTGTTGGGCCTAAAAGACCATGATTAACCATATCTCACCCCAAAAGTGAGATATATTTATTCAATGATGAATTTCCCATCCATGGACTAGTTATCCTAGACTGGTAAATTTATGAAAAATTAAAAACTATCCGTTCTCTTTCCCACTCATGGGCCATGACAAAAGTTACCAAAGTTGAAGTATGAGATGACATAAAGCCATGAATTAGGGATATGGTAAAGGATCAAGAAGAAATGATAATTGGTGTCACTCTATGACCATAAATCAAGTAGATGGATGCTTTTAGAGAATCAAAAAACATAGGTGTAGATCTCCTAGAAATTCTAAAATTCATAGGATCATCTATGATGGTTCAATTCAATCTAGAGATAACTAGATTGGAAAGAGTCACAACCAAGAAATATATGGTGGGAGATAATGAATTCACCTTCTAAATGGTATAACCTTTCGTAGGTTTTACCCCTATTGAGATCTTGATTGAGGATCAATCAGCTCAAGTAAAGGATAGGGTCTAAGGGATGAAATAGAGGAATCAAAACTTAGGAAGAGAAAAGGAAAATCTAGAATCCTACTCCATTTTATCAATCCCTAACTCAATAATGGACATGTTTAAGGCCTCATCATTTGATATGTTCAATTATTTAAGTTTAATAAATCTAAGGCATGATGCCCTAAGCTAATAGGGTGAGGTAGCCAAAGAGTTAATAACCGAGTGGAAAAAGGTAGAGACCCATCTAAGGGATCTCATTGACATTATAATTAGGAATAAGATTCATAAGTTTAGGGATATTAGATTAGCCTAACTAAACAACATATTAGGAATAATAGTGGACAAGGTCTAAGGTCTATGTACTTAGACAAAGAATTTGAATAGGCTATTAATATATGATAAAGGATTAATCATCATAATTGAGTAGCTTCTAGAAAAAATGTCGTTAAATACTACCAAGACCACTATAATTAGAACCATTAATGATGTTAGATTTAAACACAAGGTCACTTTGATTATGTAGTCAGTTAAGAGCAACATCCATGGTAAGTTTAGTAGAGATAATATGATAATTTTGGAAATGATTTTCATAGTATAAGAGAAAATTATAGAGGCAAGGAGAATAAAGGAAGCCATGGCTTGGGATGATCGAGACTTGAATGACCTAGTTGATACTAAATAAACTTTCCTAATGAAGCTAGTTGTGGACATGGAGCTCATTAAGGACCAACACCAAAAGGCAATAGAACTTCTACAAAATCAATAAGGGGACCCTTCAGTAATGGGCCCACCTAGGAGCTAATATTCCTTTCTTGAAAACATTGTAATATATTAAATAGGAATATTATTTTGTCATATGTTAATCTATTATAATATTTACCTTAGGTTAGTATAAATATAGAAATTAACTATATTTTATAACCATATTAGGTGAGACATTTGTCCTTGTCTTTTATACACTTATATATTTTAACTGACTGGTATACTATCTAATCTTTCTATAAAGGCATGTATTACCATTTGTAAAAGGAGAGAAATTTTGAGAAATTTTTTTACACTTGAATTAATTAATATAATGAAGGAATTATGAAAATATTGTCCACATTTGATATTCCAATTGATAATATAGATTTTCTCTTAATTACTAGTTTTATGTCTTGAATTTGAATAATTTTTTTGAAATCTGGGTTGAATTTTCTAATCACAGGTTTTCTAATTGTGGATATGCTAGATTAGTTAGAGGATATTATGTTTTTATTTAGTTAATTTTTCTCTATATTTATATGTGTGAATGTTATTTTATTATAGTAATTAAATCCTTAAATTAGACCTAGTTCTTCCTTGTGACTCTTTGCATTATCCTTCAAAGTTTGTCTGATAGATAGTGGAATTTGAGATAAGAATATTTTACATTGTATATTGGTTTGAATGTCTAATCAGTTTTAATTGATGATTTATCATGACATTTGAGACTAAAATTGGTAATTGTTTTCTCTCTTTTCTACCTTAACCTTATCTTTACTCCTTTTGTTATATTATACCACTCTAGTTTAATTATCATTATAAATATTTACTTAGATTAGTTTGTAGCTTAAATATGGACCATAATTCACAAGGTGTTAATATATATTTTCTATAATTTAAAAATAATGGACCATTATGGCTCCCAACCATCACTCATTATAAATTTTTGAGATACCAATGCATATCTCTATTACTATTTCACCATATATAACATCAAGTTTCCACAACCTAATACTCATGATCTAAATTCTTGAATATGAGAAGATTTATTTTAATACTAAATAACCATGTGGTACATTTAGAGGAATCAAAAACTCATATGTTCACTTGGTCTAGAAAAATGTGGGTATACCTATTTGTTTCTCAGACCAATGCTTGTTGCTATAATTACTCAATGAGATTAAGGATACACTTATGTAAAACAAGGTATGCAAGATATTTGAGATAAAAAAAGGTTTTTTTCTAGTGTAAGATGATGGTTGAGGGATCTTCAACCTCTTATAGAGGTCTAATAATTATGCCAATAGTCAAAAACCTTAAAGATGAGGTGACACAATTAGACACACAAGTTTACACATAAACCCTAGTGCCACTTGAGACCTCTACAAGATATTATGACTAGACAAATGACTAAAGTGAGGATGTTTTAAACCTAAAAAAGGGGTTCTAAGTGACAAGAGGTGATAAAATTTATCCAAGTGTCTTAAAACCTAGCTCGAGCTAGTCCATCTACATAGGTAATTTTGAGGGTCATCTTCAAATGCTCACGTAATTCACCACATGCATGTTTAAAGACCATGATAATAGGGAAGTTTAAATATCTCTATGAAATAAAGATACATGGTATATTTATTGGAAGTTGGGGTATAGGTTTTATGAATGAATGTTAATAAAAACAAGTGCTCAAAAATACTTGTAAGAAACCCTAATCTCATCTTCTAATGTTCATATATACAAGCACCCTCTACATGGGAACCCAACCTATTCATCATTTATGAGGGGGTTACTGACCTTAACATACATGGAATTTGTTTTAGGTTGTTACATCTATACTCTATGAACCATCATTAATATGGTAGACATCTCAAACCCTGCATGACTCAATGGTGGAATTTGACTCCAAAACACATCTAAATGAGGAAATTTGGCCATGAAATGACCTTAAAGGCATTTTTAGGTCTTTCAAGAACCATAATGATCCCTTGGTTAGCACGTATAGGGGTAAATTTGTATAAAATGGGCCTAAAGATGTTACTTTGAGATAGAGAACAAGGATATAGGGAGAATTTGTGTGAAAAATGATTTGGGAAAAAAAGCATCTAATCAAACCCCTTGTTATCCTCCATGCTAACCTCTATGACTAGTTAAGTAGGCATAAGATTTAGGTGTTGGGATTCATGATTATATATAGTCAAAGAGAGTTAAATGGTGTAACCAAGGTAATGATGCCACTCTATAATATTTATGAAGGTAATGTTCATGTCATGAATGATGCAATTATGCATTGAAACCTTCAAGTTTAAGCCAAGGACCATGAATCAAGTCTATAGATAGATAAATCCTTGGCCTCTATGATCACTATGTCATAAAAGGGTGATGCAGATCATAGATTGGAGAGTTAGAATGTTTTGAATCTTTTTGGGATAACACATTGCATTATTTAAAATCCTTTTGGGATAACTCAAACCTTGAATAACCTATCATAGTATAATTTTCTACTTATAAAGTATTTTAAGGAGAAATTTATTCCCACAAGGATCATCTTTAAGTGCTCACCATAGTTTGAGTGTTATGCTTGGAGAGTCCAACTATTCATAGATTATGAGAGGGCCTATTGGATTGAAATTAGTGTAACTAGTTTAGAGAACCACGCTCTAATCTCCATGAACCATGATTAATACTCCTAAATACCACTCAGCCTACATAAAACCCTAATAGTGACACATCTAGAGAGGTTTAGGGAAATATGAATTAATTTTCTCAAAATTTTCTTGTCTAACATTTGGATCATGTTAGCAACTCAAGAGGGATCCAAATCATGGCTTTGGATGATACATAAACTTTATGGACACTTCTTGAAGAATTATTTTTATAGGTTTTTAGACATAAATTGTGTTATAGGGCCTAAGGAGAAGTTATAAACATGGGAAAAGTAATATTAGTACTTTTAATATTATTTTAGTGTCAATATAGTTCATAGAATTGATTGAATACATCCTTACCATCTCCATCTAAACTATCAGTATAATGTGTGTTTATAGGTAAAGAAATATTAAAGGATCTCAATGACAATGAGATTGAGGTTTATTTGAAGATTATCAAAGTCTCATAAGATGAATTTGGAGCCTAATTTCAACTTTTTGATCACTCAATGAGTGGATATGAATAGAAAATTAGAGAATAAGAAACACAAGCCTACTTATCTTTCAAATGGAAGAATATAGTAAGCAAAGGGTGGTTTGAGAGAATTTATTGACCATATAAATGCATGATAAATATCATCTAACTAAGCCTACACCTAAGTAAATACCACTATGATTGAGTGGAGATAGTTTTATGAACCATTCAACATGCATATTGAAGGAGAGGTTGCCCAACACATCAAGGAGACCTATTTACATCCCATGTGCATTGTGTATATACCAAAGGAAGGAATAATGATATATTTTATGAATTATTAATGCCTATATAAATTCAATTGACTATGTTATAGACTCCATAATGCCAAAATGGACACATCAATGAGATGCCAATGCTTGAGGGAGGAAATAAGCTTGTGTAACTATCATTCACCACATTGACCTCTTTCACGGCATGTACCACACTTACATTTATCTCTCTCCTCTTAAAAATTGTCTATTTAAGTAGGCATTAATTTTTTTTTCCATCCTTTAGTTGGGTGTAGCAAATATCTAACAAAATTTCCTTGTAAACTCTTTTAAATTAATAAAAGATAGTTTTAGTTTCTTGTTGAATGTTAGTGTACTTTATGGGAGTTTTATTTGTAGAATGTATGTATTATATCATCATATATAGGTCTTTTCATGTACCTATATTCAATTTTTATTTCATTTCAGGTTGTGTGAAGTGTTAGCAGTATGATTTTTCTTGAAGTGTCATGAGTTCATTGTGTCTTGAGCGGATATATGCTTTTTACCCTTCAAGTTTCAAAATACTATCAAACATAAATACAAAATATTCATGCTATAACATCATAAAAAATCCTAATAAATATTTTTATTCAATAGGTTAATTATTAAAATTTAAAATGAATGATTAAGAGTGGATTCTTCATCAATTGGTGCATCACCACCTAGAGTAGATTCTTGCATTAAGATTTCATAATTTTTCCCCTCTTTTCTTGTGAAAACTTTGTCCTAAAGAGAATTGAATTTTAAAATTAGGGTAGATAACCCAATAAAGTATTGAGGTGTGACATAAAAAATAAATAACCCATAGTCTAAATCCACTCCCATGTTGGACTAGGTTTGAGGTTTGGACTTGAACATTCCTCTCTTCAGCTAGGGTGAAACCTAGAACCTCTAATAATTCCTTCTATAAAAATGATGTGTTCTAAGTATTTCACTTTTTCATAAAAAAATTCAAACTTTGATATTTTATTGTAAATTTTGTGCTTCTACAACTATTTTAGAACCAACTAAAAATGCTGTAAATGTTCTTATTCATTCCTCTAATAAATGAAGATATCATCAAGAAAGACTAAAATAAAATGATCCAATTAATCTCTAAACACATTGTTCATAAGATTCATGAATGATGTAGGTGTGTTTGTCAATCTAAACAAGATCACTATGAGCTCATAATGTCCATAGTAAGTCTTAAATGTTTCTTGTAAATAAATTCCTCTTTGATTCATAACTGATGGTACCCAACTCAAAGATGAATCTTATAAAAGACTGATGATCTATGAATTTGATATAAAATATCATTGATGTGGGGCAGAGGATATATATTTTTAATAATCACGTTATTAAAATCTTGTAATTATTATACAATTGGATGGTCCCATCCTTAATATTTATAAAAACTATTGGTGTACCCCATGGTGACACACTTGGCTAAATTAATCCTTTGGCCAATAAATCCTAAATTTGGGCCTTCAAAAAAACCAATTAAATAGTATTAATTATGTAGGGGGACTTTTGTTGCAGTTCCAATATTTAAATGACATCAATGGTGAATTAAAACTCCCTTTTGGGTGTTAAACTAGAAAACTTCTTAGAAAAATCATCCAAGAAATCCTAATGAAAGGGATAATCTTCAATCAAAGGCTCTTTTAATTATTCCATTTAATTCATATTAATAATGAATGCTTTAAATCCTTTCTTCTATGACTTTTTAAGTTACACTATTGAGATTTACCTAAGCTTTAACTCTCTTTTCTCTCCCTGAATATGGGTTTTGTTCTATAAATCATCTAAACATTGTACCATCTTAAGGTATTAGTTGAGCTTAGTTTTATACCTATAAATCCAAATCACTCCTCATACCATATCATATCAACCTACGTGTGTTATTTAAAGGTCTAATACTATAGTGAACTCTATAAATTATATTCTTACTTCTACTAATCACCTATCAACCTTAACTTTGGATTTATTCCCATATTAAATTGACCAAACATTTTCCATAAAACCAAATTTATTAGATAACTTATTCAACATTATAAGATAAATAAAACACTAAGTAGCTCCTATATCTATAAAAATTGAATTAGGTTGACCAAACAATGTACCTTCAAGCTCAATGGGTGAAGCTTAAAATTTAATTTGATGATTGTCAATAGTTGTATAAATTCTCTACTAGAAGGATACCTATTGAGATGTAGAGGAGTTTTTAATCTATTTATTTTCCTTTCCATAATGTAATTCCATCATATAAAGGTATCCTCCATAATTGAAATAACTGTTAGGTGGTACCTTCCTATTAAATTAGTTGCCTCCTCTAAAATCTTCCCTAAAACCTCCCCTTGATTTCTTATTTCCTGAAGCACTATTGAACTTTGAATCATGATTATTGAACTAGTTCTTGTAATTTCCATTCCATTTCCAATTATTTTTCTTTAAATTTTGCTTATGAACTCCAAAATTATTATTTAATTTTTCATTAAATTAATTAAGAGACTTCAATTCTTGCTCCAATTTGACTACTTTCTTAAGAAAATGATCCATGGTAGACAACCCATGAATATACACTACATAGATAATTAAGGGGTTTAAATCCCATGATGAAATTATTAATATTAAATTATTTATCCTTATGATACAATAGAACATACTTAAATATCTTCATAAATCATTCCCAATATTCATTAACTAATTTATCCCCTTCTTTCAAATTTTGTCAATCCATGATATTATGATCAAAATACAACTAAGGTATCTACCATGATCTAAAAAAGTTTAAAAATTGATCCTAAGTTTTGTTGATTGAGTGGAGACTCCTCTCAATTTTCTTATTATCCCACCAGGTTGTTGCTTTACCAACCAACTGATAGGCTCCAAAAACTACCTTAGTTACCTTAGAATAATTTTTAATCTAAAAATTATTTTCCATTTTAGTAATCCAAGATTCCACTCCATCCCCCAACACCATTACATAAAAATTTGGTGGATTGACCTTATCAATGTCCCTTGTGATCTCTATAGCTACTCAATCTCTAGCATCTTTTGGCACTTCCTCATGCTCATGCTCCTAAGGAACTTCCTATTTAGTAGGATTCTATTCATGAAATTCTCATTCCAAACCTTATATATAATCTCTAGTCTCATTTATAACTACTATAATCTAATCAAGTTTTTTTAGCTTGCTCAGATGCTAACTAATTTAGATCAACTAAAGTGTTAGCATTAAAAGGATCTTCACTAGTTGGTCTACCATGCACCATTCTCATTTTTGTAAAATAGGAGAAAAATATTATGTTAGTGGACTCATTAGATCCAAGAGTGTGAGTGTAAGCGCTTATATCACATTGTTATAACTCCTTAGGGTTAACTAATAGTTACACTATTTTTTTCTCACCACAAGTATGCTTATAAAATATTCCATTGCATTCCATAAAACTATTATTAGGCTAATAAATATATCAAATGCATAAAAACATAATACAATAATTTAATAATGATTCATTTATTTTCCCAGTAGTTTATAATAGATAAACATTTCATTTAATCTATAGTAAAATAATTCAAGTACAACTATGTTGGATTCATAAGTTGATAATAAATACCTATACAACTAATATTGTAATATAAATCTAAATTTAATACATGTTATGTAACATAGCTATGTTGAATATCTAAGCATAATAATGTACATTATATTACATTTTATAGTACATAATCAATATACAATAAAATATTTAAGAAGCATAATGAACTCATAAGCTATCTCGATGATCCATAAATATAACCAGATAAGATTACCAATAGTTTAAAATAGATGATGGAGGGATAACATCATCTGAGTGTTTTATCTCCAACCTTAGACCTATAGTTTTCCTCACACATACGAATTAGGGAATGTCCATATCCTTCATATAGGGGTAGATAAAAAATATTTGTATACTAATAAATAAATTAGACTGCATGTGTGTACACTTATTAATGCATATGTGGTTGTCACAAGAACATAGAATTTGATCCTCTATCAAATGACATCAGCACAAAATGTAAATAAGAAAGTATTATAAACTAAAAATGTCTCAGTTAGACACTAATTTGGATAAATTTTTCATTAAATATAATGGATGTACAATTTGAGTCAATTATACTCACACTAAAATATTTCTATTGAATCACATCAAATAAATGATACTAGGACACATATATATGAGATGAAACTATCATAATCATGTGTATATATATTGTTATCTATGTACATGGATAAATTTTACTTGCATAAATAATCAAGAACAAACATTTAATTTAAATTAATAAACATGATGTAATAAATAAAACTTACAACCTGAAATTGTAACTAAATCTATTATAGTCATTATTCATAAATAAAAAATAATAGTTTTATAAACACACTTGTATTCATTCTAAAGTATGTATTTTTGAACATAATGTAAATCAATTCACCCAAAGACAATAATAAACCTTACTATCATAATTCTTAAATCATGTCTACATAGTTGATAACTACATTCATACAACATATTAACAAGACCTATGAAATCCATAGTAATTCATCATGAAATTTAAAATAAGGATTCCTATATACCTTATAATATGATATATTTTAATGATTCTAATATAAATTATGGTCTTATTAGAATTTTGACAAATTCTATTTAAATTTTCCTCGTAAACCATTTATTTTCAACTTATAAATAAGTTGGCATTACCTTAGATAAATTTGGTAATACGTATACTATATGATTAAATACTCCATATTCATTTAAATAAATCACTCCAAATAATATGAAAGTATTCATATTTATGTAAACTAATCATTTAGGGTTTCATAAAGAATTACATTTTATTATAAACTACTTATAAGTTTATTAGATATACTTATAGTTATATATATTGACATGGATACTAAAGAACAAACTAAAACTCTTATAAATTTTGTGTAACTAGATATTAAACTATTTTAGCATTTTGGAAAATATAACAACTCCCAATCAATTATTAAAATATAAGTTTATTAAATATTTCATCTACTTATGAATAATTTTTCAAGAGTCCTAACCTCTATTATTCTTTTACACTATCTATTATATCATTAAATTATTATTTCCCTTAATTCTGTTATATGGATGCTTACAAAACCTATGTATCTACTGCCCTTTTTATAAGTCAAAGACCCTAGTAAAGTTTCATTCATTTCTAACTCACACCTAAAATATACATTTTAATACATGTCATATTCATGTTTCAATTGGGAAAAATAACATTTATGTTATATATATATATATATATATATATATATATATATATATATATATATATATATATATGCATATATATCCATATATATGCATATGTATACATATATATGTATATATATATGTATGTATGTATATGTATGTATGTATATATGTATGTATATATATATACACACACACATAGATAGATATATATGTGTGTGTGTGTGTGTGTGTGTGTGTGTGTGTGTGTGTGTGTGTGTGTATGTATGTATATATATATATATATATATATATATATATATATATATATATATATATATATATATATATGTATCTATCTATCTATCTATCTATCTATCTATCTATATGTGTGTGTGTGTGAGTGAGTGTGTGTGTGTGTGTGTGTGTGTGTGTGTGTGTGTGTGTGTGTGTGTGTGTGTGTGTGTGTGTGTGTGTGTGTGTGTGTGTGTGTGTGTGTGTGTGTGTGTGTGTGTGTGTTCTCTAACATGGGAATTCTAATCCAAAACATCATACAAACCTTTCAGGATTATTATGTTAATCCCCATTTGCTAAGCCTATGGTATACACATAATTACGTTTATACCAATATAGTCTAATTTGGGTATAAACACAATGGCTATAATTTGTATTAGGGGGAATGAGCTCAAATAATTTTTATAGGTTTGGGTGTGGAATGAAATTCCATACCTAGATCTATACCAATAATACTTACACATATAAAATAAAATAACTATCTAGTAATTAAATAAGCATATACACACTCATTGATAATAATAAAAAAAACTACTATATCATAATCACTTATTTTATATTTATAAGTGAGTATATGTGTACTTTCTTGATAAAAAGCCTAATTGATTTTATTACCAAAATGGGTGTAGGTCTTTTCTTTTTTTTCTACGTCATGCTCCTTCCTCTTCTTTTCCTTTTTTAAATTTTTTTCCCTAATATTTATTCTTTTTATACTATCCCAAAATTATTATTCATGTCCATCCATTACTCTTTCTAGCTCATGGTGTGTTCTCCATGATCTAGAAACCATTATATCATCACATGAAACTCACAAACAAATTCCCAATATATGGCATGGAATTTTTGCACAAAACCCTTAAACCCCATTACATAGCCAAAAATGACACCAAATATAATTTATCATGCATAATGGTATTTTTATATAATTTAGGGATTTTTGAATACCATAAAATTATGTCTCTACTCTTTTAGGTCAAAACTTTAATTAAAACAAATATTCAAACATTAAATTGTCCCTTTTTAACCCCTAGGTGACAAGTGTTTAAACATAAACAAGTTTATTGGATGATAAGGTTACATCATAGAAGAATGCATAAGATTATATCACCAAAGTAGACCAACACTAACCCAAACACCATCATGATCAGGTAAACATGATTTAATAAAGAATCAATTGTAGGTTATAAATATATGTATAGTGAAATAGAAAAACATGATATTTAAGCACAATATGATTAATAAGTAAAATAATTATATCTAATTTAGTGAAAGGCATGATATCCTAATAGTAAATAAACACATGCATATATTAAGTTATGACTTTTAGTGTGGAAAAAGCAATAATACCCAACTAGATAAAACTCAAGTAAGCTCATACAAACAACAAATTTTAGTGTGTGTGAGTTCTTAGGTTTCTTTCTTTTAAACACCATTGTTGATATTTACTTTCCACTCTTTGATGACACTGTACCTTAGGACTTCATATGATAGGAAAATTTTCATGAAACTACCTCAACCAAAAAATCTAGTAGCTAGTTTGTATCAAGATAATAATCAATGTATAACTAAAATAAACTAGTGAATATAAATAAACTGTAGAAACCATGATCCTAAGCAAATAAAAAATATGAAATAGATATCAGAATAAATACTGATCATTAAAATATGCAATATATCTATCAATCAATCATCAATTACAAATCCAACTTATAACAAAAATAAATCTGTCAAATCATGAACACAAATATGATAATCAATGATTTAAATAATCTCTAAGAGAACTAGATGTGACATATTTAATTTTCTTATCTTTCTTAGAGAGAATATATATTATCTCTATGACAACATGAATTATTTTCATTCTATAACCAGATTATTCATTTTAACCTTCCTCAATGTATTAATTTGTCTATCAAAGTGAAATTTGATTGTTAGTTGCTCAGTTATTACTATGTTTTGCATCCCTGCTTCTTCTTATTGTAGTTATTTAATCCATGAAGGAATGATCAATGTAACTTGTTGATTGTATTAATCTAATTTCCATGTAACCACAAGAATATAATGATATTATCCTAGAGGATGCATCATTATGGGGGAAGATATCCCTAATGAAGGAAAATGTGGTATGTCCTTCCTCCACATAGTGACCTAATTTTATGTTTGTGTATCAATGATGTATTTATTATTCCAAAATTCCCTATGTACTAAAACTATAGGGAAATATTACTGAGTATCTTGACCAATGGGCATTCCGAATTGTGTACACAACCTAGGGGGTGTGACCTATGCTACAAAAATGGAGGTGATGTCTTGGGGATTACAAATTGATTTAATTAAAGAATGAATATGTTATTGGGGTGATAAGTATATTTTACAAGTAAAATATAACTGATATATATGAAATCTTAGTAGTAATATAAGTATAAATGGGACCCATAGTGGAAAACTAGGTTGTAGTGGACAAAATTAGCATTGTAACTATATGAGGCTTATTTGTTTAGCTCAATCAATGTATATAATGAGTATTATGTACCACATCAATTTTAGAAACATCAATTAAGAAAAATATTAAGGAATGTGGTATTTTTTTGTTATAATTTGAGAGGGATAGTTAGGTCATTGGTTGTTTTAATTTTCACTTTTGTAGTCTTAGATGGAGAGCATAGGGGTGTAGTTGATGATGGACATTGTGTTGAGGTTTGTAATTTTGAATTTGCATCCACTTCTACATATCCTTTATTTTAAAATATATTGGTGTCCATTGAGATAACATCTCTTTGATAAACCTCTTAAAGTTCACCCAATATCCCAATTCCTCCACACTAAGTACCTTATTAAGTCATCCATTCATATTCTTCATTCTTTTTAGTGCTCTTATCAAATGACTCTAATTCTTTAGTGCCTATTTTGGACACCCATAATTCTTTACTGATCCATATTTTGTCTTCTTCTTCACTATCATATATTTTAAAAAATCTTGATCTTTATCTACCCTTCTATCCTCCCTTTCCCTAGGAATTTATGTTTATTTCCCTTCTATTTCCACCTTCTAGTGTGAAATAAGAGGAGTATTAGATTAATTTTATAGGTAATTGGTAGTTTATCAATAGTAAGGATTGGACCTATAAAAGGTGGAGTGGGAGATGAAGAAATTTAGTGGTAGAATATGATAATGAAATGGGGGGAGTAGTAACCAATGTAGGAATCATGGGTGGTGAAGGTGGTTACCCAATATATTGGCATATTATTTATTAAAAGTGTTATCATAATGGGTGGTGACCTAAGAGGATAAATTATGTAAACATGGGTTAAGAAATCAAGAAGGATGATTTTTTGTGATATAATCAATGGAGTTGGAGGCCATACATAGAATATACCAACTACTCCACCTGAACTTGCAAGTCTATTCACATAATTTATGTGTTGAGGAAAAGACACAACAACTAAATATGTGATGGTGCTTGGATTAGTCTCATATCTTCCTTCAACATTTGCTTCCCCAAATAGGCTAGATTTTTATTGTATGTATGCTTCTATGTGAGGAGGTGGTGATCCAAGTGGATCCATATACGCTCTAAAAATGAAGTCATTAAATTGAATATTGATCATTATTATAGTGTAGATCTCATTAAGAAATTTTTGACATAATTAAATGGGTTGATTATGATCCCATATGTGTAAAATATCACATATTGAAGTTTATAGATCAAATAGGGTAAAAAGATGGCACAAGGTGTCACATTGTGTCACAAAGGACAAGTGGAATAGTTAAATAAAGTTACATGGACCCATGGTATAATGACATGTGATGGAACATTCATGTGGGAAAATAGTTTCTTTCATAGTTGGTCTTTGACAGACATAAAAGGCTAGCTACAGGGACCATAGCTAGTGGAGTCCATTTTTGTCACAAAGGGGGACCCTACCACTGATAGAGCTATGGAGCATCCAATTAGACATTGATAAGTGTCAAATTGGGACTGGTCCATATTTTGGGTACTCAAGACACCATGTGGCTTGCCACCACTTAATTAATTCCATGAGCTTGAATGCCATGACACCAAATGCCAACTAGTCAAAGGTTCCATGCCACCAAAATACAACTTGCCATGTCTGAGTCATGCTAAGCACAAATCCCATGTACCATAGTTTATAACATTAGCAAATGGCACAAAGATTACACCATAATTATGCCACATTAAAACCCACCAAAATAGATGCTAAAGGTGTTAGCATTATAACTGCCACAAACCCATGCTTTTTAAGGTTTAGCCATGTCACATTTTTAATCCATATGGGAACAAGGATAAAGATAAAACCAAATACAATGGCATGGGGTTCAAATTTAGCCATACTCGACAAAGGTGCCACTATTATTTTCATATCTTGAAACACTATATAAAGTTCTTGATGTCCATTTTCATGGCATTAGTGTTCAGAAATCAAAGCTAAGTAATAATATTTGGGAAGTTTTGGGTTTTTGAAGACAAATCCTAGTAGAAAGGGAGTTTGGAAAATTAAAGAATATTTTTAAAGTGCCTTAAACTTCAGTTTCCAATTTGAGAGTAATAATATTATAGAGAATTATCTGAGGATGCAATTTGAGTAATTTTAAAATATTATAAGATTTGTTCATGATAGGTCCTTAGCTGATCATAAGGACCTATTTTTACTCTTCCTTTGATTTGAGGCACCTAGAGTCATTTCTAGACTTTAGAGTGAACTAGTGAAATATTCTAGACTCAGATAGTTCCATCTATATGTTTATTGTCTAGATTTGAGGCTATTAGATGATGACTTTAATACCTCAAAGTGATATTTTTGAGTAGAGGTCAATTAAGGTGTGCTTAAAAAAAGTGGAGAATTTATTTGAGAGTTCTGAGATTCTTCAAAGGGAAGAACATACACATTTGAAAGGGTTCTAAGAAGGTGAATAATTTATCCAAGAGCTATGAGATTCTTTGAAGGTTCATAACACATGAATTCATTATTATTCTATAAGATTGCCTTGTACTTATAGACATTTTATATGAATTGGTTTAGCTAATTTGTAAACCTAGAGATGTAGGCATTCTCAAACTCTATAATCAATTCTTGTGTAGTGTGGTGTGTATTTCTCACATTGCTTTCTTAAGTTTATTGTTTAAAATTTAATTTTTGATGTGATTAATTAATTAAATACAAGGATTCCATGGTAAACTTTTTTACACACTAAAATTAGCATAGAGTTTAAAGATCAATTTTGGTATCAGATCTAAGTTCATGGGTATATTTTTGGTTTTATTTTTAGCTAAATTCAGCTATTGCAATACAATAGACCCAATGCTAGCACAAATTTAGTTATTGTTGAATACCATCATCATTATAATAATTCAATACCTACAATCCCAAGAGTAATGTCAGCAAGTGGTAGAGCAAAGATAGGAGCTACAAATAAAAAAACTACAATAAAGAATTAATATGCAATGAGCAAAACTAAAACAATAATGTTGATAGAAGAAAAGGATGTGTAAACATTTAGAGACTTGTATACATTATGTCTAGTGAGGTCATATTATCAAGAAATGTTGGATACTACACCCAATTTAGGCTTTATTATGGTTCAAGAGTAGAATGAGGAGAAAGTTAAGGCAATAGTTGTGTCCAACAACAGTCAGTCACCCTGACTAGCAATACATCATCGAACAACTCTAGAATCTGTAATGTGATAGTTGCTACTAGCTAAAGTGCCAGATATTATGTTACACTCCAAGGATATGTAAAAGTATAATTACACTACTATTGCTATAGAGAGGTTCATGCATATCTATTTTAACTAGAGTTTTGGATCTAGTTATATTATTGAAGGTCTTGCATAATGTCTGAAGATAAAATCTCTTCCATTACCTCATACTATGACATTTAAAGGAGATGATGGAATAATATGTGGGCATGTGACCCATTATGGAATCTTATATTTTGTCATTTGAGAGTTATTATTTGATCATGAAGCTATTGACATATTTCTAAGAGAAGCTAAGGAGATCACTCTGGGAAATTATTATCTCACATCCCAATATGCCAAAGACACTACATCAAGGTAAGGAATCCAACTAACTACCAATTATACTTATGAGGTTAAGTTTGGAACAAGCAAGATAATTAAGGTATATTATAGTTATAACAATGAGTCCTCTAATTTGTATACTCCTACTAGTCTTTTTAATGAAAATAATGTTGTAAATCCAATAAAAAAATGTTGCTCTAATTATTAATTTGTCTTATGATGTACATTTTGAGAATGAAAATAATGAAATCAACTCTTTAAACTATGTTAAAAATGTTAGGGATACTAAATGTGCTAACCTTAAACATTTGTCAAGTCCTTGTGTTGGTACATTTGAAAAGCTCATAAAAGAAATAGGTTAGCTAAAATGGGATTTGAAGGAAAAGGCCTTGACATTAATGGTAAATAAATTTTTTAGCCTATCCAACTAGAAAAGAGACCACTTCATGCAAGGTTAGGATATGGAGGTGAAGGACAAATTTTCCAAGCTAAGTTAAATGATTACTTAAGCAACAAGCTAGAACACCTTGAAGATCTAGAAGAAGCACTCTTCAATGATGCAACAGCTACATTAGATGAAGCATATTTAAATGACTCATCAAGGTATGCAAAAATTAAATACTTGAAAGTATTTTTTAATTATGCCAAAAAAAAATCTTAAAAAGATACTTAATAAAACTACCCAAAAGAGGTTTTTTAAAGAAGACAAGAAAATTTAGCAACAACCTAAGACAAAGGTTGTAATTGAAACTTTAATTAGGCAACATATAAAGTCTTGTCAATCAAAAATAAAGACATCAATGAGGGAAATGATAGTCAACAAGAAGCTGATGGTTTACACTTTTTCACCATGGAAAGGTAAACAACACTTCTTTAAGAGAATAATAGTAAACATTCTAAGATATATGCTATCTTTGATAAAAATTATCAAAAGAATCTAACTTTTGAATATGTTGTAGAAAACCTAGGCTTTCAAACTAAGCCACTTCTCAAACCATATTATTTGGATAAGATAGATGATGGTAGTAATTTACTTGAAGTAAAACATGTAAACTAGGGTTTTCAATTACCTCTAGCTTTTTAGATAAAGTTGAACTAGATTTGGTTCCACTCCATTTTAGTGGAATTATCATAGGAGGACCATATTTGTCTCTGAGAAAGGCATATTTTTTCCAAGAAGGAAAATCATTATAAAATTGTAAAAGATGGGATAGAATATCTCATGTGAGCACATCGATAATAACTTGAACCATTACAAGAGAATGGTGCCTTCAATGTTATTTTAATCATGTATGTTGTAGATAAGAACACCATAAGACAACATGAAGATGACATCATGAGAAGCATAAAGAACAACTTGAAAGATAGGTTGTATCTTTTAATCTATATGTTTTAGTAATTGAAAATATGTATGCATGTTTGTAAGACCTGAATATGGGCACTATAGATAAATGCATAAGACCCAAGTAAGTATAATGTTTGTAATCATTATGTACAATTATGTCAAGACCCAAGTAGGGAAATGCTTCTAAAATTGTGATGCTATGTAAGACCCTGAGAGGAAAATTATAAAATGGTGATTATTATAACACCATGTGTCATAAAACATTTTGTTCATAGTTTTAGAATCTGAAGACCCATCGGAGTATCTTCAAAACCAACTTGAATTTAGGGGATCATTAGAGTCAAAGCCAATTTCCAAGAGCCAAATCTATGAAAATATCCTCACATGGAGTACCAAGTCTAGTACCAACTTTTGGAGGTCTAAAAGCTCTTAATGGGGAGGATTGATCTAGGTGGATCCATATGCACTCCAAAAATGAAGTCATCAAATTGCATATTGATTTTTGGGATAGCGTAGAGCTCATCAAGATATTTTGTTGTAATTTGAATGGGTCAATTTTTAGCCCATATGTGCAAGATATCACACATTGAAGTTTATAGATTAAATAGGGAAAAAATATGGCACATGGTATCACAGTGTCTTACAAATGATAAGTGGCATAGTTCAAGCAAGCTATGTGGACCCATGGTATAATGACATATGGTAAAAAGTTTATGTAAGAAAATAGTTTTTATTTTATAGGCATAAAAGGCTAGCTGTAGGGACCATAACCAATGGAGTTTTCTTTTATCATGGAGTGGGACCCTGCTACTGATAGAGCTATGGATCATCTGGTTGGACATCGATAAGTGTTAAATTATGAGTGGTCTACATGGTGGGTCCTCAAGCTACCACGTGGCTTGCTACCAATTAATTAATTATATAAGCTTAAATTCCATGACACCAAATGCCAAATAATCAAAGGTTTCATGCCACCATGATGCAACTTTCCATGTCTGAGTCATGCAAAGCATGAAGCTTATTTAACATGGTTTCTAATGCCACCAAATCTCACAAATCTTCCACCACAAATAAGCCATATTTAAACCAACTAAAATAGATACCAAAGGCATTATCATTACAAATTCCATGAACCCATGAATTTTAAGGTTTAGCCATATCACATTTTTAATCCATATGGGAAAAGGGATAAAGATAAAACTAAATATAATGGCATAGGGTTTGAACTTAGCCATATTTGACAAATTATAAGGCTTTCCACTAGTATTTTCATAGCCTGAAGCACTATATAAAGTGATAAAGGTGTAATTTCATGGAATCAATGTTTAGAAATCAAAGCTAAGTAATAAGCTTTGGGAAGTTTTGGGTTTTTGAAGACAAAGCATATTACAAAGGGAGTTTTGAGAATTAGAGAGTACTTTTAAAGTGCCTCAAACTTCAGTTTCTAGTTTAAGAGTAATGCTCTAGCAAAGAATAGTCTAAGGAAATAATTTGAGTCATTTTTAAATATTATAAGATTTATTTAGGATAGGTCCTTAGTTGATCATGATGACCCATTTTTACTCTTCCTCTAATTTGAGGCACCTAATGTCATTTCTAGACTTTAGAGTAAACTAGTGAAATATTCTATACTTTGAGATGGTTCCAGATATATGTTGAGTGTCTATATTTGAGACTATTTGATTCCAATTTTAATGTCTCAAAGTGATATTTTTGAGTAGAGATTAGTAGAGGTGTGCTTCAAGAAAGTGGAGAATTTGTCTGAGAGTTTTGAGACTCTTTAAAGGGCTAAACATACACATTTGAAAGTGTTTCAAGAAGGTGAAGAATCTATCTAAGAGTTTTGATATTCTTAAAAGGTTCATAACACGTGAATTCATTATTGTTCTATAAGGGTTGCCTTATACTTGTAGATATTTTATGATGAATTGGTTCAACTAATTTGAAAACCTAGAGACATAGGCATTGTTGAACTCTATAATCAACTCTTGTGCAGTGTGGTGTGTATTTATCACATTAATTTATTAAGTTGATTGTTTGTCATTTAATTTTTAGTGTGATTAATTAATTTCCTACAAGGATCCAATGTAAACTTATTTATGCACTAAAATTAGTGTAGAGTTTATGGATCAAGTGGTTCATAAATAAGTTGATAAACCCATTATTATTTTTAAATCCACTTGACATCTTCCTCAATAATTATTGGATCATATTGGATATTTTTTACTAAAATAATTAATATGTTTACCCTATACATGTTAATAGAAATCTCAAAATCATCCTCTGCATTCATGAACACATTTTCATGATTATAGGATTGGTGTCGATAATTAATTTTCACTTTCTTTTTATATCTCTTGATATGCTCCCTAACATTATTCATGGGGTCCCAATGCCAAAATGGTGACAATTTTAATTTATAATGCATCCTTATTTTTCCAATCAATTGGAAGTGTTGCCACTTTGTCTATTACATTATATCAATGCTAAGAGTGGTTGGATGGATGTATGATTGCTTAACCCTTCACAGATCCACATCAAAAATATCATCTAATTGAGGAACACTTTCTTGTTCATCCAATTTATCAATTGCATTTCAGAGTAAGTATAAATGGTGTGCCTTAGTAACTTCTATAATGATCATAATACACTTAAGATTAAACTAACAGTCGTCCATTTTTTAAATAGTCTTATTTATAGGATTTAATAATATAAGAATGTTCATCTCATATATGGCTTGGTACACCATAGGGTAAAAGGTCTATGTTATCTTTTTCATTTAATTTCTAAACTTGTGCATATGGAGGACATTGAATTCATCACCAATCCTATTATTTGGGTGTTTTGTGTATGATTTCAAATGTTCTTAATTTGTTGAATGGAAAATTACAATAATAACATATACAATATAGGACATCATAAATAAGTTACCTTCAAGTAAGCTTCCAAGATTTATGATTTATATAGTGAATTTGGAACTAATTATCTCTCCCAAGGTTATGACTTTGTTAGCTTTTTGTATAATATCTAGCAATGGGACCCATATTTCATTGACATAAAAAATGGTTAAGAAACCATATATTATATTCATGAGGGTTATGTAAATTCTTACCTTTAGTATCAAAACAATGAGAATAAAATAATTAGGGCCCTAAATCATAAAAATACATGGGTTTCCAAACCATTATTTGAATTTATTGTGGATGCTATTTGAGAGGAACCATGCATTGACTATGTCTTGGCAATAGGTAATTTCTGGTAGAGGTAGTTGTAATATTCTCAAAAGCATTTCCACTTATGTATGCTATTGGAGTTTTTCTAAGTCTAAAATGTAATGTTTTATCAGAGAATTTCCCATTCATAAATAAATAAAATAACAGGTCAATGTAGGGAATTACCTCTAGTTTGGCTATAGTGTTATTTAGACCAACTACTTTTATTACTAATAACTCATCCTTATATCTCTGTATGAAAATTAAAAGATAGTCCCTAGCCTTGTATGGATTGACTACATTGACCTCATCCTAAATAGAAGATTAATGTCTAAAATCATGTTTCAGAGATATTAGATCAAAAATTGTGTCACTTTAATCATTTAGTCTTAAAATTGAGTGTGAAGAAGGAGGCAAAGTGCTAGATGAGGAGGATAATGAAAATCTAGGTAGAAAATGACTATTTTGTGAAGAGTCTATAATTTTTGGGTCATAATATAGATTTGAATACACATTTTTCAATTGATATATAGAAATAAATGTGATTATATTAGATATGTAAATTTTAATTATATTGCTTTGGATGTGATGGCCTTGATAATTGAATATATTACTTCAACAATTCCTATAAATTAATGGTAGCAATGGATTTTTATCCATTAACTATCTTTTTCATTTGAATTTCATATCATCAATTTATGAGGATTTTATTGCCATGTGGATTATTTTACCTACTCTCGATTGCTTTAATGAACATAATATGATTGATTTCTCTTTTTTATGCTTTTGATCTTGACATTCATGTGTTTGTTATCTAATTATGTGGTTGAGGGACACACTTTGTGTATTTATACTCCAATTATAAGTGAATTATGGCCTAATTTACTTGGTCTTTTTGGTTGTAATTTAGAGGGATGATAACACATGGATAAATCTCATTATTCTACTTAACTAGGATATTTCATACAAAGAGATTTGTTGATATCACCTCTAGGTGAGTGAGATGATGACACATGAATAAATTTTACTACTCTACTTGCTTAGGATACTTTATATAAGTAAATATACTGACATTAACTCTAAGCAAGTACAATGATGACACATGGATGGTTATCACTATTCTAATTACTTGGGATAGTCTGTATGATGAAATATGCTGATGTCACCTTTAGGTGAGATGGATGGTGACAAGTGGATGAATCTCACTACTTGACCTACCTAAGATAATTTGTATAAAGTAATCTAATGATTTTACCTCTATGTGAGTGGGATGGTGATATATAGATGGATCTAACTAATCTAATTTATCAAGATAATCCATACAAGGAACATTGTTGACATCACCTTTAGGCAAGCTAGATGATGAAACATGGATGACTCCTGTTGCTCCACTTACTGGGATAATCCATATAAATAACTCTAATGATGTAACCTTTGGGTGTGTAATATGGTGACACATGTATACCTCTCACTACTTTTTTTATCTTAGAAAATATGTATAAGTTACTCTACCGATATCACCTTTGCATCACAGGGAAGGTGATATTGGATAAGATCCCAATGATACACTTGTTTGAATGACTTATGTTCTTCACTTGGGTTTTGATTTAGAATATTGATGCCCTATATAAAATTTATATTAGCTTTGATATATCCTTGAAGACACTTAATCATGGAATACCCTATTTTAGATAGAACATAAGCATATATCTAACTAAAATCATAACACATTATCTCAATTAGTCATTGAATCCTAAATCAAACATGTACATAAGTACCAAGTTAAAGTAAAATTGAAGGTGAAAAGTGAATAATATAATATGGATTATACATAACTTTGAAACATAATGCATACAATGAAATGACATTAATTTTATGATTTTTAAATTCCATGTCATAGATTTTTGGTTCCCTAGACTTGGAATTAGGATATTTAGCCAATAATGTGTCTTTATTTATATTTTAAAATGGGTTGTGTGTGTTAGGGGACTAAAATTGGTGACTTAGAGGAGAAAATACTCCTGAGTATTTGAGAACCCAAAATATTAATAATGTATCATAACAGAACTTTGAATCTACTTAGAAAAGAATAAAGAAATTAGACCTTGAAAAAAACTCGTACTTCCTCATGTAACATACTAACCCTTTCCATTCCTTATATTTAAGTGTAATTTTTGTGTGAAATTAATTTCCCTTGGTGATGAAAGTTTTAATAAATACCTGAATAAAAACTATAGATTTCATTTTGACCTCATATTTTGTAACCAAATAATAGGGTAAGCCTGGGCATTACTTTGCTACCAGCTAGGTGTCCATAGCCCTAACATAGATACCTTTAATTCCAATCAAAGTTGTGATCTACTACTAACTAGGTGTCCATATCATTATAGAAATCACTTGAATCACCCATATTCTATCATTTTGTATGATGATTTTTTTTTAAACACAAATATAAGAAAGGTCATGAATAACCATTGACTAGGTGTATGTATAAGAAAACTTATTTTAGTCAATACATCCATATCATTGTATATCCATTAATATGTTTATCATCTCCCATATATGTTTTAGAATGTAATAGTAAATTTTAAAATTTGGAAATGGAAATCCTTTCTATAATTTTTATGACTCTATCAAAGTAAATCCCAGAGGTATAGTAAACTCATTTAGTCGAAGAAGTACCTAATTTAGTCACAACACATACCTCAATCTTAGAAACTCAAGTATTGTTAGAATAAAATCTTATCAAAACCCATTGTGCATCCTTGTAAATCATCCCTTTTTTATCAATTATTTTGTAAATTTAACATAAGAAATTCGTTAATCTATTTTATAATCAGGAAACTAATATGGAAAGCATAACAACTAATCTACTAAAAGATAATGTATAAACCAGGAAAAAATTAATGTAAGATAGTACAAAATCTATTCTAAAAATTATGAAATCTAATCTATAAAATAGGAAATCTAATATATAAAGTATAAAATATGATCTAGAAAACAAGAAATCTAATGTAGAAAGTAGGAAATCAAATCTAATCTTATATCTACATCTTCACTTATAGTCACTCAAGAGCATCTCCACTTGGAGAAATAATGAATTCATGTTTCAAAAACTATTCATTGACTAAAAAATGAGGTTATTACCTTAGAGGTCATTCAAGTGGAAGGTGTTATTACTTAGGATTTTTGATATCTAATATGGCCAAATCCACAAAGGAGTGAACCTATCATACTATCATTTATTCTTGTGTGATTTATCCCATATAATCACTAGGTATGAAACAATAAATGCTTTGATTGTAAATCTTTTATCAAAACATATTTTGACAATGTGTTGATGTTTGTTGAACCTATGTAGTGCTTTAACTCTTACATCTTGCATCCAAACTATACCAAATAGTATAGACTATATCCATTCATATTCTCCCATGTAAATTTACCCTAACTAGTAAATTGGTATTTTAAGAATAATAAGAAAGAATGGTTGTTGCCCATATACTAGTAGAAAAGGTGAATAATTGAAAACTTGTTTTATGTCTAGTTTGGGACAACAACATATGTTTTGTTCTACAAAATATAATGTCTAAAATTTTTCATAGTTTTGATCAGTGCATATACCTATTTATTCATCATAGATTATTTCAAATTTTCATCCTTTATAATGGTGCTCATGAAGGTAATTGGATGTTAATTGTCATCTAATTTTTGTGTAAGTACATTACCTATAGTATGTTCTAAAGTGAATGAATAAAGATAAAAATGTGTACTAAAGTTTGGACTGATCAGAACTAGATATTGAGTAATGGTAGTCTTGATGTATTGAAAATATCTCTTAGCCTCTATTTTCCACTCTATCTTGACATATTATTTCATCATAGCATTCAATATTTTGACAATCTCTACAAATCTAGAAATGAATTTCCTTACAAAATTTATCTTGCTAAAGATAGACTTCAACTATTTCTTATTATAGGGAGGTGATAGATTGGAAATGGCATTGAATCATTATATATCAATGTATATCCCATATTTAATTATGACTTGTCCTAATAATTTATTTCTAGTGAACCTGAGGATGTTCTTCTTTAGATTAGGGGAGACTTTATATGTTCTCCATCTATCAAATATTATTTGTAGATGATCTATGAGATCATATCTATATTTTGAATATATTTTCAAGTTATCCATATAAATTATGATCAATTTTATAATATGTAACTAAAATTTGAATTATATCACTCTTTTTAAGTTTGTCATTGTATTTATTAAGCCAAATGATATCTTTTTGTATGCGAAAGTTCCCTTATTGGTTGTAAATGTAGTATTAGTTTTGTCTTTTACTTACATTATTAATTATTTATAGCATGATAATAAATCCAAAAAGGATATAATATTAGAGCCACTAACCATATAAATTTCCTTATCCATGGAGGGAAAATGTTTGCAATCCTTTTTTGATGCTCAATTAAGGTTCCTAAAGTCAACATAGAGTTTGATTTATCCATTATTTTTTATGATTAATAATAGGTTGGATACCAAGGTAGAATACCTACTTAGAAAGACAATGTTGGAATATAGTAGCTTTTATACCTCTATTTAGGTGAGTGGTTTTAGTATTAGATTAACTAGCCTCTATCTCTGCCTAAATAGCTTGTGTTTTGAATTTAATGGAATAGTTTCTATGATGACTCTTAGGTTATAGAATTTTAAATATTCATATGTTTAGGTGTTCGCATATTTGTATTATGTTAGTGTATTATTAAAAAATAAACATCACTTTTAGTTTAACTCAAACTAATATTCACATACTATGGATGTTTGTTAGTGCACAAATTCTCCTTAATGAAATTAGATTTAGTTAGTTGAGAATGATTTTGATTTTGAGTTTTTGAATCTATGTCAAAAACTCACTCTATTAAAACCATATTGATAATGATTCAAGTATCATTAAAAATTATGACACCATATTCTCTTAGATATTTGATATTTATAGGCTCAACATTTTTCTCATATATCAACTAAGATTCTAAGGGCCTAAAATTACTGATGAAATGGACAATCTACTAATTTTCCTCAAATACCTATATTTTTTCCACATTGTCAAGGACAAAGGGGCAAGAAGCCAACACAACAAGGAATATATACATTATGGATTCTTGGATTGGTGCCACATTGGTAGTTGAAGCTTATATTTAATCTATCATATTTTTATATTCCTGTTAGATAGCCTTGATTTTGAACACCTCAAATAACTCGATTAAGTCCCATGATTAGTGATTTTACTTCTTTAACTAGGTGATATTGCATTGATACTTATTTCTAATATAGTTAACAACCACCTCTAAATCACCTAATATTTGCAATTAATTGACATTATGTTGTAACACAAATTATAGATAGAGTATTGTATCTTCTTACTTATCCCTATCCATTGATCCAAGGGGGTTATAACATGTAGGTAGTTAGGTAATACTTACCACTAGGTTTATCAAGGATATGCCAACACAATAGTTCTAATTTGATATAGATTCATCAAAATGGATAGTTTGTAACTGATAAGGACATTTAAATTATTGTTCATGAATCTCTTGATTGGTAGTAAATGTGAACATTTCTATATGTAGAGATGCAAAGTCAACCTTATCATTCTTGATAATGATCTATTTAAACTAAAAATCCACTAAATGATGTAATAATAGCTATAATGTCTTAAATTTGTAAAATATGCCATTAGTAACAATATATTTTTACTTAAGATAGGGGAACAATATGTGGATGAAGAATTTAAATAATGGAGGAGTCATACTATTAAAATCCTAGAAAATAACACTGATGATGTAGAAACAACTGATCTCAAATCCATCATAAATGAATAAAAATTACAAATGATGATGACTAAATTTGAGTATGTGTAAAGGACATAAAATTATGTGAGAGGAAATATCCAAAATCGTATTATGTTGATCATGCCTAATTGAATTAATATTATGAGGTGTATGCCTTAAAAGACACAAAAGTTACATGCTTGGAAACATCCAAATGAGAATAAGGATAGAGATACTTAAGTTTTTAGAGATACATAGAGTTTTATTTATCCATTATTCTTTGTGATTAATAATATTTTAAAACTTTTATCAATTACTGACACTCTTTATCTTGTAGGAACCTGTGAAGTCTCAATTTTATGAGTGGATGACCTAAAAGCTGAACCCAAAAAGGGGTAGGAAAATCATTGGTGCTTTATATGATTGTTGTACATTTTTCCACTTTCTATCTACACATTTGTTTCCTAAAAACCATCCCCCTAAGCTTTGCCTCCCATTTTACATAATCATCTAGTCTTTTACCATCTTCATTAGGCCTTTCCCTAATCTAAACCCATTTTTGACAATCTACATGACTATGACAGCAACATCAACCTTGCATTCTTATTGACAAAAATTATTAGGATCTAGGTACGCCCCTAGATGACCTAGTCCATGACCTAATTAGTTTTTGTTAATTGTAATAATAGTTTGATTGGGTTGACCTTATCGGTTGACACTTTTAGAAAATTTTTGGGTTAGATCCACCTATATAAACACAATAATTTTTACATTTCTCAAATAAAATAAAAATAAATAAGATATATTTCACATTTAATTATCCACCATTCTACTTAAAGAACAAGCTTAGAGTTTCATACTTTCTTTGGAGATATAGATCTTGTCTTGTGGAGAAGTATTTAGGATGCATTGATAGGTTGTGTATCCTAGAGTTGATTTATCCTTATCATCATTACATACAAAAACAACCTCTTGTGAATAACCTTGGCCAAGGGAGAGACTTAGGATCAATGGATCCATCTTCAAAGGTAAGTATTCTTCTCTGTATTCCTCATTTGTAAGAGTAGATAGATATGCATTTGCACTTGTCTTCCATGAATTAGGGTTATGTATACATTGAAATTAGTATATGTATTCTATGCATGTTTAATTTTTATTTTTATTACACCCACTTAGTGCCACAAGATTTGGTGAGCATTATATTAGATTTTTATTTACTTGTTATTAGTTTAATTATTATGAAAACATAGGACCTAGTTAGGGTTATTTCATAGTTTTGCTTGATTGGAAGCTTTGGAACCTTGACTAGTGATATTATTATGGTAAGAGATTCCTTAATTAGGTTTATTAGATTAATATTGGTCATGACCTTCATTATCTAATATATCCCTAATCTAAAGTTTAGGTAGGATCTATATTCTTGGAGCTATGATTGATTTGGAGGTTTATTGTATTTTTGATTGCATATATTCTAGTGAACCTAATGTTAATATAACTCTTACCAATTTTATTTCATGATTTTAATTTCTATCATTATTTTAATTTTCTATATTTATGATAATAGGTTGACCAAGCTAGTATGGTTCTAAATTCTATGCATAGGTTTAAAACATAGTCATATGAAAATGAATATGTTTTTTTTATGTAGATCTTCATTAGATACAGGTTACTAGATCAAATAAGTTGACATAGTATTCTTCTTCATTTCTAGTTAATAAACTAAGTTGATCAGGTTGACTTAGTCTTTTGGTCAACATCCAAAATAATAAACTAAGTTGTGTAAGTCAACATAGTATTATTGTTATGATCTAGCTAATAAACTAAGTTGACTAGATCAATTTAGTCATCTTAATAGGCTTTAAAAAATAGGGTTTCATAAAACTACATTGATCCAATTAACTTACTTGGTAGAACTTGCAAGTAACATTTAAGGAACTTCAGTAAAATAATTAAAATACTAATCATCTTCCAACCTAACAAGGTTCATTTATTTCTCTCTTTTAATTCAATACTTCATTATAGTTCTATTTTTTACAAGTTTACAATATTCAAAACTATAATCCTATAACAAACTAAGTCAACATAGTTGACTTAGTCTTTTAGCCTATCTTTTATCTAAAATAATAAGTCAACTTGATCAACTTAGTTCTGACAGACTCTTACTTATACAAAATAGTAGTGACTAAGTCGATTCTATTTTATAATATTTTCATATAGTGTCATATGAACTGACTCTATATGATTCATAATTTGGATAATTAGCAACTATATGCTAGTAAATAATTCACACTTTTACTTTTAATTGTTTGCATATTTAGTGTAGCTCATATAGTCTAATTAGGTGGTTTTTCAAATTGCCAATTAGTTTTACTATTTTTCTCTTTTTACACACACTACTAAATCACAAAATATTCAAAATACATTTAATATTTGTCTTCCCAAGGCCCACCTACTTGAATTTCCTTACCAAGGGGGAATACAACTTGTTTTTATGACCAAGTATAAACACATGGTTAATGGTTATATTGTCAAATAACTTGACACCCTTATCACTACAAGATTGTGAAGTGAGGGGGTTGGCCCTAATAACAAACTAGTACCATTGCCAACATAGATCCCTTTTAGCCTAAACATCCTAAAACAAAACATAGATTACTTTTTAGTTCCCTATTTTTCATCTAACTTCCCCATCACACTCAAAATAACACTTTATAAAAATCCAAAAACACTCAGGATAATAGTTTAGTTAGCATTTACTTTTCAATTGACTACTTACTCTCTGATCAGTGTATGTTATATTTAAAAAAAATTGTATTGACCAACCTTAATTTAAAGTTTTATGTTGTGTACCAATTGTATTGTTATCATTAGTCAAATTATTTTTGTGTTTGTATCCATTTCTTTCTTTAAATTACATTTGAAAAATATTTCCCTATTTTTAGCTCATTATCATTCTATTTGATACAGTCTCTTATAAACTATATGTTTACATTCCTATAGTACTAAGTCAACTTGGTTGATTCTATATCCCTTTTCAAGTTAAGTTATAGTACTAAGTCAATCTGGTCGACTCTATATCCTTATTAGACTATATTTTCCCCTATCTATATTACTAAATTGAGCTAGTTGACTCTATTTTCTTCTACCTTTTATCAAGTAGTACACTATCATTATAGTTGACCATATATCCTTATCAAGCTCAATTTTCATACCCTATTTATTGTACTAAGTCTACCTAGTCAACCCTAAACTCTTATCTATCTCTTGGATTACATAAAAAAATCAACTTGGTTAAATCTATATCTTTCATATCTCTTTGCTTTTTCATTAGCTTTATCCTCCTTAATATTTCTCCATCATGTAATTTTTATTTAAAGACAATACTGAGTTGAATTCAATAGATGTGATGAGTTTTAATAACCCCAATATGTTCTCCCATAAGAATCTTGTGGATCCTTCCTTAGATGCAAGTAATGTGCATGTAGCCACTCACACTACAAACTATGGGACCCCTCCTCATTCGTCTTCACTTTGACATCCTCTTTTCTCATTTTAAGATCAAAATGAATTAGAGTATATGCCAAAAACTATTTTATTCATCAATGAGTTTCCTCAACATCAAGGAAATAATCCTTCTATTATTTACCACCTTGTGATAAGTGGTCAAGTCAAGGAACCCCATTTACCTTCTCCTACATTCTCACATGGACTTGGGGACACTAGCTTCATTTATTTTCAGTCTCTTCCTTCTATTTTGACCCTTTATAATACCATAACATATTTTTATTTTATTTCCTCCACCTCCATGCCTAGTATCTCTACTAACATGGTAGGTTCTACATCTAGTGGGCCTCTTCTAAGACCCACCCATCTCAATTTTTTCACTAGTGCATCATTTTATACCCATGGTAACCATGCCTCTAGTGTCATTTCCTCTCATCCTTCCACTATTATATCTTTTTCCACATAATAAAATCATGCTATTAGTGCCTCACTAATAATTCTTCTCAAGCTACTACTAACACACATAGTGGTACCTAAGACACTACCACCAATTCCAACGCTTCACATAATGCTAATAATACCAATAAAACCCATAAAATTATATTAAAAAATATTAATATAATGATTTATTTACAAGATAACAATGAAAATCAAATGATACAAATGTAAAATCATCTTATCCATCTTCAAACTCACCCTTAAAAGATTCCATGGGGCACACATAACCAAAAAGTTCCGCCACCTCCTCTTTAGAATTCCCATGGTAATATTATCCCTCAAACTCCTCTTATTAATAAAATAATCAAAAACATTAAAAACTAGCCTCTCACATATCAAATTTATAATATTGACATGGGAGGTATCACCCCTATAATTACTTAAAATTGGTCAAATGATCCTACTCTCCAATTAAAAACATTTGAAAATATATATAAGGATTGGGTAAAGTTAAATACCTAATCTATTATCAATGAATCTCATGGGTGATGATTTATATTGCCAAAAAAAAAAAAAATCTCATTCCATCACTAGTTTGGAAGATTTAGTTAATTCTCTATTCCAAGAGTTCCAAACTAGTGATCTCCTTGAGAATACCTTGGCCCATTTTATCAATTGTAAGTAACTTGAGACTAAAAGTACAAAATATTTCATCAAATGATGGAAGATCTTATCTAATAAATGTGAACATAATATGGTAGATGATAACCTCTTTCATATGTTTACCATTGCTCTTTTTCCCAATTTACAATATTGGGTCTAGACTCTCTCCATGTACTTTAAAATAGGCCATTGACCAAGCCAAGCAACAATATTTCCTAATGCATAAACTTGATCCATCCCAAACATATATGGGTAATTGTATGCTAATAAATAATAATAATCATCATGATACAATTGATGGTGTCACCAATTCTTGTGATACCATTCATACTATTCAAGATTTTGTTCCTAACCAAATTTTTGAACAAGATTCCTCTCGTAACCACATCACTAATCCTTGTCTATCTTCAACCAATAAGATTAATGTTCATAAACCTTTATCCTTAGATAAATTTAAAAAATGACTACCAAGGCCTCTTCTACAAGAACCTAATCCCACTCATCCCATTAAATCTTGGTATGATCCTAATAAATTTTGGTGGTTTTATTCCAGTTGCATAATTTTAATGAAACTTGTAGGCCAATTCATATTTTGGCTATGGATTTCCTTCTCGGTCCCAATTTTGATCATGATTCTATAATTAGTAAATTTCAATAAGCCTATGACATTGCCTTCAAAGATCATGAAACCTAAACTTTATATCAAGCCTTAAATTAGGATAATGCTCATTTATCCATCTATAAAGATCCTCTTCTAAATCACTAAGATAACCAAGACAAGCCTATCCCTTCTACCAATAATGTTGATAGCATTTTTGACCCCATTCCTAAAGAAAATGTGTTAAATATGACTAATGTGTGAAGGTTGGTTTCCCTCATTGATCCTCATCCCATCCACACTCTTCAATTACCTCACACATTTTATGTTATCCAAGACTCTTCTCCAACTCACTTAATAGATTTGGGGGAAGAAGACCTTGTATCTTTTGATGAACTAATTCCAACACCTCCTTTGGATAACACTTCTCATACCATTTATACCATTCATCCAACCTTTTTACCCATCACTAATGATAATGAAACTTCTATCAACACTTATAATTTATCTCGAACAAAACCTATATCAACCACTCCATATTCTCATGATAAGCAATAAACTAGTCCTCTAATTAAACCTTCTACCTCTGATCAACACAAATTCACATGCACTTTAGCTTCTCCTTTCAAGGACCTTCTCCAACACTATGTGCCTCTTTTCAATAGTCCTATTATGGGTTATTATGAGTGGGAACATATTATGGAACTCACTAATCTCCCATCTCAAATCCCATTTCTTGAACTTATGGACCTCTTTGTCATATCATAATCATCTTATTCATCTTTTGTTTGAACCTAAAATCCCTCATCTTATCTAGATCAGAAGATAACATTTTAAAATAGAGTGAAGAAATGTCCATACATGTTGATAAAATAGTATACAATTCTTTTTCCATCAAATTCCTTATTTTTCTATGATCCTTAATGAAATTATACTTCACACAGATAATCCTCCTCTCTTTATCAATGTCCAAATTGGTGATATCCAAGTCAGGCATGATTTGATTAACTAAGGTATAGGAACTTGTGTTACATTTCTTAATTTTATCAAAACCTTTGGATATTCTAAATATAATCTTGAGTCTACATGTAGCACATGTTAAGGCTTTGACTGATGGTAAATGCCTCCTTTAGGATGTGTGTGGCTCCTTATCACCATCCCACCTATTACCACTCACATGAATGTGATGATCTTAAAATTTCCTCTATCCTATAACATTTTTCTTGGTAGGCTATGGAATCATCACATGAGATGAGTGGCCTCTTCCACTTTCTAATGTGTCAAATTCTATCATAATGGATCCATGTATAAGATTCAAGGTGACACTAATAATTAGAATTTTGAATAATTCCAAGACCATGGTGTATTCAAGATTCTTACCCTTGAACCCTTGTCAAGCATTCTATTTCTTTAATATCAATGCTTTAACTTTCCTATCAATTCCACTCGAGGTTAAAATGTTCACCCCAAAATCATTGAGAATATACCCCTAACCTCTTAGATTTTGATGATGATCCTATTAAGATCAATCTCAATATTAAAACCTTGGATCTCTTACCTCATCTCATTTCTTAGCTTCCCCCTTCTTTACAACCTCATTCCTATCATCCACTTTGTGATGATATACCCACTGCCTTAACTAATACTCAACATTCCATTCATCAAACCACATCAAATGACTAGGTCCTCCCTACCTATGACATTAATATTTGTACACTTGATTATGATGATCATTATACCTTAGATGATCCATTTTAAGGAGGTCTTATTTATGCCCAAGATGCTCAAATTGTTCATTATCATTCCTCTTTTCTTTAGTGTTTTAGAATATATTCTAGCATTCCATCATATATCATTCCTAATTTTAGCATTTTTCCTCTTGACCATAGGGTAGATATGGTGTGTACACCTCCAAATTTTGAATAACCTCATAGGAGTATGCTTATATATCATGATGATTGGTCCCTATCACTTTTCTAACTAAAAAACTACCTCTAGCCAACTTATCTCGGATATGTTTGCAACTATCCATCATCATTCTATGCATTCCACCCCTCCTTCAGTAGAGCCCAATTTGAATTTTATTGTTACTCCCTTTATCATTGAGTCTCTTCTTATTTTTAATCTTATTTCTCCTTTAGTTTATCCTTGCCTAGTCACTCCACCAACCCCACCTTCTCTTGGTGATGGTTTACTCCCTTTACTATAACTTGATCCTTTACCTACCAAATGGACTGATTAGCCATATTATGCAATTCATAAAGTTATTAGTCACTAGACTAGAGACTATTTATTATACCAATCATCTTCAGCTTTTGTTTATACTCCTCTTGTGAGAACACCTACCAATCCTACACATAAGCACATTTATTAATTCCAAAACATAAATAGTCATTCATCCACACATTATCATAAGTTGTGGAAATATATCAACACCTTGCATCTCACCACTCCTCACCCCACAAATAATGCTATACCTCCCCCAAAAGTGGTACCTAAATATCTTTAAAAATATTAGAAGGTATATTATCTTTGGTACTTATGTGGTTCATATCTGATTGATCGATGCCACATCCTTCAAAAACATCTCAAGGATTATCTCATGACTATTCATGTGCCTACTAACCTTCCTCCCATAGGTTTCCCTCACAATAAGGCTCCCCTTTCTTCTCTTGTGGCTCTGCCACCTATGATTCCTTCTCCACCTACTATTTCTCCATTCGTGAGTCCCTCACTCATGAATCTTCCTTCCCTAGTAGTACCTTATCCATTAGTAACCACTTCATCTCTTTTATATTCCCTTCCCATTATTTCTCTTGAGAATCCCCTATTTGACACCCCTCATCTGAATGAGACTTCCATAATTCCTACATTTTCTATTGAAGATATTTGACACAAAGTATTTTCTCAACTTTCCTTGAAGATTGATGAGACTTTGGCTACAATCCAAGTTCAAATTCATAGAGACTTATTAGATGTTATGGATAATGTGTGTGAATAAATATATCATTACTTATGAGAACAAACATGGTGTTCTTTCATTTATTTCTTCATTTAGATTAGACGTGTGCTCTAACTTTACATTTATCTATTTTATATCATTTGACATTATGTCAAATTCTTATCTATCTTACACGGTGAATTTTGTTTCACATTACATGTTGTTTATGATCTCATTAGTATTTTTATGTTGTCCCATGGATTCTTTTTTATAATTTCATACTTGTTATTCTCAAGCTCATTTTCTATGTCTACCTTGTTCTTTTTCATTATTGTTTTTTATCTTATCTCTATAGACATATATAATTATTATTATGACTTGGTTATACAAACCTTATTCCCTTTAGTCATTCCTCATTTACCATATGATTAGTTATCAAACAATTCATCTCATTAAAATCTCCTTTTACCATTCCACTTTGGATATCCCCTTCTTCTCATTTATTTCCTTTTACAAACTAAGCATACACATGGTTGAGACTTGAGATAACATGCTTATTCATAGTTAGGCCTAAGTGTTGTAGTCAATCATATCTTTAGATAATTAACTTCCTTTAGCTAAATCCTTAATATAATTCATGTGTATCACTCTATCTCTCATGATTGGTCATTCCAAGTATATATGGAAGAGGAATATTAAAATCCATAAATATTCAAAATCTAAATCATTTAGCAAAAGGTAATGATCTAAAAGGCAACATTTAAAATTTTCAATATTCAAATCACACTAAAAGACATGATTCTAAGAACATATTCTCTTTTTAATCAAAGATCAATCTCCATAGTTGGCTTGATGATAGAGTCAAGTTCTATTAGGATGTAGTAGGCTATTAGATTAAAAAAGGAGAATAAAAAATATTTTAGTGCTACCTACTTTCTCGTGCAAGAACAAAATCTTCATAGCAGGTAGATGACTCTATAAGGGGTCTTGAGGAATGAGGAACATGTTGTTGAAAGTTCAGTCCATTTTAATTTTCTCATTAAAAATTTCCAACATGAGTTGATTTTAGAACCACACTTATTTGCCTAAATAGCTTTGTGCCTATAGTTAATAGGTATCCTTTGCATATTGATGGTCACTAGTCATTTAGTGTCTTCTCATGTCCTTAATGTGATTCTTGTCTCCTTATGTTTTATCATTATATGCCTATGTTATGCATCTTACATTCCATTATTCAATCCTTAAAACCCTAATATTTCCCCTTGAGAAATATTATTTTGTTCACTGATCATTTCCCCTAGGGATTCCATTTATGAGTTGTAATGTAAGTCCTTGGAAAAGACCAGGCCTTCCTCACATATTACCAAAATTTTCACATTACCATTCAAAACATACCCTTTTACCATATTTTCCAATTATTTCCACGTCCTTGGTGTTCCATTTGTGAGTTACAGTGTAAGATCATGTATAGGACCTAGCCATCCTCACAAAATTTTCCAATACCCAAGTCACAATGAAATCACATGTGTCACATACAAGATAAGATATGATTGATTATGAGTTACATGGCATTGAGATGTTTCCCATCTTGATTTAGTATGTTTTATGCTTACTTCATTAATATTTCATCTTCTTATTTTCTGATTGCATGTAAGAATCCAACCATTTTCCTTAAAGTTTTTAATACTTCACAACTTGAATTAGTGTGATTAATTTAAAACCATTTTAAAAATTGTGTTTCTCTTTTATACTTCTCAACATGATTTAGTATGATTTATTGACTTAACTTATTTATTTTTATACCATTAGTATTTCATGTACTTTCCATTTTATTACACTATTTTCATACTTCCCAATGTGATTTAGTGTGTTTTTACTTGTTTTAATTTGGTGTCAACCTTTTCCATGGTTTAAAAACATTTTTTTCTGCTTGTCTACCACATTTTGGTTTATTATACTTAATCATCTTTTGTTATTGCACATTTCCCAAAGTGAAATAATGTGTAGTACATCTATTCTTGTTTAATTATACTTTTCCAAGTCTTTTTTTCATGTTTATTTTTAACCATGCATGTGTACTACATAATGCTATAAAAGAAAACACCATACATATATTTTATATAGTATAAATAATAAAATCAAAATACATGTGATAGAAAGAAATATATCCATGCATCCATAATCAAAACAAAAATATAACCCATAAGATCAACATTTGACTATCAAAATAGAATATATCTATATATATATCACATGTTTTAATACAAATAGTATAAAAATACATTGCTCTAGCTATATGGCTAGGCTCCATAATGTATATCTCATGGCCTTGCTATGCTAACCATATATGCCTTGGATTATCCCCTCTACATAGTGTGATATAATGAGACAATCTAAGATCTCAACCCTCCTACCTATCCTTATAGGTTGGCCAGCTACACTTGAATTTATCCCAGCTAGATCATGGTAGTCATATGCACATCTCTCTCCTAAGACAAGGCCTATCAAGCCTATGCCTCTCCTGATCCCACCCCTAGTGGTGGCTATAATCCATCTTTTCATGACTATAAATGCCTCATAGCTTCCCCTACTAGTCTAAACTAGACCCACTAAACTAGGGATGATGGTACCATATGATCATCTAGTATGGTGGGGTCATATGGTGCCATCACCTCACCTAGAATATCATGGTACACTCCCATAAGTAGGTATCCCCATCTAATATCCTTGGTCATAGGATATGCAAAATTTAACCCATATCTATATTAGATCACATATATATCTCGACTATCTATAATCATATAAAACTAGTATTCTAAACATTTCTTACCTATCACAGTGTCACCTACCACCATCTCCCCATTTAATTGTATTTTGAGCATAGTCTCTCCATCATCCCATACTCCAAGTACCTCATCTATGAGATACCTCCCAATCAAAGCAAAACCTAGAATCACCACCCATTTATATCTCAGGGCTCTCCTTAGTGGTGCCTCTATTGACTAACTTTATCTTGGGATGACTAATGGGTCATCTTAAATAACCACCCCTTATTTTTGATCCTATTGTTGACATCTCCATCATTAGTATGACTAAGGTGGTTTCTTCTCCTCTTACTATGGTGCTAGTGTTATTAATTATTACACCCCTACATCCACATCAATGTTCACTCCTCCTCTAGCTATAGACTATCATTCTTGACTAGTCCATGGTATCACATGCCATACTCTAATCTCTAGTCTCTTGAATAAAAATCCTCCTGCTCTCACCCTCATCTCTCTTGCATATCATGCCCAAAATGTGGACACTACTATAGGATCCATTGGCTATGGGAATCCAAATTATCTTGTAAAATGTGACACTAGTTGTGCTTCTACCCATTAGTTATAATGGCACATGATCCACACTTGTACCATCCTTGGCATCATAGTCTCCCAAATTGGCCGAACAATCACAATATTTGTAGAGGGTTTGTTGGCCAAATTTGGCCTGTATACCAAAATTTATCTAATCTAGACTAAGAAGATGAGAACGGTCTTCATTAAAGAGTGATCACATATCACAAAGAGTAGATAGATTCTATGAGAATATCACTTGTCTTTTGTAAGATTTTAAGAGACTTTAAACAAGCCTAAAGTGTCAACTTGGTGATCTTAGAGATTTAGATCATCATAACACATCATGGAAAGATGAATGGGTGAGCTTGACTTAGAATTTAATAAATGCACCTGGGGGGCCTCTAAAGCCAAAATATTACATGAAATTGAAGTTTTTTTGTGTCAAGATCATCCTCTACAAAATTGGTTCCTTGGTATAATTTATATCTATAGATATATGACTTAAAAGTTAAGCAAGTAGAATGAGTTGTTTATGGGGATGTTAAGGCTAAAGATATGATAAATAGCCATTTAAATTTAAATTTTCCATATTAAATGCAAATCTAAAAAGTGTCCCAACAAATATTAGGCAACTTGACATTATCAGTGGGTCACAAGATCTAATGGAAAGAATTTAATCATACTGAAGAGATCAAAGGTGAGTTTCAAGTCAAAAGGTCAACATGAACATAGAGCTAAAAAGTGTCAATATATTAGGTGTATGTGTAGAGATGCAATAGTTTGTATTGAGTGATAATTTAAGTAAGCCCAAGAAAATTAATGGAGTGCATTCAATTGTATACATCAATATCAATGGTGAATAAGACATCAATGATTCAATAGATCTCAAAGTCTAATAAGAGTTTACCAATTGTCTTTAGTGTATTAAACTAGAAAAATATCAATGGCTCATATTAATTTGTATCAAATCAAATCTATGGTGTACATGAGTTTAAGGAGTCAAAATATTGATAGCATGATCCTATAGAATAATTGAGAATATGATAGTTGTAAAAATATAAGAAGCTCAGATCAAGATCAGGGGTCCATATCAAAATTCAAATCCAAATATGGTCAAATTCAAACTAGAGAAAACATTTAAAAGAAAATATAAGGGGGAAAAATGTTAGTTTAAATGAGTTCATCACCAAAGCTAGCAACATGATCATGACCCATTTTATTCACTATTACATGCCAAAAATGAAGTAGTAAGGAGAAATATAAGATGGAACAAGATCAAAATAGATTGATTAAGTTATTTTAACTACATCAGTGCTAAAAGGAGATTAAAAAAGAATGATCCAACTATTATAATGGCTTTAACATCAAAATTCAGCTTGAAAATGACTTGATTCTACAATTATAACCATAAGGAGCATCAATATAGACGAAAAATAGATTAAAAGGAATTGATACAGTTGTTATGGATACCTTCCAGAAGTGATCTTAGGCATCATGATTTGTTCTAATGGCATCAATGGAAGAATGATGGGAGATTTGGGTCATTATTCTCCCTTCTCCATCTTTTTATGCATGATCCCCATCTATCTTATTCCCTTATACTATAAATATAGGATTATAAGTCTTGAAAATGATCCCTCTCTTTGGCATGACTAGACTCTAAATATTTGTACTACAACACCTATTTGATGCAATAAAGATTAAATTCCTCCATTTTCAAGTTGAATTGTAGTGTGTTTTATAAGTTCATTGATGTGGTTAAGTGAATACATGTTTTCATTGCCTCTATCTAAAATTTTTCACCTTCATTCAATGTTTTAGTATTTATCACAAGTAATTATAAGTGCATATATAGTATGTTGGTCAATGTGAAGTTGGACAACTACCCTCCCATGCTAGGTTGATATCTAATCAATGCTTTGTTATGAAATAATTACATGGAATATAATCAAAGAGTGAAGGAAGTGATGTTTAGTAGTCTTGAAGGTGTCTTATGCAAGTATAAGGATCAAAACATTTGGTGCATCACCTCATTTTTACATATTTTTATGAATTGCTATCAATATCTCTCCATTTTCTATGTAAGAGGTAATTCAGGTTTATAATAGGTGATATATCTAAAAGGAATCTGCCTTTATCTAGAGATATAACCCAAGAATAGGAATAAAAATAGTTCTAGCATGCTCAGTGGAGCCATTCTCATAGAAAAACTAAAATTTGGAGCTAAGAAGAAACATTTGTAGTAGTGAAGGAGATCCACCATCATCAAGATCTAAATATCTTTAAAGTAGCAGAGTTCATAGCACCGTCCAAACAACATTCTCATGTCAAAATTTACTAAAATTTCAAATATTAAAGGTATTCCCATTAAAATCATTGATCCACCTTCTATTTCATATAAAAGATCAAGATTACCCCATGTTTGATATTACCCCATATTCTAGAAGACATGGACTAGGATTTTTGTAGTGATTAGACCATCCATAGAATATGCTTTCTTGTATTATTTAAGATCCTTTAATTCTAATATTAGTGTGATGATACAGTCCATGGGTTGTAATACGTTTCCAAATGCTTATGAGGCTACAATAAGAGAATAAAATAGTTTGATACAAGATGGTATGCTTTCTCTAAGGCCTCCAATGGATATACTATCAAAGTTTTAATCTATTTCACCCCATTAATTTACTCAATTTCCATCATTAGACCTTATTTTACCTCTTCAAGCTCAAGTCATAGCCCCTTCTAGTCAAGCCAATGTGATTGGTGAAGTAAAAGGTTTGATTTAATCTTTTAGGAATGAAATAGTATAACTCAAAAGGTAGCATTATTAGACTAATAGGTCTTACCAACAACAAAATTAGACTACTTATCAACCATTCAGAGATCAAAGGTATCCTTTGTTAAGCATGGGATATACTGAGAGGGGGGAGGGTGAATCAGTATATCATATATCTTATAAAAATTTCCCTTAACCAAATTCCACTTAATCAAACATTCAAGATATTCCATAGAACTCAAACAATAAAAACCACACAAGATAGAGAGAGACACCAGATATAACGTGAAAACCCAATGTGGGAAAAACAACAGAGAACAATCTCAAATATATGAATGAGCACCAACCCAAACAATATTCACAAGCACCAACTTTCATGAGCACCAACCCCTTTGTTGAGATCCAACCTAGTAACTATTAATGAGAACCAACCCACAGGAGCACCAACCCCTTTGCTGAGCACTAACCCAACAACTATTCATGAGTACCAACCCATAGGAGTACCAACCCTTTGTCGAACACCAACCGAGCAATAATTCATGAGCACCAACCCAAAAGAGCACCAACCCATTTGCCGAGCACCAACCCAATAACAATTCATGAGCACCAACCCATAGGAGCACCAACCCCTTTTCCAAGCACCAACCCAACAACTATTTATGATCACCAACCCACAGGAGCACTAACCTCTTTCTATATACCACACAGCTATCTCTGAATGTTGTTATCTCAAAAAATGATAGTTCATTACAACATCTCTTTCCTCTCTCTCACCTTTTCTCTTCTAAGCTAGATATAACAAGTACAATTCATATTATTCTCTCTCAAATGCTCTTCTAAGCTAGATATTACAACATCAAATCAACCTCTCTCACTCATATTACAAATGGCTTCTCAAGCCTTTATTTATAACTTTCCAAATGACCTTTGGCCTTCCCCCTTTGTGACCATTCAATCCTCATGGAAAATGGCACCAAACTTGTATGACCCTTCATATCCTTTCCTTTGAAAAGTCATGTGGTGACCCTTCATGAGAAAAAACGTCCTTCCATCTTTTGTCCTTATGTTGGTGACTTTTCATATTCCTCAAAGTGTCCCTTCATGAGAAATTGCACCCTTCTTCTTTTGTCTTCACTTGGTGACTCTTGGAATTCCGTAAGATGACTCTTCATGGGAAAATACATCCCATCCTTCTTTTGTCTTTACCCTATGGCTCTTTAACTTCTCCATGGGCCCTTCTTTTGTCTCATATGCAACCAAAAATATATTCATTAATATTAAATAAATATTAACTCACATTAGCCAATATATATCTATTACAAACATCATTAAATTCCATGGGGCCTTTATCACCAATAATGCTAGACCTTTGACATCAATGACAATATTTCCAACAATCTCCTCCTTTGTCATTGATGGCAACCTCAATCCTTAAATTGCCACATCCTGTCACCTACATATACTATCATTTGAAAACATATAGTAACTCCCCCTTATTGTAGCAACTTGTACCTATTCCCTATACCTATTTCTACACTTGTACCTATACCTGTTATTCTCCCCCTTTAACATCAATGGAAAAGGGCCTAAATAGAGCTAACACTTAGCTCTCCCTCAATTAATATTGAACATCAATGGTAGGAAGTAATATAAATTACTCCCAACCCCTCTTACAGATCTTTAAATGTGTCCTTTGATTGTGCCTTTGAGAAGATATCTGACAATATATACACATTGTTCCCTGTCCTTTGAGCATCTATAATAAACTCATTTGAATCTTTTCTTCTAATCTCACAACCTTCAACATGAAACTTTAATGTGTATCCTTGATCACATATTTGACTAACACTCAATAGATTATGCTTAAGACCTTTTACATATAAAACATTCTTAGTCTTAGTTCTACCATAATCTAAACTCAAAGTACCTTTTTTGGCTATCTTGGCATTGGTTTTATCTTTGAATCTCACTGTACCACCATTGATCTTCTTTAGAGTTATGAAATTACTTTTATCTCCTATCATATGCCTCAAACATCTGCTATCAATGAACCATGGTTGATATTTATTTCTTACATGCAAAGCTGTTTACACAAACACATAATCTTTAGGTTGTTTCTTCTACCATGAACATGTCTGGACCTTTTTCTTGATAAATGGAGCTTTAAAACTCTGATCCTTCTTGACTAACTCAAACATGCTTTTACAATACTGAGCTATGTGTTAAAAGTTGTTGCACTATAACATACTATGGTCTCTTCATCAAAGCTTGATAGAGGAGCAAAAGAGTTATGTCTTCTGCTTGACTCTACTCGACTTTCCTTGTCCTTATTTCTGAAATTGTTAGCTCTTTTTCTACATTCTAATTTCTTGTGACCATATCCATTACAATAAAAATAATAACCATGAAAATAAGACTTGTCTATATATCTCTGACCTAATTGCCTTTTGTATCTTTGTTCTCTCCATCCTTCTCTATTTGAAATGTCCTCTGTATTCTTCACTTCTTCCCTTGTTTCCTATTTTTTAAGAGCTTCAACATAGCTCTTCTTTTCAAATCTGATCCTTGTCTTATCTGAATTTGCTTTTTGACTTTCTAATATCTTATTTAGCATGTTAGTGCTATCCTCAAATCTTGAATCACTAACTACTTTATCATTGATTACTTTCTCAGTATCTTCTTTTAAAGAGGAAATTTCAATAACATACCTTTCACATTCTTTTCTTGCCATTTCAAATTATGCTGTTAGATCTTCTTCATTCTTCTTGGCTTCTTCCAAGTGTGTTGTTAGATCATCAATAATCTCCTTTGACTCCTTTTCATTTTTCTCAATCTGGCACATCAATCTCTGATTCTTCTTCTCAATAGCTTTTAACTCTTCTAAGGCACAAATGAGTTCTCCTTCCATATTCACTTCAGCTTCCTCTTGTTCTTCTTATTGATCACCTTCATGTATGGCCATGAATAAAATCTCTTCTTCTTCTAAATTGCTGACTCCACTATATTCAACTAAGTTAAAATCCTTAGATTATAGGCTCTTCTTCTCAAATCCCTTCTTGGATTTGCCTTTGAAATTCTTCTTGTATGTAGTCTTTTCTTCTTCATCATCATTACCCTTATTTAGGCATCTAGCTGAAAATTGTCCAATCTTTCCATAATTAAAACATTTGAAAGGTAATTTTCCTTGATATTTACATGTTCCTCTTTTTTTCTTGAGAATGAAAGGTGCTCCATTGTCATCTTCATCATCATTGGAACTATCACTTGATTCTTAAATCTTAGGTTTCTCTTTCTTTGATGTCTTAATAGTTGATTCTCTCTTTGAGGGTTTATCTTGTTCTATCTACATCTCATATGCTGTGAGTATACCATGAAGCTCATTCATCTTTATCTTGCATAAATTCTTCATCTCCTCAATTGCCAACACCTTTGCATCATATCTCATTGGTAGAGATCTCAAAACCTTGTACACCACCTTTGACTCATCCAAAGTTTCTCCAAGACCTTGAATCTAATTTATGATTTGATTAACTCACAAAAGACAACTTGTTATAGATTCTTCTTCTTCTTCTATCTTCAAACTTTTAAACTATCTTCTAAAAGTCTAAAGCTTAGCTTGCTGAACCTTTCCATCACCTTTATAAATATTCTCAAGTTTTACCCAAGTTTCATGAGCAGATTTACATTCCATAACTTTAACAAATTTAGATTCACATAAACCACATAAAATAACATTTAAAGCTTTAGCATTACATTCACTTGCCTTCTTTTCTACTGGAGTAATTATAGATGTTTGTGGCTCTTCATATTCCTCTACCACTACTTGCCATATGTCAAATCCAAGGGCCATCAAATAAATATTCATTCTCATGTTCCAAAAATCATGATTCATTCCATCAAACAAAGGTGCCTTATTTATATAAAATCCTTCTTGTGGCCCAGCCATTGTGTTTTCTCGATCTACCTTCAAGCTATAAACCTTTTCAAAAAAGAACTTGCTTTGATACCAATTGTTAAGCATGGGTTATACTGAGAGGGGGGGTGAATCAGTATATCATATATGTTATAAAACTTTCCCTTGACCAAATTCCACTTAATCAAACATTTTAGATATGCAATAAAACTCAAATAATAAACACCACACAAGATAGAGAGAGACACCAGATATAACGTGGAAACCTAATGTGGGAAAAACCATAGAGAATAATATCAAGTATATGAATGAGCACCAACCCAAACAATATTCACAAACACCAACTTGCAAGAGCACCAACCCCTTTGCCGAGCATCCACCTAGCAACTATTCATGATCACCAACCCACAGGAGCACCAACCCCTTTGTTGAGCACCAACCTAGCAACTATTCATGAGCACCAACCCATAAGAACACTAACCCATTTGTTGAACACCAACCTAGCAAAAATTCATGAGTACCAACCCAAAAGAGCACTAACCCCTTTGTCGAGCACCAACCCAACAATAATTTGTGAGCACCAACCCACAAGAGCACCAACCCCTTTTCCAAGCACCAACCCAGCAACTATTCATGAGCACCAACCCATAAGAGTACCAACCCCTTTATGTATACCAAACAACTATCTCTAAATGTTTCTATCTCAACAAATGATTGTTCATTACAACATCTCTTTCCTCTCTCTCACCTTTGCTCTTCTAATCCAGATATAGCAAATACAAATGATATTCTTCTCTCTCAAATGCTCTTCTAAGCTAGATATTACAATATCAAATCAACCTCTCTCACTCATATTACAAATGGCTTCTCAAGCCTTTATCTATAGATTTCCAAATGAACTTTGGCCTTCCCCATTTATGACCCTTCAATCCTCATGGAAAATGGTGCCAAACTTGTATGACCCTTCATATCCTTGCCTTTGAAAATTCATGTGGTGACCCTTCATGAGCAAAAACATCCTTCCATCTTTTGTCCTTATCTTGGTGACTTTTCATATTCCTCAAAGTATCCCTTCATGAGAAATTGCACCCTTCCTCTTTTGTCTTCACTTGGTGACTCTTGGAATTCCCCAAGATGAGTCTTCATGGGAAAATGCATCCCATCCTTTTGTCTTTACTATGTGGCTCTTTGACTTCTCCATGGGCCCTTCTTTTGTCTCATATGCAACCAAAAATATATTCATTAATATTAAATAAATATTAACTCACATTAGCCAAAATATATCTATTAAAAACATCATTAAATGTAATGGGGCCTTTATCACCAATAATGCTAGACCTTTGACATCAATGACAATATTTACAACATCTTTATCAAAGATTTAAAGAAATTAAACCCTACCAATCATAACAATCCATAGTTATATCTAAGCCATATTAATCTATTGACCCTAATATACCTTCCATAATTTCAAAATTTGTTATTCCCATACTAGCTCAAAAAAATTTGATGCATGACTCAAATTAGTAGCCCTCTAACCTCAATGATGCTCAAAACCAAGCCTTGGTATCGTAGAACATTACTATGCCAAAAATTACACAAGAAGACTTTTATCTTTAATAATTTTAGTATCAAGAGACAAATTTTGTGCCCTAAAGAGGGGCTTAACAAGTCCAAATAGATGATTATGTTATTTTCAATCATGGTGGTGAGACTAGCAATTCAAATGGTCAAGTTATAGTTGTAAGTAAAGATAAAAGAAGAGCCATTGATGAGGTTCAACATGTGATTAATGATTCAAGTAATCCTAAAGTGGTTTATGATAGTATCAAAGATCAACTTGCTACCCCTACAACATAGAAAAGTCAAAATTCATAGGCTAAGAAGGTGCCTTAGATACTTCTAGTCTGTAAACAATCAGTGGTTCAAAAGGTGTAGGCAAAGGTTAGAGGAAAATCATTTATAATAGTGGATAAAATGAAGAAATCCAATATCAAAATTATCATGTTTGATTCCCTTGTTATCCTAGGATAAAAGAATATACTCATCAAGAGCTTTTAGCTCTCAAGGTATCTCTAGAACAAGTTGAGAAATAGGGAGTTATCATAACTATTTCAATCCAAAAAAAAAAGCATCAAGTAAAGTAGGTACAAAAAATGGAAAAAAAGAATAAATGTAATGTAAATTTAAGTAAAACTCCTCCTTTCTACCTTTCTTTGATAGTTGATAACTATTTAGTTCATAATTGTATGGTAGATAGTGGATCCAGTAACAATGCCATGCATAGGCAAATTATAAACAAGTTTGGTCTTGTCTATAAACCAAATACTAAATAAATATTTCAAATAGATGGATCTATAAAAAAAATAATAAACATCATTAAATATTTTAATTTGACACTAAATGTTTATTCTAATGTTACCATTCAACAGGATGTAGTTGTGGTGGACTTGCCTCCCTACTTTTCCATATATCTATCAATGGAATTTACCTCAAATATAGGAGGATATTTATAAGATTATTGTAGATATTGATGTTTAGGACTAGTTATGGCACTAAGGTAACCATAAATTCCAAACATATTGCATGGTTCCATTTGGGACCATATATGCTAAGTGTTGTGAACACCAATTGCCTCATCTCAGATGAGGTAATAAAAGATATTTTATAAAAAATTTAAATCACCTTTAGATGGGATTCTTTATTTTTTACTTTATGAGTGGTAATATCTCTCACATGAATATGATCTTTATAATATAATTTAAGAAGAAGAGTTGGTACTTAATTCTTTCATGAGAAAGATGTACCAATTTTAACCTTAATGAAGGATGATGAGTCTACTAGTGATCTTTGGAAATTATACTTTCATGGGTCAAGGAATAATCATTGTACTAGGGCTATAATGATGTTGATTTATCTAGAAAAGCAAAGGCACTTCTCATCTATTAATTTTCAATTTGGTTGTTCCAAAAATGTTGTTGAATATGAGGCACTAGTTCATGGTTTACAATGGGATAGGAAGATGAAGGTCAACACCGTATAAGTATTTGGTGATAATGAACTTGTATTTCACCAAGTGAGAAGTCTTAATGTATGAAAAAACCTAGTTCTTAAATCTTATAGGCATAAGGTATGGGATTTATTTGAAGAGTTTCAGGCCTTCAACATTTAGGCAATATAAAGAGATGAGAATAAACATGTAGATAGGCTGGTTGTCGTTGGGGTATAATTTAGTATCTCAACTGATGTAAGAAGTGAAAAGGTTCAGTCACATATTAAGGTGGTTTTAAGTCCTTCTATTCTAGATAACAATGATAATTGGTAAGTTTTTGAAGATGATAATAAAAATTTTAGATTCTTCTAAGAGAAGGCTGAGTTTTCCTCAAGAAATCAATCAAATTTATTGTAGTAGTATGGTAATAATATTATGAAATTAAAAAAAATAAGTTTCCCAAGGGATTAATCATACTTGAGAACATATTTAGTGGTGATGATGAGCTAAGGAAGGAAAAATCAATTTTTTCAACAAAGCTAAAACACTATGCCAATGTGGAAGTTGCACCTAATAAGAAACTAAAGTTGGGTAAGGTATGCACTTATTTAGAAAAGGAAGATTTCAATAAGTTATGTGCAAGTTTTTATGATGTATTTTCATGCCAATATAGTGATCTCAAAGGATTTGACCCAAGTCTAGCTCAACACACCATTGAGCTAGAAGATGAAAATAAACCAGTAAGATAAAGATAAATTCCTATTACTCATAAGGTTGAGACTTTAATGAGATTTACGCTTCATAATCTCATTGATTCAACTATTATATTTCCAATCAAGCACTCAATTTGGGTGGAAAACCTTATTCTAATATGAAAAAAGAATGGTGAAATTAGATTATGTGTTGACTTTCATGACATAAATAAGGATTGCCTTAAAGACCACTATCTGTTTCCATATATAGAATAGATTTTATAGTTGGTTGTAAGTTTACAAAGGTTCTTCTTGTTGGATGTATATAGTGGTTACAATCAGATTTTGGGCAATGAAGGAAACCAATTCAATGCAGTTTTCACCACAAAGTGGGGGATATTTGAATATAGAAAGATTCCCTTTGGTGTATCCAATACTGGAGCAACCTTTCAGAGAGCCAAGGATATGGCATTCTACAACTTTATTAATAAGTTTATGCTAGTCTATTTGGATGATATATCAACTTTTTCAAATACTATGAGTACATGGCTTAACTAGAGTAAGTGTTTGAAAGATGTAGACAATTTGGGGTATCCCTAAATCCCCAAAAGTATGTATTATCAATTCATGAAGGTAATCTCCTTGGGAATATAGTTTAAAATCATGGTTTAAGTATAGATCCTAAAAGAATATATTCAATTCTTACACTTCATTACCTAAGCACAAAGGATCTTTGAAAAGTTTCTTAGGGGAGATAAATTTTATCAAAAGATACATCTCATATTTTTACACCTTAGCTAAGCCAATTATAGCTATTCTAAATAAGAATAAAAGCTTCAGCTGGTCCAACAAAGGAGTAAGGATTTTTGAGGAAATTAAGAAATCCCTAGCTAGTGCTAACATGCTCATGAACCCATATATATCAAAATACTTCAGTTTGTATACCTATGCTACTATTCACACCATTTCAAGCATTCTTATGTAATAGATCCATAAGGCCTTAGAGAAGCCAATATCCTTCTTCAATCAAGGTTTGGAAGAGAATTAAATAAAGTAATGTTTTGTTGAAAAGAATGTACTTTCAATCATAAGGTCTCTTAAGAAATTTAGGTACCTATTGTCTAACAATAAGATACACCTAATGATTGCACATCTGAGTGTCAAGGAGTTTTTCTTGAACAAGGACATAAATGATAAAAGAGTTGGTTAGAAAAAAAAGGTAATGGAGTATGATGTGGATACCAAGGTCACAAATCTAGTGAAAGGCAAGGGAATTTATGAGCATGTATCCCAAGACTTATAAGAAGCCAATGAAGTGGTTATGCTATCAATTGATGAAGAGGTTGTAGTTGATCAAACATCACATTTTAGATTATATCATGATTTTTTAAGATATCTATAGGATGGTCTTATCCTTCTCATCTAAATCCTTCAAAAATAATATATTTTAGATTGAAATCTATTCCATTTCTTCTTGTTGATTGTTTTTTTATTTAAGAAATATATCAATGGCATGTTGTTAAGATGCATTGAAAAACATCTAAAGGAAAGGCTGATTGAAGAGTTCCATGATGGACATGGTGGATTAAACTATTTAGAAAGGACCATAACCCACAAGATCATGATACTTGGGTATTATTGGCCAAGCTTATTTGGTGATTGTTATCCATGGGTTAGGCAATGTAGATAATATGTTATGTTTGTTGCAAAGGTGAAAATTTCAGCCTTAACTCTCTAACCAATTGTAGTGGATCAACATTTTTTCTAATGGGGATTGGAATTTATTTGTCTCATTAACCCCCATTCAATCTTAGGTCATAAATGGATACTAACTTCCATGGAATACTTCACTAAATAGACAAAAATAGTGGTATTGAAAGAAGCAAATGAGACAAATGTTATAAATTTATATGAAGGTTTGTTGACTAGATTTGGAGTCCCTTATACCATTATTTTTTATAGTTATATGGCCTTTGTGGGGTCTAAAATCAACCAAAGGGTAGTTTAACATAGTTTCCTTCTCATCACTTGATCAAACTAATATACCCAAGGGAATGGTATTGTTGATTCCACTAATAAGAACCTATTAAAGATCATAAGAAGAGATATTGAAGATAATTAGAGGTGATGGCATCTAAAATTAAAGTCAACTATCTGAGTTGATAGGATCACATACAAAAGTTTAATATCCAACTCTCCCTACAAGCTAATATATGGTAAAGAAGCAAGAATTCCTATTTCTCTTGAATTTCTTGCCCTATAACTGATGCATTAACTTGAGTTATTAGATAATGAACCTATGGAAATCAGATATGCTAAGCTTATAGAATTCGTAGAGATAAGACAAAAATCCATGATATACATGGAAAGCCATCAAGTAAAGGTAATGAGAGCTTTTGACAATGGAGCTTATTCATGAAATTTCAAAGGAGATTTGGTCCTCAAATGGGATGAGGACAAAGCTAAGCTAGGAAGACATATAAAGTTTGACTCTCTTTGGAGGGGTCCATACACAATCTCTAGCTAAAAATCACACAATGCCTTCTAACTTGTAAATATCAATGGTGAGGAGATTCCTATCCTTGTTAATGAGACACATCTAAACATTACTATTAAGGAAGTTGAGCTCCCTATACATAGTTGTATGTTTTTATTTCCTCCAAGTGTTGTCATATCATATTAGATTGTTTGATTTTGATTTGTTTAGTTGGATTCCTTAATTTTTTTTCCTTACCTATTTTGGTGGAGTTCTTTATCCTTTCAAATCAAAAGGTTTCTTAAAGTCATTGTTTAGATTTTTCATTGTTTTTATTTGAAAATTCATGTATATGGTTTGAGTTATCAAGCATAAAAGGCATGTGTGCAGATGAATCACTAAAGATGTTGGCCAAATTTCTCCTACATACCAAAATTTGTCTAATCTAGACTAAGAAGCTAAGCAGGGTCCTGATTGAATAGTGATCTAATGTCACAAAGAGCAGATAGATTCCAAGAGAAGATAAATTATCATTTGTAAGATTTTGAAACACTTTAAGCAAGCCTAAAGTGTGAATTTGGTGATCTTAGGGAGCCAAACCATCAAATCACATCACGTATAAATTAATGGGTTAACTTGATTGTGAATTTAATAAATACACTAGGGGAGGATCTCAAGCCAAAATATTATATGGACATGAATTTCTTCATGTCAATATCATCCTCTACAAAATTAGTGCCTTGGTGTAATTTTTATCTATAGATATAAGCTTTCAAAGTTAAGAAATCAGAGTGAGACACTAGTAGGGATGTCAAGCTAAATCTAAAACAATTTGTCATTTAAATCCAAATGTTCCTAGATTAAATACAAAGCTGACAAGTGTCAAAATATTGAGAACTAAGATGAATATACAAAAAAGAGTAGGCAACCTGATGATGTCAGTGGGTCCTAAGATATAACATCAAGCATTTAATCATACCAAATATATCAATAATAAGCATCATGTTAAAAGGTTAACATGAAAGTGGATCTAACAAGTGTCGAGATCTTGGGTGCATGTGTACAGATCCAATAGTGCATATTAACTAAAAATGTTAGTAGGCTTCAGAAAATCAATGGAATCTAGTTAACCATACAAATCAAAATCAAACATGAGTGAGAGTTTAAAGAGTTAATATATCTTGAAGGATAATAATATGCTACCAAGTGTCTTCAACATGTTAAACTAGCAAAATATAAATGGCTTTCATTCATTCATATAAAAGTAGATATATGATGCATATATGGTCAAAGAGTCAAAGGACTAACAACAAGATCTTATAGAACAAATGAGAAGATAACAATTGGCACAATATGAGAAGCTCAATTCAGGATCAAGGGATAATATCAAAAGTCAAAGCCAAATATGGTTGAAATCAAACTAGAGCAAATGTTTTAAATAAAATCCATAGGGGTAGACACACTGATTTTGATGGATTTTTCACCAAAGCTACTAACATGATCATAACCCTTTTTATCCAATCTTTTATGAAAAAAAGGAACTAATAAGGATACATCTATGTAATAACAAGATCAAAATAGATTGATTAAGATATTGTAACTACATCAATGTCAGAAGGATATTGTAAAAGATTGATCTAACTTTTATAACATCTTTGATGCTAGAATTGAGATTGACAATGACTTGATTCTACCATTATAACTATAAGTATAATTAATGTAGACCAAAAAAAATTGAAATAGACTGATATGGTTGTTATGGACACCTTCCATAAGTGATCCTAGGTATTATGATCTACTCTAATGGAATCAATTCTAGAATGATGGGAAATATGGGTCATTATGTTCACTTTTCCATGTTTCTACACATGATCCATATCTCTCTCATTCCCTTGTGTTATAAATATAGGATTTTAATCCTTAAAAATGATCCCTCTATTTGGCATGACTAAACTCTACCAAGATTTGTACTACAACATCTATTTGATCAATAAAGATTTAATTCCTCCATTTGCAAGCTGAGTTGAAGTGTGTTTCATAAGTTCATTGATGTGGTTAAGTGAATACATGTTTTATTTCCTTTTTATAATATTTCTCACCTTCATTCACTATTTTGGTATTTCTCACAAGTAATTATAAGTGCATAAATAGTCTATTGGTCAATGTGGAGGTGGAGAATTGCTCTCCCACGTTAGGTTGATAGCTAGTCAATACTTTATTATGAAATAATTAAGTGGAAGATGGTCAAAGATTGAATGAAGTGATGTTTTTAAGTATCAGAGGTGTCTTATACTATGTATTATGCAAGTATAAGTATATAAAAAAATTGTTCATCACCTCATGTTTAAATGCTTTTATGAATCATTGTCAATCTCTCTCAATTTTCTAAGCAATTGCTAGTTTAGGTTTAGCATAGGTGAATATAAAAAATGAATGCAACCTTATCTAGAGGTCTAACCCTATATTAGGTTACCCACATCCTACATTCATTCCCATGTTGGACTAGATAATTGGGCCTAAATAATGCCCTTATTCAGCTAGGGTGCAACCTAGGAACACCAACAAGGCTACCACATGATCTCTCCTCATGTAATGTCTAAAATTATGTCACATGGGTTAAACATTATGATATATAATAATATTTACATCTCACAACCCAAGGTAACCAATCATCAACCATATGGGGAAACCCAGTTGGATGATACATCAAGAACCTTTGATATATCTAGGGGCTTAATAATACCACTAGTATCATGGTCTTCTTCCCTCTGGACAACATCTCATACATATCATGCATGATTTTAATCTAAATGACATAACCCAAGTAATATATTACCCCTTTATCTAAAATGGACTAGCATAAGGACATCATATACAATAGTACCTTGCCATCTGACTTGTGACATGACACTCATGTTATCATAAGTCCTATCATAGCCTTTTAGATATCCAAAATATATGCAATATACACATAAAAGAAGCTCAACCTTAGTCTTGAGTAGATCCTATCTAAGCACATCACCCACTAGGATAGTGCTCATCTCTCCCCTAGATCATCTGGTGTCCTTGTGATAATTGGTGTCCCCTTATAGGTACAAAAAATATATGGATGTCCTCCAACATTATACCTATATTTATGGTATCTCCATACACCACCCATTGAAATGTGTTGGTAAAGAATTATGATGTTATAAGTATCATAATAATGATATCAACACCAAATATGATGTGTCTCATCTCCATGATGTCTCCCAAGCCCAACACAACTAGTCTAACTCTACCCACATCCATCAAACACTCTAGTAAATTAGGTAACCATGAATTATCAACCATTTGCCAAAATATCTATAATATCTATAAAATATTAATTAAAAAAGGATTTATAGGATCTCCATGTCACTCATAATCAATATTCATTCTTACAAATTTTAGAAAAATAAATTGGTTTACTTTAATTTATTCATTTTATACCAAATTGACTTATTCTAAACTACATTGACATTTTCAGTACTAAGTTGGCCATCGTATGGCTTAATAGTACCAAGTTAGTCTTATTTTTACACTATAGTGCTATATCACCAATCTCAAAAACAACCAAGTCAACTACATAGTACTATGTCATCCTCCTTCCTAAACAAACTAAGTTGACCACTTACTACTAAGTCAGCCCACTATTTTTTTCTTCTATAAACTAAGTCAACCTAGTTGACCTTGTTCATTCATTGCAATAAATTTTTAGCTATTTAACATAAATGCCTTGGGCATTTATTGCTTTGATTCCTTCCTACCTAATACCCTGTTTGACCCCTAGTATCCATAAAAATTTCCTAGGGTTCATTTCGGTATCTAGGTTTTACTTAATTGTCAAATATCTATAAAACACTAAATTTAAAATAAAAATTCTCAAAATTTTTAAACTTTTAGTTACTTGTGCTGCATTCACTTTGGCTAATATTCACCCTCCCCATCTCAACTATCATATACTCACCATCTTGGCTGTCTAGGCTCTCACTAAGTCTCTTAGAGCCCTCAGGCTCTCACTAAGTCTCTCAGAGCTCTATTTTTATAAGAATAATGAATAATATATAATGAATTAGTTTTCACCTTATTTATATTTACTATTCAAAATTATTTACCCTTTAAAAGTTTACCATTAGATCCCTTATTTTGATAATATCTTTATCTCTACTAACTATTTTTCCAAACCATTAAATGTTCTAGAATCCTGATGTCGTATATATTATTTCTAACTATTAAATGCATATGTTACAAAAAAAATTATTTTATGCTCTTTTTGGCTAATCTATATAGGTTTACCTAATGTTCTTTGGACACCTTCACATTTCATACATATCCTTGTTTATCTACATCACTAAGGTAAGTAAAGGCATGTGTTTTTCAATTCTATCTTTTTCATTTATCTTATTTACTCCTTATTACACTTTATTTATCCATAGCATTATGTGTCATCATGTTATTTTCTTGAAGCACCATTGCCTATTGCACCTACATGACACATGAAGAGATTTAAGTTTGTAACATGTATACACATAATATTTTCAAACTTTTATCAATTATTGAAACTTTTTATCTTTTAGGAACCCATCAAGTCTCAATCTCTCTGAGTGAATTCCCTAATAGGGGCATCAAGAAAGGGCTAGGTAGACCATTGGTACTTCACAAGATTATTGTCCCTTTTAACACTATTATAGGTATAAACCAATGAGAGTGGGTGTGAATTAGTGGTGGAAAAAATTTGAATTCAATTCCCAAACCCTTCAAACACTTAAGCATTCAATAAACCATTCATGAAGCATTCAAGATGTTTATAGCAATGAATAAATAGATAATGCAAGATTACACACACAACACAAGATAAATGTGGGAATCCCTCTTGGGGGAGAAAAACCACTTGAAAAAATCTTTAAAATACTATCCTATAAAGTTATTTCTTAAATTTAGATTAGCACCAATTGATCAAGGAGCACCCACCCCTCAATTTAGTCGAGTACCCACTTGACCTTTAGCTCACACCAAATAACAAAGACGGTATAACCCCCTAGATGATAAAGCACCAACTAAATCACCTCAAAAATTATCTCCAAATTTTACCTGATGTCTTACACACTTGATTATGGTCTTCTCTCTTTCTAACACCCAAACTATCCTCATATAGACACTTAGACTTGTAAATCCTTCTTTTATTCACTTCTCTCCCCAATATTCAAACCTACAAGAGCATTATATTTTATATTAGAAATATAAACTACAGGTCATAAACATAGTCTTCAACCTACTCTACTCTATAAACTATCCACTAGGCACACACCCTTTCTACTTTCCTTCACTCTTCAACTCTTTCACACACCTCTTCTTCCATGTCTAGAAATCAAAACCTTTGATTTCAAATTTTATAGAGCCATCACGATTATTATCTTCTAAGTCAGCCATAATTCTTATCTTATCCCTAATAAATATAACATATCTCAATAACATCTTCACAGGTAGGCCATAACATCCATGGGTCATAATTAAGTAGTTATGCCTTTTAATTAGGCCTCATTAGCCCTTATAGGTCTCATAGAGACCCATCCATCTCTTTGACACTTCTCTAAGGAAATTAACAAAAAAATTACACTTTCACATATGTAGACCCATGAAGCATAACTTATAGGTCCTCTTTACATGACAAAAACCACCACACCACCCTTTCTCCACAACACAATTAACCCAAACATCATTTTATACATACAATCACAAAAAATGAAGACACACTCAAATTATAAGACTTTGATCATATAAAATATATATTCCTCCATAATACACATAGATGGTCCACATGAAGTATAAAACATGCTCCAATACCGATTTCCTCTTAAAACATCAGGAACAACTCAATTACACTTCTTGGGTTACTTGCAGACCATGAACACATACACAATCAACTTTGGAGCTCCATATCTTTGAATTTACAAATAATTAGACATTATAACTAGATTATATTGATGTAAAATGAATTTATATATAAATTTTCATTTTACACCATAGTAAAATTCTATATACATCAAAAGTTATAGCATAAAAACTATAGACTGGTCTTTCCTCACAAATTCAAATATTTGAATTCCAATGGTCACTAAGCAACTATTAAAATTTGAACACTTTTTAAACATCTCATGCCCTATAATAGATTAAATGAATATGAATCATCTATCTCCCTCTAAATTATCTTTATATTTACCTTATTTTATTGTTAAACATCGAGCACTTGTCATCATGTTGTTACTTTCTGATAATATAGAACAAATGCACTCCATCAATCTCTATAGATTAACTAGGTATTTATCTTATAGTGCTCACCATTTATCTAAGATATAATCTCCCATTATTGTTCCACTTGGCAGATCTTCATTCCTTCTACACATTTGAGTCTTTAAATTTGACTCACACCATCGATCTTCTAACAGTATGAATGACCAAAAACCATTGATCTTTTGTCTAAGCTTCATGAATGTGACACATGTCACTAGCACATTCATTATTTGAAATATTAAATTTTACACACACAATTATATCAAGATCTATGATTTAACATGCACTATTATATCTACTTCCTATATGACCTTAGCCTTCAATATATTTTATCTTGACGGTATCTAGCCCATCACAATCTGTAAGTATAACTTTGAAGATTTATATCTCAAGCTAGAAAGCACTTCAAGAGTCTAAATTTTTATGGGACCTTATTATCACTATATATAATATCTCCATAACTCCTTTGACCTTGGTTAACTTTATAAGTACCAAAAATAAATTCTAAAATTTGTTGGTCCATCCATATTTGCTTGATGTGCAGTGACAGTCTGGATAAGTATGGGAACATAATAAATTATGTCTAAGAAGCCAACTTTTCCCCTTAATATATTTTTATGCACTCAAATACCATATAAAATTGGGACTAATTTGATCACATGCATATGACCCACTTCCCTTGACTAATCCATACATGGTAATGGTGATGTCAGCAAACTACCTACTCAAATTTTTCTATCATAGAACCAACTATGCCAAGATGAACATAATGAAGAAATATATGAATACCATGCACTTACACAAGTTCTCCAATAATCATTAAACTTTTATATGACCCCTTACACATGCACAATACTTTAGACCCATCCCTAATTATGCCAAAAATAAAGATAAACCAAGCCTACTTCAAGCATACTAAGACAAACACAATGTAGACTTTGTCATTGACACTTATATTATCAATACACTTCATCCAATCACTTGGGAACTTCCATGACATCAATAAAAACTCTCCAAAAAAATCTTGTTATCTACATTCTTGTCTCCTAAAAACCATTCCCCTGAGCTTTATCTCCCATTTTACACACTCCTCTAGTCTTTTACCACCTTCATCATCCCTTTACCTAACCTAAACCCCCTTTTGATAGTTTACATGACTATATTAGACACATCAACCTTGTATTCTTATTGATAAAATGTATTAGGGTCTAGGTCATCCCCTTGTTGATGTTGTATGTGACCTAGTTAGTTTTTGTCAATTACGATACTAGGTCGATCGAGTCGACCTTGTTGGTTAAAACTTTTGGAAATGTTTAGGGTTAGATCTGCCTATATAAAAATAATCAATTCACCATTTTTAAGAGTATATAATAAGAATTAATGTAAATTGTGCATCTACTTATCCACCATTCTACTTGAAGAGAAAGATTAGGGTTTCATACTTTCTTTAGAGATATGAATATTATCTTATGGAGAAGTATTTTGGATGCATTGATAGGTTGTGTAGCCTAGAGTGGATTTATCCTTATCATCCTTACATACCACAACAACCTCTTGAGAGTCACCTTGGCCAAGGGAGATATTGAGAATCGATAGGTTCATATTCAAAGGTAAGTATTCCTTACTTTGTTCCTCCTTTATAAGAGTAGATAAATATGCATTTGTACTTCTCATCCATGCATTATGATTATAAATAAATTTATGTGAGTTTATTTCTTCTATGAATGTTTACTTTTAATGTTTGTTACCCTCACTTTATGCCACAAGCTTTGGTGAGCACTAGATTAGATTTTTCCTTGTTATTATTTTAGTAATATGAAAACACATGACCCAATTAGGTTTATTGCTTAGTTTTTCTTTATTAAAGGATTTGGAACCCTCCCTAGTGATATTATTGTGGTAAAATATCCCTCAATTAGGTCTAGAAGATCCATATTGGTCATGACCCTGATTATCTAATGTATCCCCAAGCAGAAGTGTAAGTAGGATTTATCTTCTCTAAGTTAGGATTGATTTATAGATCTATTATATTTCCCATTTCATACAAATTTAAATGAGTCAATAGTTTTTGTGAGTGTAATATAATATAACCTGGATATAGTTGCTACAAGTTCCTAGTATTTTCATAAATATATTTAAATGCTACATGTGTTAAATCAATGATAATGCAAATATGATCATAGTATTGAATGACATTATTTCACCAATAAATAAACAAGTTAAACACAAAATATAAAACATAAATACATTATATATATATATATATATAGTGTTTATATAAAAAATTGAATTATAAGTAAATTTGAGATATAAAAATATAGCTTAATGAGGACATGATGCAGGTTTCAAAGTGGATAAACTAGGACAATTATTAGGATCATCAGTAACCAATGGTGTATATGTAGGCATAGTAACATGGTACATGCTTTAACACCCATGGTGGAATTTATACCTCCAAAATATTTAATACAAATATTAAAAGGATCATATGATTTTTATTTTAATGTGACCACCTTAGATTTATGTGCAACTTTAGATGTTAATACTAAATCAATATTATTTTCCAATTCCTGAAGATTTTGGTGAATTATATTTTAAAATTTTGATAATGATTTACTTTGGATAAGGTTTACTCCATTAAGGTCAATATGATTAATTCAATCTTGGTAATAGTGAATATCTTGATTAGCATGTTCTACATTAGTCATGTCAAAATAATTATCCATTTACACATATTCATCGATAATTTTAGCATTAAAAAAAGTTGAATAAGAATGATCATTCATTGAATTTACTTTAATTATTTTGTCTAAAACTAAAGAAATATGGGTGTGTTTAATATGTATTCCAATCTACAAATTTTCCTTTTAGTGATAATAGAACTACACTTCATAGATTGAATAAGATGAAAACATGTAAATATGCAAAGGACTAGAGATAAAAGATGAAAAATATTAATTCTATTTTATATGGGATAAACATATATTATAGCTAAATATTTGATTTATATATAAAAATGTGAATCCCTAAAATGGAAGAAGAAACCATAAGGGAAACTAGTGTTTGGCTATGCTCAACACAATATTCAGATTCATCAATATATTTTACCCCATTTTTATTAATGTGGTCTATTAACCCTAAATGATATATAACTTTCTAAATTAATTTAGATTATAAATATATACAATAAATCATAAATATGAATGTAAGAGATTGAAATTTATTTGACACTCTCACTTGATAAACATAGAAATCAAAACAAAGAATAAGATACATGATGGTTCACTATAATGTGTAGGACTAAGATTATAGGTAGGAAATGGGAAAGGTAGAAGACCAGATTAAGGGTTACTTGAATCAATATTTAGATGTAGTTGTGCACCTAGATATCAACATTGGCTTTAGAATGATATTGTTAGTCACTATATTCCAAGTTAAAAATTTATATCTCCATATATTTTCCCTCTTTTTTTGATATATAAAAGTGTGTCTACTTGTATTTCAATGATATGTGTGATCATAAGGTTTGATGATGTGAAAAATTCCCATAGATATATATCCTTCAATTAAAACCCTAGTTCCACTTATATTGATAAACTTAATATTTTAAAATGGCAAGAAAGGTTTGTTGAGTTAAACCTAACCACTCCCCATTAATTTTTTGAGCACTACTTACATATATAATAATCTAAATAGGGAATTTGAATTGCATGTTGTTATCTTCATTAAGTGAATATGTGTAATATCACTCATTCAACGGATGTAACTTTTAATATAGACTTTGACACTTTTAAATTAAAATTTTTCACTTCACTCTTGAGTAATTTATACTTGAATAAGACATGTTCCTAGTGGTTGATTGAGAAATTTGGAGAATAAGATAGTCCTATTGAATGTACAGGTGTTTGAATATGTTGGGTAAATGCTTGATAGATAATTAATATGACTATACTTATTTTGTATTTATATGGAACTCTTTTGGTAATTTATCACTCGCCTTACATGAAAAAAATATGGGTTGAGCCATAGTAATTATTTATATTTTATATGTGGTCTATGCTTGGTGTGGGATGAAACTATCGAAGTTGGGTGATATCGACAAATGGTATGCTTTAAGTCTGAAATTATTATTCAAGAGATAGGAACATTAATCTGATGACCTAGAGATGTTTGAGTATGATAAATAAATATTTTCATATAATGTGTGGGAATCCATATAGGTGAATGAGAGTAACTTAGTAAGGTTAGACCCATATAATTCACGTGGATATGAGATAATGGAAAATGAGAGTCATGTACTGTACTCACAATTCATATAGGATGAAGTTACATCACCACTTTTTTTTCAAGTATTATTTAAAATAATTTCATTTTTAAAATAAGAAATGAAGTACAATAATATGATTCCCATATGTATGTGATCAATATAAGTGTATTAATGAGTTCTCCCTTATGTGGAAAAGATATGATCAATAAGGCACAATGTAAAAATATGTCCCAATATGTAAAAAGTGTAATCAATATAAGAATTATGATGACATGTATTAAGTGGGTTAACATTATCATATTGTGATGTGAAAGCATGATATATTATAAAATTTATAAATAATAGGAATGAGTAATGAAGTGAGAAAAACACACAATAAACATTAGATATGATGTCTAGATAAGTAAATATTATAATCATATGTAGGTAAAAGTACTTAGATAATTGGTATGGTACCAACTAGTCTTAGAATAATTATTAATTTGTATTAAAAATAACCTAGGGATAATGACTTTAAAAAAGACTCAGATTTTATAAAGTGCGAGTCAAGTTAAAATACAAATCATTTGTTGATTTCCCTCTATTGTTTTCATTGATTTAAGATTTGTCATATAGATGTGTCTATATGATAAGAGGTCCTAATATTTGGATAATTTATCATGTGTTTGAGGTGAAACTATCCATAATTATGGTGAAGCTAGTAAGTACTAAAAATCCTCTATTTTTGTCAAATTTTTAATTGATTTAAAAAAGACCAAATATGTTCAAAATGAGTTGATATATTTTTTAAGATAAAAGTAAAATAGTTCAATACTAGTATTTATGTTATGACATTTGTAAACCCATATGATAGTGGTCATATTTTATATGATAGTGGATAATATACTAACATACATAATATTATAGTGGACATAATACTAGAAGGTGTAATATGATAGTCGTCAAGCCATATATCTTTGTCTAAATTGATTAATAGATTAAGTTGGGATTTTTTACCATTATTTAAGTGTAAACTAATTCATGATATATGATCTAGAGTGACATGCACATCTAATAATTTTAGTATGGAAAAGTGATGGATACCACAAAGGCATGTGATTAATTTTTATGGATCATGAACATATAAATATGATAGGGATGGGTCATGTCAAATGAGCAGATACTATTACCTATGATATAACAATATTGAAAAAAATCAAAAAGTGATGGGACAAAATCACAAGTACATTGTAGATAATATTTAGGGAATTTGATATGATACTATTTTATGTGTGGAGGATTATATAGAGTCCCAATAGAAGATGAAGATTGATAATGGATGAGACTACATAATATATCCAATTAGTAGTATATAGCTATTATAGAGGTGGTGTTGATGGAAAATATAACCTTGGACATAGTATTTTTTTTGTGATATATTGATGGAATATGTGCCCAATTGAATAAATATATTATTGTACTATTACCTACATTCATATATTTAAATATTTATGGCATGGAATGTGGGATACAATCTATTATTCATGACATGGAATATCACCACACCATTTACACATGGGTCTAATATATGTTGGTTCATTTATAATGAGTTTTTTACAAGTTTACATGTGTGAAGCATGGTGGGAGTTTGGTGGTAGTGACCTTATTATAGATGAATATATTTATATGAGGAGGACCATTGGTTTATTTTTTTATGGATTGGATAAGTATATCCCATATGTGGATATATGGGTGGTTAGACTATAAACAAGTAATAAGCAAAGGGATTTTACCCAATATCAATAAATGTTTAATGAGTTGAAGGATGGTGACCATATATAATAATCAAAATGGCCTGAGGATGGGACCTAACTATGGTGTATCCATGTGAACCAATTATATATATATATATATATATATATATATATATAATTTTTATAAATAGATTCCATTTTGAAAGGGTCACACATCAATTTTGGGTGAAAAATGATAGACTGCTAGCTTCATACATATGGAGGAGGTCACGTAAATACTCTCATAGACTCAAGAGGCCAACAACATGGATAAATAATTGTAAATAATTAAAATATGATGAGGTGGATCCTATTATTTCTAACCATAGTGTAGATACTTTATGTTTGATTGATGCATATATAGTATGGTGGGAAGTGTCACATCTTGCATAATTATTAAATCAAGAGTTGTAAATATAGGTCAGGATATAGATATACATGAGGATGAAATCTCATGGAATAATCTTGTGATATTAGATATATATCCACAGTATTATGGAAAATAGTGATTGATTAGCTAATAGAGGAACAAGGTAAATGTATGCATATTTTTGATTTGTTACTTATTTAATAATATTTTTGGGTAATTTAGATATTGAAATTATTTTTCATTTTTTCTTAAATAATTATAAAACTACTTTATCAAATTATATAAATAAGTAAAGTCCAAAAAAATATTATGTATAAGATTACCAAAAAATGACATTACCAAATGCAAATTAATTCTATGAATTTAAAAAAATTCTTACAATTTATTAATCCCCTCAATCCTACATAAAGACCTTTGAATGCAAACATTATTTTAACAACCCTAATTTATAATAATTACTTTATTTAAAAACCCCTGTGAATATCCATGAATGCAAAATATAATTTATAAAACAATATCTATTTTTATCATATTCATTATTATTACTCCTTATTTTATTGAATATTATTATTAAAAAATTAATAATAATAATGTTACACACATATTTGGTCCTTTGTCTTTGTAACATGGAAAACTTCCCAAATCTTATTTTTTATGAAGAAATTATGTCCATGATTATTATAGATTTATTATTGGGTTTATGAATAAACTATGGCCATGATCATTATCATCATCATATTTATAAAGGTATAAATTAGAATCTGGGTTAAAATATATTTAGAATATTATTAGATAATTTTTAAAAATATTAATTTAAATGGTGTGAAAATTATTAATATATCTTATCATCCATAATTTTCTAATTAAATTTGAATATTATTATATAAAATATATTAATATAATATAACTAGTTATTGTAAAAATAATGTTATTGTGGAAAATATCTTATAAAGGCTTCAACTTTAACTTATAATAATAATGAAAACAACTAATAGACCAAAACCTATGTTAATATTTACATCAACCTATGCTCTAATATACATCCTCCATTAAAAATATATGCATGCATCATATATATGAGCACATGAACATTACGAAATGATAAAAACATAAGATATGGACCCATTTTATTATATTACCTTGACTTACTTACATAATAATGACATTCATAAGTGATTGTAATTCAATTGAAAGAGCTTTCACTCCATTATACAAAATTTGATTCACTTTGTGAAAATCAATCTGAAAATCAATCATGAGGCCATTGAAAAATAATAGATTTTTTAAATGGTTTTATGTCTATATGATACTCAAATTAGTTTGGTTACAAATATTAGACTCAATAGTCCTTATTCAATTTTCTATTTCTCCATAGTTCCGTATTTTCATTTTGATCTTAGAGGCATTATAATTCAAAAGTTGAGGTATTCTCAATTCTATTGAAAATATTAGATGGAAATAAATTTTATGCTCATATCAATAAATTATTTAACTCCCCTTGTATATTTTTCTCCCTATTAGAAGGATCACTCATGTATTTTCTTGATATCCAATTTCCCACCCCAATAATTTAAGTATAGGTGTCAAATTGAGTTAAGTAACATGAGATATGGGGGTGAATATGTGGAACTATTTATAGAAAAATAATCCCAATTATTATATCCTATTTATTTTTTATTCCTCTAACTGCATTCATCTTAAAAATTTTTTTACCCATACCTTACAACTTAAAAAAAAAAAAAAAAAACATAAGTAAAATGTAACTCTAGCTAGTTATTCAAAGTCAAAGATTAATGAGGATAAAAATAGGTCTCAATTTTTAGGTCCTAACCAAGAACCTTTCTAAAAACATAATTTTATCTCTAAATCTATATTTAGTTTAATTATGAATGGGTGGAACAAAACTATATTCATGAATGAATAATAAAAAATGCATTTGGTTTAGAATATATTGATACAAAATGTCATCATTACTACAGGGGAATAATAAATGAATGAAACTATAAATAAAATAAAAATTGATGTGGTGGATGTGTGTCAATAGGAATTATATAGAGCATCTAGATACTAAAATATATATTATAAAATTATATAAGTTTTTTGATAAATGGTGACATTTAATTAGTAAATGGAAAAATTAGTTTACAAAAAAAATGTCAAATGCAATCAAAATACTCATCACATTCATAGCATCACAACAAAAAAATATATTTGTATATTTATATTTGAATATTTTTAAATCATACAATGGAACCATAATTTTCTATTATAATTCTTCCTTAAATCTATACACACTCTTCAATCCTAAAGAAGTGTAATTAGAACCTTACATTATTGAACCTAGATCCAATGTCATATTAAAACTTAAAAAATAATGGAAACTGAATTTAAATATGTTATAATTATGATTAATAACTTATTTTCCAAGTTTTATGGAGATTAAAAATATATAGATCCACTATATGCCCAGAAATACTATCAAAACGTGAAAAGTAAAAAAAAATGGCACAATGGACACATTACAAGTTATCATGCACTATATTATTCCCATAGAGTGCAATCAGAG
>JARHVA010008511.1:120000-152500 GCA_037957365.1 Torreya grandis | reverse complement strand
TTTCCAAATAAATCTTGTGATTTTTTAATACTTTTGAGATATAACTCAAACATTATCACTTTTATTCATCTTCATTCCTTATCCATTGGGCTTGGTTGTAGATGGTTTCTTGACTATGTGTGGAGACTTGAGCTTAGTCTTGATTAGTCTTGTTTGTCTCTTTTGGATTCATACTGATCTTATGAAATTTTTTGTTTTGTTTGTGATATAAAATAAAAAATATTTCAAACATTTCTATTCTTTGCTCATTTTATGACCTTAGGTCCAATTATATGGTTATCCCTTGTAGGTATCTCTCTTAGGATTGGGACTGTGTGTTGGAATTTGGAACTCATCACTAACATCATAAAATTTATAATAATTTTAAACTAATTTAATATATTATCTTAAGTTAAATAAACATTCAAAAGATGATCTTCTTTGTATTTAGGTTTGAACAAGAGCTGACCCTCTAAGTAGGCATGTAGGTGCCCATTAGGGTTGGCTTGATTGTATTCTTTCTTTTATAACCTCACTATTCACATTATTGACCCTCTTCATTACTTTTAAACTTGATTTAGGTCTTTATTTATGTTTAATATCCCTTAAAACATGCTTTGATAGGCCTATAGGTGATAGCAGGGTTAGGTTTGAATATTAGATTTGAAAATTGGTCTTACACCTGATAAGATGCTTTCAATAATATAGATAAAATGAGTTAACTTATTTATATATGAATATTATCACTCATAATCTCCAAATAAATACACACACATACTCCCATATATACACACTACTATAAAATTGACTTAAACCTCATGGTATGACTATATGTAATGATAATATAGTTGTATGTATCAAGACTATCATCTCAATTACACATTTATCTTGAATCTCCAAGTTTATTTGAGAGATATTTTTATTGAGAAGATATTTTATCCTAATAGGATATCCATCCATCCTCTTAGAGACATGTTCATCTCCCAACTGATTGAGACCATTGGCATGACTATAGGTCATCATTTGGAGTAACTTATACGGACTGGAGCTAGATTTCTCTAAGAAATCAACCAAGTCATATTTAGACCTTAAAGATTAATATTTAAATATTAATTTTTATCCTCTTGACCTTAAACTCAATAAATTCATGTTACATAGAGACTTTACTTTCATTTCTTGACTGTAGGTTTCTACATATATGTGTATGAACTTTAGAGGTTTTTTTATTGACAATTTTTATGATCTTGGGATTATATCATAAAAACATCAAAAAAATAATGAAAATAATTATGAAATACAACTTAAAAACTTATTCCTAATCCCTAAGTCCTAAGTACTTAAAACTCATTTTGACTCCCAAGCTAGTTGTAGGTGTTTGTTAGGGTTATGTTTAAACACATGGTCTTAGACCTTGTCTTTTCAACCCTCTAATGATGATTTGGAGAATATATACCAAATGAGTTATCTTATTTTCACTTTAGGGCCTTGATACTATATCATTAAAATTTAAAATAATATAAGTCACTTGGATCATCTAAGAGGATCAAGAAATAGAGCATGATAGCTCTAGTAGGGTAGTTTACAAGTGCTCAGTATGGATAAAGGAGAGAGAGTTAGGAGATAAAAATTTGGCCATTGTTATGGGTAATAATAAGATTTAAATTAGTGGAATTATTTTTTATATTTATATCTTATTATTTATTAACAATTTCTTTGAGTGACAGCAGGTCACTACAGCCTATTCATCCGAGAGGGGTATATTCTTGCACCTATCTATCCAAATTAAAATTAATGGAGAGTAACGGTTTTGATGGTGATTTTTATAGTTATTTTATATAATTTTCATGGTGGTTTAATCATTATAATAATATCCACAATGTTCCTTCAGTTGGAATAATAATGTTTTGGTGTACAGGCTATTTTAGTGAGATTTGATAGAAGTCTCTATTTCCTTTTCATGGTGGTCATTCTCATAGGTTTTTATTTCTTTATAATTCATGGAAGATAATTCATTCTCATGGATTTCATTTTATTTTGTCTTATATGGTCTTTGCTTCATATTCTTCAAGTTTGATTGTTCTTTGAGATATTGTCAAGCTTTGTATACTCCACTAGAGTGTTGATTGCTAATTTTGGCTCAAATTCAATTGATTAATTTTTTTGTGAGGTGTTGAGATGATATTACATCATTCAATGTGAAGATAATTAAATATAATATTTCAAATTCACACTTCATGAAGATCACAAGCTTTTCCTCTAATATGCCAGTTGTACAAACTATTAAGTGAGTTGATGCATGTCTTGAAGCTTTGTGAGCCTTTAAGGACTAAAAAGGAATATATTAGTAGTTTTAAAATGTTATATTAGTTCAATAACTCAAATAATCCTCTATGTATACCTAAATGATCCTTAAATTAGATCTATAAGCATCTAGGCCTATAGGTCATCATTTGGACCAAGATCAACATTATCTGGTCAATATAAGTAAGCTTCAAAATAGGAATTACAACATACTTTACATAAAGGAAAGTTTCATAACACTTGAAAATCATCTAAGTCACTTGGAGCATCTAAGAGGTTCATAAAGTTGAGTTGACAACTAAATTACTATCTACAACATTATGTATAGACCATGTACTTGAGATAAAGTGACAATGAGTTTTTAAACATCTTGAGATGGTATCGAGACTGTGAAATGATAATAGGACAACTCCTTTGGTCAAAATTACCCAAAGCATTGTGATAGGGTTGAAAAGACTAGGTTTAAGGCCATGTTTTCAACCCTAACCTTAACAAACACCTAAAACTAGCTTGGGAGTCTAATTGAGTTTTAAGTACTTACGACTTAGGGATTAGGTATAAATTTTTAAGGATTATTTAATAAGTATTTACAATATTTTATTGATGTTTGTATGATAAAGTCCCAAGATCATGTAAAGTTTCTAGAAAAAACCACTAAAGAGCATATATAAGTAGGTAGAAACCTACAATCAAGAAAGGAAAGTATAGTCAAGTCTCTATGTAACATTAATTTATTAGGTTTAAGGTCAAGAGGATACAAAGAAAGATTGATATGAATATTTAAGGTAAAAAAAATGGCTTGGTTTATTTACAAGAGAAATCTAGCTTCAGTCCATACAAGTTACTCCAAATGATGACCTACAGTCATGACAATGGTCTCATTCATTTGTGAGATGAACTTGTCTCTAAGAAGATGGATGGAGATATTATTAGGATAAAATATCTTATCAACCAAAATATCTCTCAAATAAACTTGGACAGTCAAGATAAAGGTGTAATAGAGTTGACAATATTGGTATTTGTAGCCATACTATCATCACCTATAGTTGTACCATGAGGTTTAAGTCAATTTAATATTATTGTGTAAAGTTGAGTTTAAGTGTGTGTATTGCTTTGGAGGGTTTTATTAATACTATAAATATATAATGAATTTAACTCATTTGATCTAGATTATTACAAGCATCTTAGTAGGTGTAAGACTAGTTTTCAAATCTAATACTCAAACCTAGCCCTATTAACACCTATAAGCCTGCTTAAATGACATTTGGTCTTAAGCCTAATGAAAAGAGGAAAAGATGTTGGGGCATGATAAGAAAATTTTTAGGATCTTCAAGTATGTTTAAGAGCATGATAAAGATCACTATGTAAGAATGGGGTTCTAGAACCAAGAATATAGCCAAGAACTCTGATGCACAGTAATGATTCTTGATATAAACCTATAGGTGACTTTTAGAGAAAGTTGGTTTTAGGCATAAAAATAAAGATTTTATCTTAAATAAAATTTAAGGATTCCTTAACCATATTTAAAATACAATCATGTTCATATCCTTTTAGGATAATATCAATATTAATGAGAGTAAGGTCTAAAACACTCTATACATAGTTAGATTGTCCTAAATAGTCACCTATAGCAGCCAAGAAGATACATAGTCAAATTGAAATTTAAATTAAAAAAAAAATTCATATATTAAAGGATAAAATTAGTGTTGAAATGACCTTGATCCCAATTAATACTCCATATAGGATTATGGACTATTGGGTAGGTTGTGACCATTCAAGGAGAGGTCATAAACCAAGAACACATAACACATATAGTCAAACCCTAAAGAGACAGAGAAATACATGTTATAAATGATATTTAACCTAAATTATGACCTAAATCAAGCTTAAAAATCATTAATAGGGTCATTAATGTTAAAAGTGAGGTCATAAAAGAAGGAATATGGTCAAGTTGACCTTAATAGGCACCTACATGCCTACTTAGAGGGTCAACTCATATTCAAACCTAAATAGAGAGAAGAGAATGCATTTAAATATTCTTAAGCCTAATTTGAGACTTTAACTTAGTTAAAAAACATTTAAAATGTTTGGATGTTAGTGATGAGGTCCAAATTATAAAACATAGTCCTAATCCTAAGAGAGAAACCTACAAGGGATAACTAGATAATTGGGCCTAAGGTGAAAATAATGAGAAGGGAGTATACATGTTTTAAAGAGATTTTTTAGGTATATACCATTTATACCACGAAATTTCATAGGATTAGTATGAATCCAAAAGTGACAAATAATATTGAGCTCAAGTCTCCACACATAATCAAGCAACCACATACAACCAAACCCTATGGATAAGGAATGAAGGTGAATAGAAGTTATAGTGTTTGATGTCTATCTCAAAAGGAAAAATAAAATAAAATGATTTTTTTGGAAACATAAGTATATAGGTTGATTTTATAAATGAATTTGATCAAGTCTGAGTTTCTAAACCCCATACATAGTCACTAGCAAGCCTATAACCAATCCTAAGAAATTGAAGTGTTGGGAGTTCCAAAGGCATGAACATGATTTTAAAATTATTAAAAAGGGTGGTTTATATTGGATTAATTTGTTAATTTACATTTAAAAGTCATAACAACAATGCATTTACCCATTATTTTGTCTTAGACCTTGCCCACTCCATTATTAAGGGGCAATCTTGAGACCAAGGAATCTACTTGAGATCAAAGGTATAAACAAAACATGATAAAATTAATTAAGAGTTTTTGAGGAAACTAAAATTCATGTCAAGAGTATCAACACACTTCCAGGTGACATCAACACTCATTTTTTAAATCAAATGCCCTTGAGGGCTATCATGAGAGAAACATAACCCCATGTACCCTAACCAGTGTACATTGAGGATATAGAGTGATGAAGACATATAGAGAATTTATAATGATTTATAGTATTTTTTTAGATATGTATGAAATATTAACATTAGTGTAATGAATTTTGAGACCCCAATTTCAAATTAGACCCTTATGATGCTTAAGAAACACTAAGAATGTTACCTAAAGAAGAACTTTAAATGCTCGTACTATCTATCACACTTATAATGGGGAGATGATCCATTTGGTATAGTTGAGGAGGTAAGTAAATAAATTTTTACAATTAGAATTATGTTATCTTGTGGTATGTCCTTTATGAACAATCGTTAAGACCCCAGGTAGGTCTTAAACTATGATAGTGACCAATCATAGAAAAAAGGATTCAAATGCACCTATAAATCCATATATTGATATTTAAACCTCTTTTATTTATTAAGTACTCCAAGGAGGTTCTACATATGTGTTTTTCTGTTGATATCACTTGTATAAATTATTCCAAATACCCCAATATTCATGATTTTTGGTGCTTTCTAAGTGTTCTAAGAAGGGGAAAACTTACAAATAATTGGATGAGGTAATTTTGGAGTTTTAATATCTATTAAATTAAAAAAAATTAATATTATATTATGTAAATGATCAAACCAGACCCATTTTTCAAGGCAATCCCAAACATGCTCAAAATGGGACTAGGTAGCAAGGTGGTTTCATGGTTTGCATAATTCCATACGGTCTCATGACCCAAAATTTATCATGGAGGATTTTGTTATCCAAAGTAAATTGGATAAAACACTTTTGGCCATTTTAACTTGTGTGGGTGGACATTTGGGCTAATTTTCTCTTTTTAGGCCTAGGAGGGCTAATTATGCCTAATTGAAGAAGAAAAAGAAGGAAAATGAGTACTTACCCTTGTATTTCGATCATTAAATTTTGTATGGATATATAAGGGAATATAGGGTATTCAAAAATGTGACAAACATTTAATTTTAGTTTGTAAAATATTCTATACAAGGAAATTTTCATGTTTTATGGCTACAAGGAAGGGGTGCTAAAGCATGCTAAATTAGAAAATTTAAATCTTTTGATATACTTTATGGTTTAAAATGAATTTTTTCAGGTCTTATATAATTCTCATAATCCATACATGGTGTAATTTTTCTCTATCTAATGCAAAAACTCTTATTTCTCTCTCCTTTATTTTTACTAATATGCAAGAATTAAGTGTTCAAAAGTGATAAATAATGCATATAAGTTTTACAAAGGATTTATTAGTGCTCATCCTTTTGTATTTAACATACTCAAGTATGGAAGAACTCAATTGACATTTGGATAAGGCTTAAAATTTTGAAATGTTCCCAAAGAGTCCTAATCATACTTTTCTTCCTTCTAATGTCTACTTTGTTGAAGAGGTCAAAATAAGAATTAAAAGACTCTTAAAAACCTCAACTAGATGGAGATATTTCATGAATATTGTGGAATAATGTTTCAATTAATAATTAAATAATATTTAATACCTAATTTTATGGAAAGGACATTTTCTAGTCAAGGGAGGCATTCAACCAAAAATATAGGGTTCTTGAGCAAGGATTTAGATACTTATTAGAGTCAAACTCCATCAATTAAGGATGTTGACTTATTAAATACTCCTTAAAATATTCAATAAATGTCTCATATATACCCCTATACCATGTTTGATATGAAAATAAATGAGATAATCAAAAAATGCTATGTTGGAGTTTGAAAAGGACTTAGTAAAGGTCATATTTCCTAATTTTGGGGGATTTTATCTTTCTCTATCCCTTCTCTCATTCTCACTATATGTAATCCAAATTTTTGAATTTTAACAATCCTTAACTTGATTTGGGGCAATTACATGCTCATAAAACACTTTTAATTTCATATTTTAATGAATAAGACTGAATTCATACCTCCTTAAATCTTATTTTATTATTTTTTCTATCGGAGTTGTTGCCAAAATCTGGATAATGTGAATGCAATGGAGACGTGATCACATGAGATGAAGCAAGTACACACCACATAGATGCTAAAGCAATTTGAAATTATACAAGAAGATAAATTACACAAGACAAAATAGGAGAAAACTCAATATCTGATTAACATGAGATGGCCAAAGTGAAGAATACATATAGGAGACCACATAAGTAACTCCTCCACAAAAGGTGGCCAAGGTACCCCAAGAATATACTGTAACTCCTCCATTAAAGGTGGTGACAAGGTGCTAAGAATAGAGAAGTAACTCCCAACAAGGGAGTAACTTATGACATTCCTATGACACCTATGACACATCTATGACACACATCTCCACATAAGCTAGCCTATCCCACAAATGTAGGAAAACTCCATGTAAGCACAAGAAATACAATTTCCCTAATTAAAAAATAGGGAAAAATAAAAACCTACACTAATAACCCCCATAAGCATAGCTTAGGTGGGTAGTGTGGAAATATAAAATGGGTCCCATCAACTAGGCCTGATGAGGTACCCATGTACAAATGCAATCTCCCATAAGATAGAGAAAAGGAGAAAACCCGTAGGAAAAAACTCCCCCATAAAAGAGAGACATAAAAGAAATGAAGAGGCTAGAAGGGCCCCCCTAAAGATGATGATGCTGCAAATGTGGACCACACCCCAAGAAGAGCTCATAGATGAATGAACTTACTCTTAGTGAAAGGTTTGGTGAAGATGTCTGCAACTTGCTCTAAAGACTGGCAAAATATCAAGTCAATGACTTGACTATGAATAAGCTCCTAAATGAAATGCATGTGAATCTCTATGTGCTTGGTGCACTAGTGCTGAACTAGATTCTTGCAAATCTAAATGGTACTCTGGTTGTTACAATAAATGATGGTGGGCTATCTGATAGGAATGCCAAACTCACAAAGTATCCCCTAAAGTTAAATAGCCTTAGTAGCTACATTAACAGCTCCCCTATACTCTACCTCTATGGATTATATAGCAATAACATTCTACTTCTTGCTAGCCCAACTAATAGGACCAAAACCTAGAGAGAAATTGTAACCAAAAGTGGACTTGCGAGTCTGTGAATCACTAGCCCAATCTGAATCTATATATCCAACCAAGTCAACCTCTATGCCAAATTTGTAATGAATCCTATATCTATGTGAACCTTGTATGTAATGCAAGATCCTCTTTGCTACTTTCCAATGTATCTCATGAGGTTCTTGCATAAATCTAGAGACAAGTCCCATTGTATATGATATGTTAGTTATGGTGTGAGTCAAGTAGATGAGAATACCAACATGTTGTCAATACTGAGTGGCATCAACCAATGGTTAAGAACAATCAGCCTCAAGCTTGACTCCTAATAGAAAGGAAGTCAGAGATGGCTTGCAATCAGCCATGTGAAACTGAGCCAATAAGTCAAGAGCATACTTAGGCTATGCAAGAGAAATCCCTAAATCTGATTGTCAGATCTTGATGCCAAGGAAATAGTGAAACAAACCCAAGTCTGTCATGTCAAATCTATCTTGGAGAGATGCCTTCAATACTGTAATAGCTGATGAAGAACTGCTGATGATCAAAAGGTCATCAACATATAGAACCAAAATTAGGAGCGAATCATCCTACTGTACGAAGTAGACATTGGGGTCAAAATGGCACCTAGTGAAACCCAGTATGAGAAGGAAGGAATCATCTTGGCATACCAAGCCTGAGGCACCTATTTGAGGCCATAGATAGATTTCCTAAGTATGCATACTAAAGAAGAATCGTAAACAAATCCTAGCAGTTGCTCCATGTAGATCTCCTCCTCTAGGTCTCTGTGAAGAAATGCACTCTTCACATCTGTTTGGTGCACATCCCAACCATGTGTTACAGTAATAGCCAAGGTGAGTCAGATAGAAGTCATCTTTGCAATGGGTGCAAAGGTCTTTGAGTAGTCATTGCCTGCCACCTATGAGAAACCCTTGGTGACCAATCGCTCCTTGTACTTATCAACTAACCCATCTTCTACAAACTTGGTCTGATATATCCACCTACATCAAACCATCTTTCTTCCCTTAGGAAGTGAAGTCAAATCCCACGTGTGATTTTTTATTAAGGAAGAATATTCTTCCTCCATAGCACTATCCCACTCAGGTACCCCTGATGCCTCTCAAAAAGTTTGTGGATCTGAAACTAAAGCAAAGAAGGCATGTGGATCTCTCTAAAAATCCCCCTAGTATGTCTATCATCTGTGGGATCTCCTACCCAAGTGCTACCACTCTCAAGTGTCTGTGTGGCCCAAAGTGGCCCAGAAGTGGGTGAGCTAGGTGCTAACTCCTCATCCTCTAACTGACTAGAGGTGGATGACTCTGCATCACTGCCCTCCCTGTGTAAACTCAAAGAAGAATAAGATGTCTCTAACTTAAGAACTTGTTGTGGCTAATCTAAATTTGATGATGAGTCATCATGAAGAAGTAGATCCGATGAGGGACAAGAAGTGTCGAGCATTGAGTCTCTAAGAATCTCCTAAAAATGGACACTTCTCCTGATGAACAACTGATGAGTGACTGGATCTAGAAGGTGATACCTCTTAATACCATATGGATATCCTATAAAGATGCAAGGCTTAGATTGACAATCCATAGCTTTATGTTTCTTCTTCAAAATGTGGGCCATGGCCAGGGATTTGAAAACCCTAAGGTGCTCAACATCAAGTTTCCTTTTATGCCAAGCTTCAAAGGGTGTTATCCCTTTCAAAGCTTTGTAAGGAACCCTATTTTGAATGTAGCAAGCATAATTGATGGCTTTGGCCTAGTACTATGGTTCTAAGGATTTGGAGTGAATCATACAACTACCCATCTCTTTTAAGAACCTATTTTTGTATTCAATGACCCCATTTTGTAAAGGACTGTAAGTGACTGTGTGTTGCAAATCAATCCCCTTTGTGGTGTAAAACTGCTCAAACTTGTTGTTGACATACTCCCATCCATTATTAGTTTGAAGAACCTTGATGGATTTCTCACTCTATTTCTCAACAAGAGCCTTGAAGTCTATAAATTTTTCAAACACTTCAGACTTTTGTTTGAGAAAATATATCCAAGTGTATTTAGAGAAATCATCAATGAAAGTGAGGATGTACTTGGCCCTTGTGAAAGATGGTTTGAGAAAGGGTCCTGATATGTCACTGTGGACTAACTCTAAATGTTGTGAAGCCCTCCAAGATTTGCCTTTGTCAAATTTTGCTTTGGGATGCTTCCTAAGGGAGCACCCCTCACAAAGTCCTTTTGAGAATTGGACACGAGACAAGCCATTGACCATGTCATGTTTACAAACTTGCTCAAGGTAGCGATAGTTAAGGTGGCCAAATCGCTCATGCCACAATTTTTTAACTTCATCTAAATGAGTCAGCAATGTTGTTGAAGAAGAGTCTAGTGAAAAATGTGAGAAGGTCTACAATCTAGCTTGGTGATCTACCCTACCCATAGCCACTGTAGTATCACTGTGCAATTCTATGATAGCCATTAAATTTGGTGAAAACTCAACTCTCATGCCCTGACCAATGTGAGTGATTTGGTACACTAATAGGAGATTGGTTGAAAGAGAAGGAACACTTAGAACATTATTGAATGTTCCTCCTTCCATTTTGATTGACCCTCTCCCTGCAACAAAAACTGAAGTGTCATCACCCAAACTAATTGAAGTCATGATACAAGGCTCTAAAGATGAAAACTCAACTAGTGAAGAGCCCATGTGGTGAGAAGCAACCAAGTCAATGACCCATGAAGATGTATAATCTACTATAGCTACAATGGCCTTTCCCTTTTCTTTCTCCTTACCCTTGCCTTTTGGCTTGGTAGAATCTTGGGTAGATGAATTCTGCTTGATGGACTCAGGAACACCTATGTTGTGCTTCTCTAGAAGATGAGTTAGGTGATCAATTTATTTATTCATGCATTTGTGTTCATCATACCTTGTATTTTTACAATAGGCACATTTAACCTTCTCCTTCTTAGATTTAGCATTGGATTATGAAGACTCAGTGTTGTTTTTGGTAGGATTGTTGTTTTCTTTCTTCTTCTCCTAGTCCTTTTTTTCTTCTTCTCCTTTGTTGAAGTCTTATCCTTACCATTTCTACCTATCAAAGCTTGGGGTTGAGTAGACTTTATTATGCCCATTTGAATTATATTATCTTGCTCCCTAGTCAAGTCAACAATGAATGAATCCAAATAAGGCATTTTCCATGTAGTGCCAAGGTCACTTTTTGTGGCATGCAAAGTGGAGACAAAGACTGAATAGCTTGGACCTAAATTTGTGAGAATAGAAAGGATGAGTTGATCATATTTATTCTCTATCCCAAATTCTTTTAATTTTAATCTAAGCATCTTAAATTTAGTGAAGAAGTCATGTAGGGTGTCAAAGTTTCTAGGACTTAGACTTATGAGTTTGTTTTCAAGCTCATGTCCTCTCATCTCATCAAGCTTCCCAAATAGGAGTTCTAAGGTGTCCCATATGTCTTTGGGAGTCTTAGAGGATTCTAAATGGAAGAGAATTTCTGGAGACACAGAAAAGCTCAACAATCCATAGGCTTCATCACTACAGTTGTACCACTTGACCTTTTCAGCATCAGTGTTGGGTTCTACTTCAGTTTCCATGGTGATCCTATACAACCCTTTGATTCTAAGAATGATTGACATTTTAACCTTACATTCATGATAATTAAAGGGTTTTAGAGGTTTAAGTTGAAAATAATCCATTATAAGCTAAATTTAGGTGAAGTTGAGTTGATTGCAAGTTGTGAAATTATGTAGAAAGGAGAATGAAAGCAAAGATTTGCAAGTTGTGAAAGGTAATCACACCCCCTCAAAATGTTAAGCCCCCCTCCAATATGAAATTTAATTCTCAAAATACATTGGGATCAGCTAAGAATGTGTCTTAGAAGCAATTAGTGCAAGAATTTGAGCAAGCAGGACGTTGGACTCAGTCGAAAATGCATCCTGGGAGACCCAAATTTTAGGCACTTTATAAACTAGTGTGTTTTTGACAAATAACAAACCTAAGTTGTGGAGAACTGAATTAAAAACACTTTTTTAAAAATTGGCACCCAAATCTGAGCTAGCATTTTTAAGATATTAAAGGTTCAATTTTCCCATAAATTAGTGTTTTTGCAAAAAAAGTACTAAAATATTAAAAAAATGCCTGTTTTAAGAGAGAAAGTGGCCTTCCAACCACTCATTGGATTCAATATGGAATGACAAATCCAAAGGAGGTTTTTTTGAGGGGGAATTGGCCTCTTGCCAACCTAGGCCTCACCCTTCATCTTTGATATGCGAAGATACAAGTTTAAATGTAAACCCCCAAATTATCAAACTATCTAAAAAACTTAATATTCAATCAAATTGATTGATTTTTTTTAAGTCAATTTTTAACTAAAAAAGATAAAGCAAAAGACAATTTTATGGATTCCAAGTGTCCAAGGGCCCACATGCGATGCCAAGCAAGGAAAAGGAGCCAAACAAAAGTTTAGATTTTGCTTGCAGAAAAACCAAATGAAAAATCTGCAGACCTGCACGCTAGAAGCAATACGATCTAATGGCGTGGCTATTACTAAAGGTGTTACTAGAAGGAATACTACATGGAATTAAAAAAGGACACAAGAAGGATGGTCTGAGGTGTTGTATAAGGATGCTTGACCAGAAGAGTGTCCAACGTGGCCTTGGGGTGAAATTGTTGACCACTGTTGGAGAGTGCGTGCCTCACAAGAAAAAATAGTCAGACAACAATCAACCTATAGAAGAAATGGAGGAGCTAAAATGGGTGGTCTTGTTACTAGACTTCACCTCTCTCAACTTATTCAAATGACTAATTTAGATTAGAAAACTTGCAATGAGAGAAGCATGCCGTGGAGCTAGACTGCGCCCTGCTGGAGTTGCACACCTCATCCTACTAGATGCTCCACACTGAAAGTGGCATCCAAGAATAGAAAATAGATTGCAGAGATCTATCTTTTCCTATAAAATTACCAAAAGAAAATAAATTATACTACCTTTGCTAAAGCCATAACAGATCTAGACAAGATGTCTTGGCAAATTCTAACTCAGAAGTAATTTTTTTTAAACAAGTTTCCATATGGATTTGCATGAGTTTTCAAGAAACTCTACCAAATCTCTCAAATGCAATGGAGTTAAACAAAAAAAATTCTAAGAAAGAAAAGTAAGAATTTTAGAATAAATTAATATCATAACTAGACACACGATTACTGGAGTGGCTTTGATACGATATCAGATTTGTTGCTAGAATCTGGATAATGTGAATACAATGGAGACATGATCACATGAAATGAAGCAAGTGCACACCACATAGATGCTAAAGGAATTTGAAATTATGAAAGAAGATAAATTTCACAAGACAAAATAGGAGAAAACTCAATATCTGATTAACATGAGATGGCCAAAGTGAAGAATACATATAGGAGAGCACGTCAATAACTCCACAAAAGGTGTCCAAGGCACCCGAATAATAGATTGTAACTCCTCCATGAAAGGTGGTGACAAGGTGCTAAGAACAGAGAAGTAAATCCCAACAAGGGAGTTACTTATGACATTCCTATGACACCTATGACACATCTATGACATGCATATCCACATAAGCTAGCCTATCCCACAAATGTAGGAAAACTTCATGTAAGCACAAGAAATACAATTTCCCTAATTAAAGAATAATGAAAAATAAAAACTTACACTAATATTTTCATAGGTTTTTTATGAATGATAGTGATATGATATCCTTCCATTCATTTTGTGCTATCCTTGTTACTTATTTTTAGGTGTTATCTCATCCTTATAGGTTGCATAGTGTGCTTTAATCATTATTTTTTTAATGTTAAGTTTAAGCTTTCTCTAGTATCTTTGAGAGACCTATTGAATAAGTACATTAGATTATGCATCAAGCCTAAGACTTTGTGTGAAACATTAATGTTTGGAGGATTTATTTTGAAAAGTGTAATCAAATTTATGTTTTTATTCAATATTTTTAGTGCATATTACTTAAGTATAGGTCAAACTTTTGGGGTATCACCCCAGTTAGATAGGTTTTCCTTTTAATTTACCTTTTCTTTTCCTTTACAAGATGGTAGTGTAGAGTAGATAACCTAATTAATACATCAAGGGGAGATATCCCTTATAATATAAAGATTCAATCCACCTATTAGACCACCCACAACCTAGGATTATATCCATGTTACTTTAAACTATGAAAGCCTAAGACTACCTTCATATTGGTGCAATTCTAGTAGTTAATAGTTTTTCGCACACCCAATTGGATATATTGAAGATAGTATTGGTGGTGAAATTTTAGTTTTAGAAACATTATTCATGAAGTATTTTGTGACTCTAAGATCAATCAATTAATTCTAATAGTCTAGTCATAGTTTCTAAGTAAGTCTATTTTCATTGCAGTAACCTAATGTTGTTTTATAGTTGTGTTTAAAGAAATTTCTTATGTTATACTTCCCTATCACTTATTATGAGTTATAAAAACATGGTCATGATCCATATGATCCTTATCATGATCCATATGAGCCTTGTTATGAGTCTAATCAACCTTGCCAAGAGTATTATTATCCTTGTGATCAGTCTTGTGAAGAGTATGATGATTTATATCAGATTTATAGTGACCCTTATCATCCTTAATATGACCCTAACTATATTCCTCAATAGCCTTATCAAAACATTAAATAGTCATACTCACCTCCTCCTACTCCATATCCAACTTAGAATAATGATTCCCCTACCCTGTCCTTGTTGTCATCCAATCCAAATATTTTGAAGATTGAAGGGGTGATGAAATTTTGGGATATAGAGTTGAATGTGATACATTTTCACCTCATAAATAAGATGAATAATATATTTAAAATGTTGATAAATAGGTGGTAAATATTTAGAGATGATAATAAATATGTCATGACTTATAAATTACATGAAATGAGAAATATGATCCAAAGATGGGTAGACAGGTTAGTGATATGGGAGAATCAATAGCTCTAACCCAAATTATCTCAGCCATACATTCTTACCCCTAGTAAAAATTATTATGTTACAAGTTTTCTTCTAGCTACACCTACACTACTTCAATAAAAAAAGTTTATTCTATCTTATAGGCCTTCTTGGGCTATGACTTGTAATTATGCCATGCCAAATCTTGTGGATGAATATCCTCTTATCATTTTTTAATAAAACTATTATTTTCCATATCAACCCTATTATGATCCTTATGAAATAATTGAATATTCTCATATGGAGCCTCCAAGAGAGTCAATTAAACCTCCAAGTAAACTTTCCACTTTTAAAGTCTTACCTTAGAATCAAGTAGTTGATTCTTAGGAGAAATAAGAGGAGGTGAGTGTTATTGACTTTGAGCCCAAATAATACCTTGTGATTATATTTGTTACCCTCTTGGAGGTCAATCCAATAAATTTCTTAAGATAAGAAAGAGGTCTTAGTTAAGAGGGATTGAATATAATTTGCAAAGGAGATGGAACCTTAAAAACATTATAACGAGGAAGTAAATGGTGGAGAAGAAAACCAATCACTCATAAGACAACTTGAATTAATATCACTCCAAGTATTCATAAAATAATATTCCATTCTGAAGACATCAAATTGGAAAATTACTCCCTTGAATCCTAATTAAACTCATGAACTTATTTATTTCCCTCCCACCATCTCCCTTATTGAAGAGAAGCCTATTCCATGGAGGCTAAATGAAGAAGTACATTTGTAAGTTATTTTTAAGGTCAGTTTGGAAAAGATGAGGAGAGCATGCATGAAGAAGATATCTTTATTATCACTCCCCTTTATGAGAGCAAAGGAATTTTATCTTTCAAACTACATGAAGGGGTTACAGTAGAAGATGAAGATGTTGACTTGTTTCAAGAGATTCCTTTTGATGTGATTGAGAAAGATGAAGAGGAGGTAAATCCTTGTTTTTATCTCCATGGTACCAATCAATATAATAGTGAATATTTGTTTAATCTTTATAATCAGGTTATTCAATTCTCTTGAGTGATTATGAATTGAATAAGGTAATAGGAAGTAGTTTTGGTGAACCAATCAATAAGCTAGAGAGTAAAGTTTTAAATATTTGCCTTTTCAAGAGGAAACCTCACTATATGAATATTTTTTTGACATTCTAATAATGGTTTATCACCCTCTCACCTCATTTTTATTATCTTGATGTACTCTTGGAAGATAGTGAGGATCACTTTTGGCAATAGTTTATCAAGGAACAATAAGGTCTCACTTTTGGAGATATTGATAGATAAGTTGAGAGTCATAATGAGGATAATAATTAATAGGTTTTTTACTTAAATCATTCATATAAGTTTCATAGTGCATCTTATCTTAAAAACCAATTGCTAGCCATCTTAAAGACCATTGTCAAAGAATAACAACACCATAAGGTGAAGGATGATGTCTAAGACTAGTATGTGTTCACTAGATATATTTTCTATTATGTAGACCTATTACAAGACATGTCAAATGTGTTTTAAGTCAATAATAAGGATCAGCTAAGTAAGAGGTCAATCAAATGCGATTTCACATGCCATTGCATACCTCATGAAGTAAGTAATCCAAAAAAAATCCTATTGATCTTGGAGGAGGATTATTTAAAGGTTAGTTGTAGTTAGTTTTCCTTTCCTCCAATTTTTATCAATCACATTAGTTTTTTTATATTTTGTTTCAATAAGTGCTTTGATATCACATGTTTTTTAGTTTATTTTCCTTGCTTTTCTATCTTTTCTTATCCTATCTTTGAGGACCAAGGCATTATCTTATCTCAGGTCAAGAGTAGTGTTCATTCATTAAGGTATAATCATGATTATTTTAGAGTGTAATATTGATCTTATTATATTTAAAAATATGCCAATGGTTTGGTTCTCAAGCATAACAGGCATGCTTCCCAGTTGAGTCATCAAAATGTTGATAATTTTAACCTCACAGGTCAAATTATCATGCCTACCACTCAAAAATTATATTTTAAGGATATGGTGTATTTTTTCGTGCCTAAAAAGATCTAATGGGTACAATTTGTATCATTTTCAACAAGATTCTCAAGTGTTTATATACATTTTAGTGATAAAAATACCTATTTGGAGGCTATTCATATAGTTCTTCAAGTGAAATGGAGCTTCAAGAACCTTCAGTGCCTTATTTGTCCATGATAAGGTCAAACAAGTTATTTGGAAGAGCTTTTAGGTCTTATAATGAATAAAACTAATTTATCTCTCATATTGACCTCCTTGGAATTGATGTCTGAAAAGGTTTATGAAAATGCTATGTAAAACCTAACGAGGAAGAATACCAAGTTTTAAGACCACTATTTTGGGGCTGCTTTGTCTACAAGCATTTGGTATTTCTATTTGAATTCATTTTATAGAATGTAATTGATCACTCTTTACTTTTGGTTGTGTTAAAAGGATTCCAAATTTTGTACTCACCTTTTGAGAGAAATAATAAGCTTTTGTTTCTCCATTTTATAGGTTTTTGGGTGATGTTTATGTGTTTTCCATTGATATAACATTTTGAAGTTTATGTGTTTACCATTGATATAACATAGTGAAGCACTTGTTTTCCTATGATATTGTCTAGTTTTATACTTTAATGCAAAATTTTTGATGTTCTAAAAGTCATTCTAAGTGTCTAAATCAACTTTAGTTCAAGAATTATATGTGAATTCAATTTATTTTTCTTTTCTTCCTCACAAAGATTAATTTTGTCAAGTCCTTATTGTGAAACACTATTGTGTAAGTCATTCTTGAGTGTAGAGAATGTGTGCAATCTTCTCCATTTCATAAGTGTGTTCATTTCAAGCATAAGTGGTCATACAACATTGGTGCATCGCCTTCATTTCAAGTTTACCTTTCAATTCCACTACAAATAGTATCATTTTCACCCTTTTCATTACTAGAATTAGTAGTTAGTATGTCTAAAAGTAAGCTTTACTGAGAACACCAAGGGAAACAACCCTCTATAGATATAATCTCCCTTCTAAAGTTACCCACACTTAAGAGAGATTCCATGTTCAAGTAGGAGTGAGAAACATCACACTTTATCTCAAGGGTACACATCTGATTGACAACACTTACCTAAGAACCTCTTCAAGATATAGGTTAAACATGTATATGGGGTTTTTCCACACATTCCCTCCTCTCCTAACAACTCTAGACTTAGTGGGGATCCTTTCCTTTAAAATTTTGATCTCTAAACTAATCTTCCTTAGTTTTTTATCTTGATGATTGATTCTAAGCTCTAATAATTCTATATTATCTTTTAATATCATTTTATTTAAAAACTTCTCACCCAACCCCTACTCACTTTCCTCCCCTAATTTGGAATTAATAGTTGACGGGGTCGTATTTCTTGGCTCCAAGAGAACTATAACTTCATTTTCAGCCAAATACCTAATATTTACATTGGAACTATTATGAAATACTTAAAAATAAATTCAAGCTAACTTGGGATCTGTATAACACATAATTACTTATATTAAAACAATGTTAAAAACATTAAATAATTTGTATGGGTTGGGTAAAAGGATCTATTTATATTAAAACTGATTATATGAATGAGGCTCCTGTGGTGAAGGTTTGATGGCTGGAACATTTTGGGAAAGAAAAAATAAAAAATTATTTTCATCAAGAAAGTTTAAGGAAAAATTGATGGTGTAAATAATATAGTAAACGAGAAAACAAAAAATGAGTATGTACTCAAGATAACGTTAACCTACTTAAAAAGGACATGAATCCATTATGTCATAAATTTAACATTCCAGATAGGCTAATTAATATCAAATTTAATCAAATGATGATTAATATTTCATAAATTTTTAATATGGTAATATATTGAACATCCTATGTGATATCATATTTTCCCAATACATTGGTTTTTTGAAATTTATATTCCAAAGTGTGATCCTAAAATACCTTAATATCATAATATTATTTAATATAAATGGATTTATTACGATAAAGACATACATTTTTATAGGATAAAATGGGACCTCTATTACATTAAATTTTATAAAAAATGATCTTCAATCAATTCTTGGTTAATCATTATTCGCATAAAGCCCTGATGTCTATTCATCTCTAATCATAATAGTCTCCCATAGTTTTTTCATTTGATACTTGTAATGTTTGAGAACCTCCTATACCATTGTGTAAATAAATGGAAGATTTACACATTGCACTCTCAAACTATTTCCACAATTAGTCACTTTTTGAGATAACTATGTTTTTCTACATAAGTTTCCTAATGGAGTATTTTCATGGAGCAACATTCCCAGAGTCTAAACTAGCACTCTCCTGGAACCCTTTTAGATAAAAACTATGTGTTTCTTAGTTTTTATGGAAATTTAAAACACTTATTAAATTTTTATATTTTTTTAGATCTTAGAACCAATGAGGAGGGGACACATGTGTTATGATGTTCTTGTAATGTTAGACATGTTAGATTCCTTTTAGTTATCATGTGTCATAGGCTTAAAATTGTTAGATCCCATAATAAATAAGGAGGCACCATATGTATTATGATTCTCCCATGTTTTCAAACTTGTTAGAATCTTGATATATCCTACACATTATAGCTACCATACTATCAATTCTTAGATATAATGAGGAGGCACCATGTATCTTTTGACACTCTCATGATGTCAAACCTATCAGGTTCCTTATATTTGTCATGTGTCACACTTGTCAGACTATCATATACTAGAGACAATGATGTGGTGACACATGTAGTTTGACACTCCCAAAACATCATACCTATCATAGTTCTAATATTTCTCATGTGTCAAATTTATCAAACTTTTTATATGTATGAGCCAATGAGGAGGAACCACATGTCTTATGTAAACTCAAAAAATAGAATTTCTTAGTATGATATAGGAAGGTTATACCAAATTATAAATAAGATTACCAACCTAATAAGTAGATTCCACATGTAACAAAATTGTGTATGTGTCTAATCAATTATAGAAAGCTATCATAACATAGGGATCCTTACTACATCCAAGTGATGTAGTACTTACTAAGTCCACCTATCATAGATCAACATATGTATAACCCCATATCCATTCAAAATTACATGATAGATATATTGGAGCACAAACCCCAAAATCTTCACATGTATTAAATACAACCAAAGGGTTGATCATGATCTAATAACTCAAGGATTCCCATTTCCATCAACTAAATCTAAATGGGGGCTTATTTTTAAAATCTTGAATTAAAGACAAATTAGGAAATGACTAATCAAAATTACACCATCAACTCAAAAATCAATTCAAATAATTAAAGCTCACCAAAAAAATTATTATAGAATTTAATTTAAATATCTATAAGGTCTCAATTTTTTTGATTTACAATTATCAATCATCTTCACACTCAAATATAATCCCTTTCCATCAAATTCACACCAATTCTCAAAATATTACCCTATAGTAAAGGGTTTTTCTATGTCAATATCATATAGTTCAATAATGTTTGATTCATAATTAAATCCTAGATTAGATCCATAATATTAGGAAATGACTGTATTGTAAGGATTAACCCAAATAAAGCACTATAAGAAGGTGTTTAAGGTGATCAAGCATATTTAAAATTCAAGCTCAGATGATGACAATAGTGATTATGATATCGAGTATGTAGATGAGCTCATCACCATTAGGGCATCTAGGATCCATGAATTTGTGGTAAAACCAAAGGTCCTCCCATGTTCTAACTTGTTCTACATCCTAATTCTCTCTTCTAAGTGCAACCAAGAAATCATGAGGTTACCCAAAGTTGGCTTTAGAATTATATAATATCTTTGGGCCTACAGTTAGTCAATATTGTAAGCTCCTAGATTACACCATGATATATAAAAAAAGAATTAATGGATGGTTTGGTAGATATTTAAAACTTTTATGATGTCATTAATAATTAGGTAGAGGATCTAGAGTGATGGGTCAATAAGGAGAACCTAGACTCATATATAATCAAAACCTTTATAGAAGGTGTGCACACAAGTATACTCTTACTCAACCACTTTTATAGGGAAAGTGACATAATGGAAATCAAAACCTATTGAGTTACCCTTCTTAGTGTCATGTTCAATGGTGATTGGATCCTCAATTTTTGTATCCTTATCATGTTTAACCTCTGCAGACAAGTAAATGGGCCTCATGTAGGTGGTATTTTTTACATAATATCATATATAGTCAATATTGTCATTTCCACCTTAGATATTTTATTATAAAAATTACCTTAATGTGTGCCATTTGGATTCATGGTGCATTTAGTATTCTAAAATAACACATCCACTACTTTAGTAACCATATATAATACATATCTGAATACTTTTACTTGATGGTATATCTAGCCATCAATGAGTGGAACATGAAAAGGATTTTAGATGACATTTCATCTTAATTTTATCCCATACATGCCTATTATTACTAGTGATATAATATAATAATGAAAATACAAGTAATTTGGATGGGATCCTATTTTGCTACTATACACTGCCCTAGACCCCCTTGAAGAACTTGATATTTCCTACAAACTCTTTCACAATGTGTTTGTATCATTCATGGGCCAAAAGTAAAATCCCTATCTATCATTCCCCATGATCATTGTGAACCATTAGTATACTAATTTTCCTATAATTTCAGCTATGGCCCAATACAAGAACTCCTACAAGTTTGGGAAGGTATATAATAGGTAATGGTACCCACACAATATTTTTCAAGACCATGTGTCAAATAATCAAACCAATATCAACATCACTTACCACCATGAGGCCCATACTAATGATGAAATCCACCTCAACCCTAATGATGATGTAAATGTGGTTGTAAATATTGATGTTTTTTTGTTTCTTGAATTTTTAGGCACGCACTCAACTACTTCTCATAAAAAGATTGACCCATCCATATAAATATCCCACACAACCATCTATCAAGGTCAAAACAACTATGAGGGGGATTTTTAGGTAAATTATATAGGTATTCTTGGCATATACCACTCCTACAGCCTCATCACCTTCTACACCTACACTAACATCCAAAGTAATCTAACCTTAGTTTCTTCCCCCTATATTTTAATAGTAGTCATTAGTCTAGCCCATCTAGAGATCATTCTACCCTACTATAGGACCATCCATGACACTTTTATTGAGCCCAAAGGTAATATAATCCCTTCATAGAGTTCAAATTATTAGTTCTTTTACATTATTATCTACCCCTATGAATATAATTCCCACTTTTATGATGGTTCCTCTAAGTACCCCTACCTTCCCAATCATTCTTGTGACTTCAAATGATCCAATATTCATAAATCTTATTGTTCTTCATGTATCCTTGGGCCTGGGAGTATATATTTATCTACCACATGCTTCATCAGAGGTCATTTTTATTACTTCTACCTCATCATATCCAACACAAATAGACTTGAGAAAGAAAATGAACAAGAAAAATAATATGGTTCTTCCTAGGTCATATGTTCCCTTATAGTAGTGTCTAAAAATCCCTCTTAAACTCTTATCAAAATCCTCCTAGCCCAACAAGAAATTATCTTTAACCATCCAATTTGTTCATTATTCATGAATACCCAACTCATGTTTGCTATTAACCCTTAGGTCTCAATGACCCATGAATAGTGTTAGTCATGTTTTCTCCATTAGTATTCCTCATTTATGGTTATTTTAATTTTTTCCATGTCTCACTTTCCATATTACATCTCATTTCATGTGCCCACTCCAATATTTTCTCCTTCAACCTTTCTTCCACCCTCTACTTCAATCAATTCCACCCCTTTAGTTCCACCTTACACTACAGTGGGGACATTGTCTATACCAATTTGGGCTAGGCCCATTGATTATTCAAGTGCACAAAATATAGATATGATCTATCATGGAAACCTATATTTCTATTGGAAATTTGATAGATAATCTAGGATCATGAGAATGGAATTGATATAGACCTTCATTAAGGATGCAAACCTTATGGTAAGGAGGACCGATAAGGATATATTCTCCCTCACTAAAGTGAATATTATGAGTGGATCATAAAGGTTATAAAAATACCTATTATTAGTGATTCTAACCATAAATTATATCACTAAGAATATGATGGATGAACTTAAGGATAATGTTAGGAATTTGGAGTCTTAGGTAAGGAGCACCTTCAATGCAATTCTGATTGGAAAATAAGAGACACCACTTACGTAGTTGTTTAAATCCCTCAAGGAATTATCTAAATGTCTCTCACTAATCAAAGATATTAACTAAAGAGCCTACATATACTAGGAGATAACTATTTGAATGGATAATAAGTGCATGAATATGACTACAATCATCAATAAAGTGATGTTCCTAGAGTTAAAATTAATGCTTATAATGGATTTAAATCTATATCAGACCTTTACATAGACCATGAGGTAATATATTAAAGATTGGTTGAACACTACCAATGTGATCATTAATCCATTATATAAAATTGAAGGTCAAATCATTACTTATTTCAAAGAGCTTAGTGTCTTTGTGATCTTTCATATAGATGGAGATCTGCTAGGAAGTGATGCGTTTAGGGTCCACCTGACACAATTTAATGAGATAATGAAGGAAAAGGTAGATAAGTATAATAGTTTTGGATCTAAGTCTATCATATATATAGCCATGTAATCCACAATAAACATCATTCAATTCTAAAAGGTGAAACTATCCTTGGATTCCCCACTCAAATCCTATGGTAGGTTGTTGACTCATGCACATATCATATTTTGGGATCCACTTTTAAACATATATAAACTCAAACATGATTTTAAAGCATTGTTCAATAATTTATAATGTATTAGGGCTTACCAAATAAGTTGGGAAGTTGCCCACCTCCAACCTTATATTTATTCTTTATTAGTGGGCCATTTTGATTTGGTTCTTCCTTATTAAAAAGGGAATTTTTTATGTAATTTCATTATAACCTTTTATTTCCTTGATGGCCAAGAGTTGGATCTTGTGAACTAAGAGATGAGTTCCACTTCTATTTTATTTATAAAAATATATTATATTTTCTTTAGGTCAACTCCATCATGAATAATCACTTTCAAATTAATGAAAATATGGTTTTCTATTTAAATGTATCTAATTTTCATGGATCTCTTACACTTTATTTTTTTTTAAAAATGGATTAAAAATAATATTAGAGGACTATAATTTGTCTTTATCTAGATTTTATGTATTAATTATGTTGAGACTTTTCTATTCTAGTTAGGTTATTTTATTGGTTTTAGTTTTATTGAAATTTGTGAGGAACTATGTGTAATTAAGTATAGTCTTGTTTATAATTTATGAATTAAATAAACCTTATAATTAGGGATTAATAATTTTTATTCAAACTCTCCCTTTGTGGGATAGGATCTTAGGCCATCATAAAACTTAGCATATAATGGTACAATTGTAGATGGGCATGTTTTGGTTCTTTGAAGAATTTTTGTTTCTATTTATTTAGAGATCCCCCTTTTATACCTTACATTCTCTCCCTTTGATGTTTTTTAATTCCCAATTTGCCCTTCCACATTTTTTAAAAACTTTGAAGTAAAGTATGTAGAGATCAAATGTAAATTTACTAACACTTATTTATAAGTGTATATGTTTTGGTATTAGTGAGAAAATAGGAATTGAGCCTCTGATGGTGATAATAAATTTATTAGACATATATTCTAAGAAGGATATTTAATGGACCCTAATACTTACATATCCTACTTTATATATTCTTTACAAAAATCCTAAAACAAGAGGATACAAGTCCTTCAATTGTTACCCAATATTTCTTAGTGCATTTAACCCAATATATGCATTTGGGAGAATGAGATCTTAGATCAAAGAATAGTTGGTTATAGAAGGAGGGAACCCATTATCACAAACTAATGAAGCTTTGAGCTCATAACCAAATAGAGGATAACTTGGAGCCCACTATGTGTATAACTAGATCTAGAGCTCATCTTGAGTGACTAATAATCTCAGATTTATAAATCTATAAGAGAACCAAAACTACTAGATCAATATCAAGACCTTTAGTCACCAGGTATATCTCATCCCATCAATCCACACCTAACAGGCCCTTACCTATGGTTTTGCCTATGACATGGTTATCTTAGTTTGACATTAATGTTTTTTGAAGAATTCATTACTTACCCAATAACTCAGAGAGATACTTCCTTGGTTTGTACTAAGTGTAGGGTATACCACTAAGGAACATGTGGCCTCATACAAAATTTATCTTAGGTTTTTAAATGTATAAAATGAGTATTTTATATTCAAAATTTTCTCATTAACATTGATGGATGAAACTTATGATTGATTCCTAAACCTACCTAAAAGCTCCATCACGAGTTGGGAAATTTAGTAACATGTTCTTGGCTAAGTTTGGGCAAATCATTAACCCAAGTGTATTATACCAATAATTCTTATGTATTACAAGATAACTAAATGAGATCATTAGGAATTTAAATGTTATAAATTAAAATATATATAGTGGAGTCACTATTATATACTAGATAGATGCCTAACCATATAAATGTAAAAAAATGATCTAGACCCTTAGACCACCATGTTCCTGTGTAGAGACTCGTGAATGGTGGATTTACCACTTGCCTCTGTTGAGGCCATAAAATTGGATATGTAAATAAACACTCAATCCTTGTTAGCACCTATTATCCCAAATATATTTCCCAACATGTCTATCATGAATCCATTCTTTGGCACTAGAATTAATGTGCTTATGTCATAGCCTCTGCTAGTGATAAACCAAATCCATTGAGGCATGCTTCTCTTAACTATTGTTTTGGATTCCTTAGACATACCAATAATGAATTAATGTATTAATATCATATTCTATCACTCATAACTAATATGAATAATATATAAAATGTGCTCTAGGAATGTAGCAAGAATGAATTGGATGTGATACATTACATGGTAAATAATCTCAATCATGACTTCTTGGGCCTTTAAAGACAAGTTTAAACAATGGTGGTTAAAATTTATTAATAAATTCACTGACCAAAGGTATAATCATCCCCCATATCTACTCTAATATCCAACTAGATACTTTTCCCAATAATCTTTTGGAGATAAACATTGATGAGTTGGCCCTACCAAACTAGTGTCATACATAGCCCAAGATGGAGAATTAGACTACATCAAGTTTTATAGTTCCTTAGAAATATTCCAAAGAGAAACAAAATAATATGAAGTGGTCCTAAACCACCCTAATTTCAACAATCAAGATGAGGAATTTAATAATTCAAGGTCCCTAAATACTGACATGGTATTATAAACCTTGTATTTTCATAGCAAAAAGGATAGTCAACTATAGGAGACCACTAATGAGTTTCATGATTTTCAATAGTTTAAGAGAAAAATCTATGATCTCAAGAATCATATTAAAAAATAAAACCTTACCATGTCCAGTCCCCAACAAAATGGTGTGACCCCACATAATCCTAGAGCAATAAATGATCCTAAAATTCCAAAATATAATACCCCTAATCACCCTAAAGAAACCCAACCCACTCATATAAATACTAGATACAAGATAATATAGGACATGAATAAGATCAAGTCAAACATGAATTTCCATAAGCTTTCCCAAATAACTGATAAAATAGATCTCCTCCTAAATTATTTAATAGATAAATTGATCTAGTCTAAAACCAATCCTACACACCCTAAAATACTCATACATAATATAAAAAAATTAGAGGTGTGATCTTTCCTTATTGTTAAGTTATCTAGGAAGAACCTTCATAATTGTCTCTTTGACTCATGAACCTCTACAAATGTCATGCCTATTAATATTTTTTTAAAAATGGGGTTAAAGCATATTAAGTCAAATAAAATAATGGTTTAGTTTGTTAATGTTGAGGTCAATATGGTAGTCAAGCTTTTGAATGTCCATATGCATCTGTAATTAAAGCCTAGGGTCTAGTAATCTATAGACATTCAAGTGGTGGATATCCTATAAAATTATAGAATGTTAGTTAGTATGGGCTGGTATAACACCCTTAATGGCTATATGGTTATATACTTATCTCATATGTGGTTATCTTAGAGAATAATGGACAATCAAATCCACATAGATAGAGAACCTAAGATGAAACATATGATCACAAAACATAATGTAGTCAATGAAAATGTAAATATAGTTTCCACTAACATTGGTTTCTACACTCCATCCATTGAATGTGCTAAGAACCAAGCTAACAAGGGTTTTGAATCACTAGGTTTATGGTCTTTATACTTAGATAAGGTTTTTTATAAGAAAATTTATGGATTAGGAATCCTACTCATTAACCCCTGGGGTAAGTGACATTTATATTCTTATAGTTGATATTTAACTTTCACCAATAACCTAATGAAATATGAATCCTCAATCTTAGGGACATAATTCTACTTAAAACATAAGGTCAAATAACTAAAGGTGTTTAGGGACTCTGAGCTTGTAATAAACCAAGTTAGGATCAATTTCTAGTTTAATTTTTCCTATTAAAGGAAGTATAAACATATGGCATGGTATTTTATAGAGATGTTCAATTCTTACATCATCATTCTCATCCCTAGAAAAGAAAACTAGGTCATTAATTAATTATCAACTACTAGTATGAACCTAACACCCCTAGATGACTCATGGTTACCACACTTTTGAATAGGATTCATCACATTCCCATCATTACCAATCAATGTGAACAACTTCCAAGTATTTTATGATGACTACGACATTTTATAGTTCCTTAATAAATTAGGGACATCTAAGACTTAGGTTATAGATGAGGTAGATACAGACTATCCTAAAGAGGAGGATTATGACCAAGATCACATCATGAACTTAAAATAAGACTAGATACCAAATGGAATGATCTTCCTAAAAAAATTATTTGACCTTGATATATCTAAACACAAACCTAATAGACATATACACCTAGATCAAAAGTCTAGGATGGTTAATTTGGGGTCACTAGCTAGCCTCATATGCCAATTGTGGCCTATATTACACTTATTTTATATTTAATAAATCAATAGGTTTATTATATGGTATATAGATGTTATACTTAGGACCTATAAATACCTTAAATTATTTGACCCATGTTTGATCATGCATGCTATCCCACTCAATCAAAACCATAGAACTTTCAGACAAAGGTAGTGATTAATGAACCTAATCTTAGAGCTACTTATCCACAAGAAATTTCATAATCTCCACTTAAGTGGAATTATATTCCTATTCCATCATTCAATGTGGGTAACCAACTTGGTTCCCATTCTCAATAATAGTGGGGAAATAAGACTATGTATGAATTTTTTAAATCTAAATTGATATTCTAAAAAAGGATGACTAACATGCCATTTTCCCTCCTTTGATGAGGTAATTGAGATGGTAAGTGGATCTCATATGATTTACTTATTAGATGGATTCTCAATATATAATCATGTTTTGGTAAGTCTTTAATACCAATCCAAAATTATATTCACAATGAAGAGGGGTATGTTTTCTTATAAGATGATGCCATTTGTTCTCATCAATGTGGGATATACCTTTTAGATAACAATGGAATTCAATTTCAAAGGTATAAGTGGTAAATGCATAATTATTTACATGAATGAATTGACTATTTTCGAAACATAGGTTTGATCATAGCTATCATCTCCATAAAAAAGTAAAAGGTGTAGAAGGTGTTGTATCTCTTTAAACCCAAAGAAGAGCATGTTTGGTGTCATGAAAGGTAATATCCCTAGTCAATTAATTACCAAAAAGTTATCTATATTGACCCTAAGTGTTCTAACATTATTTCTAAATTACATCTTCCTAATTCATTCTTAGGGAAAATCAACATTTACCCAAATTCATATATAGCTTCATTGTTATTATTAAGCCTTTGAATGAAATGCTAAAATAGGAAGAAAATATAGAGTTTACCCATGAAACTAATAAATCCTTCCAATAAATTAAATAGGAAATCATGAAATCACCAACCTTAATTTGTCTAGATTACATGAAATACTTATACCTTTACACTTTTGCTTCAAAATGCACCATAACTATGGTACTCACCCACAAACTAGATGAGGATGAGAAATAGATACAATTCATGATAAAAAACTTGAAAGATATAAAAATAAACTACTACACCTTGTAAAAAACACACTTATACCCTAGTTAAATATGTGAAAAAATTTAGTTACTACATTGTCAAAAACAAGGTCCATGCCATCATCCCTGACTTAGCCATTAAGGTAATGCTCAGGAAAAATATATTAAGAGAGAATAAAGGTTATTATATGACCAGGATACAAGAGTATTAACTTTAAATGAAAACTATCAATATGTTATAAGATCAATCTCTCACCCAAATGATCATTACAATCAATCTAAGGATCATTGTGGTGTAATTAGACCAATAAAAATTGTCAATCATGACTGGTATGAATCAATAGTATATTATATCCTTTATGGGAATACTCCTCTAAGAATAAATAAAATGAATAGAATTTCCCTTAAGATAAAGTAAACCCACTACATTATAAATAAAGAGTGATTTTTGAAATAAATATGAAGACATATGTTTTAGGTGCTTGGTCGAAGAAGTAAGAGGCGTCACGACTAACTTCTATGAGAAACTAGGTAGTGGCCACCCTTCAGGGACTACTTTGAATCATAAGATAATTCAATATAGTTAATATTATCTCACAATATTTAATGATACACATGCTCATATATTCACATGCCATTAGTGTTAGATATTCACTAAGAGGGAAGTTCATGCATTAATGCCTCATCATCCCATGATATAGGGATGTTTGTTCTATCAATGGAGACTTGAATTCATAGGAGTAATCAACCCAAATTCATAATTGGGCCATAATTTCATACTTAAAACCAATTATTATTTTAAAATATAGATAGAGGTAGTGGTGACGAAGAATAACATAGTTAAGAAGGTCATCAAATTCATCAAGGAAAACATAACTACACAATTCAACACTTCAGCTTCTTTAGTCTATGACAATAGTCTTTCATTCCAATCAACTATGCTCATTGAATGGGATTATGATAATCACATCACCCTAAGGATATCATCAAATTACTACCCATAAGATAATGGTTTGGATAGGTCAACTAATAAGAATTGGATTAATGCAATAAATAAGTCTTTAGAAAAGAGAAATAACTACACAATTCAACACTTCAACTTCTTTAGTCTATGACAATAGTCTTTCATTCCAATCAACTATGATCATTGAATGGGATTATGATAATCACATCACCCTAAGGCTATCATCAAATTACTACCCATAAGATAATGGTTCGGATAGGTCAACTAATAAGAATTGGATTAATGCAATAAATAAGTCTTTAGAAAAGAGAATTAGAGAGTAGCATTGAATGTTGAAGTACACTCATTGGGCCAAATATACAAGCTATAAATAAGCTCTAAATATCTCATATTTACTATTGGTATATGGTTTTTATCCCATCTTCTTGATAAACCTTAGATGAACTACATATAATTTCACACAAGATTACATACAAGACACTAGGAAGACAAGTTTGAGGCTGCTAGACATTGTCTAATTAGAGGATGTTAGACCCAACTGGTCCTAACTCAAATGAAAATATTTTTTTAGAAACATTTATATTAATTTAAGTCATTAGTTTATTACTTGAAAACTAAATGATCCTTATAAATTAATGCAATAATTACATGAACCCACTAAAAATTTATAATTCATTTAGTATCCATGAATTAAACCACTTTAGTGACTGAAAACTTATCATTACTATGAAAATATAAATCCACGTACTAAAAATATAGATAAAATATAAGAATAAATCTTATTTACATTTACAACCACTATGTTTTTGTTTTGCATAATAATAGACAAATACATAGCCGCTACTATGTTTAAATATACATCTAGTCTAAGGTATAATAAAGTACAATATCAAATATAAATAACAAAAGCATATAAGTAAAATATGGAATACTAAAATAATATCCATGATCTATCACATATATCATTATTTTAATTCCATCTCAATGAATTAATTGATATAGGGAGAGCATCTTTTGAGTGCATTACCTCTAACGGTCTCCCACACACCTCCATTATGGGACTGGGCTTAACCGTCATGTAAGGGTAGATAATAATAATGCATATATCAAGAAATGATCAAAACCCATGTACATATTAAACACCATTACATGAATAAATAAAATAAAATATGGAATTAATTACTTTATCTAAATGATAACAATAATCATGTAAACTAGAAGAAGAGTGAAACGACAATGTCTCAGCTATAAAATTACTTTAGTCCAAGGTTTTATTATAGAATTTAGATTAAATAATCTAATTCATTTTCGCTAACACAATACTCTCTTCTACTGAACCATACATAATGATATGAAGGTTTACAAATCTAAGTTACCCACTAGCATACTCATATAAGCAACTCCTATTGCACATACATAACATGTAAATAAGGATTAAAAATCATATCAAAAAATACTATGAAAAAGTGAATATATAAATAATCACAACTAATTATCCAATTTAACCTCATATATATATGTTAACAAGATAGAACAAGAATCATATTTCTTTATGTTTTTATCTCAATATATCTTTCTAACATAATTACCAACATCACATAATAATAACAGCTTCTAAAACAAAATATTCATATATCAACTTATTTCATCACAAAATATATCAAGTATCCATTTATTTATGTTTTACTCTTAGCATACCCTTTTTTGTTTGTAATGTAAAAAGTACTACACACATAAGCATGCAATCAATATGTATATCACTTCTTGCCAACATCCTTACATATTTACTATATAAATAAGGTCAATAATTATAATAATACAAGCATTATAACCTTTTCCATTCCCAAATATATTTTATAATAAATTTTACTCAATCAAAGTATTATTTAAACTTCTTTTCAAACAATTATTTATTTGTTCTGATTGGGAAGGATATGTATTCCATAGTAACCAAATGAAAAACATAAATCATATTGTCCTTCTACCTAGATACTTATTAACCCATTTACATTAATTTTATTCAATTTATACCTTTCTAGATATAATTTTTTAGTTTTATCTAACTCTAATAGTTTTTATATATGATTGACATATTGTCTTCTCTTTCAGTCCATAATGACATATTATCCAATAACAAATCTAATGTAATATCAAGTGTTCGGGTTATATATTCACAAAAAAATAATCTCATTATAATAAATATTCATAAAAATAAATATTTACAAATAATATATCATATTTTAGGTTC
>JARHVA010008511.1:97500-115000 GCA_037957365.1 Torreya grandis | reverse complement strand
TATTAAATAAAGGATTTTTTTCCTATCCCTTGCCTTAGACTTCTATCTATTGAGCTGCATACTATGACATTATAAGAAAGAGAGTCTTCCTCATCTATGGTCATCCTTTTTAACCTTGTTTAAGGATTTTTTGATGTTGTTTATAGGTCTAGTTTAGTGTTCTCTTTTCTATTAATGTGAACTTATAGTGAGTCTTAGAACTCCTCTACATTTTCATTCATTACTTCCATGAAATATTTATACAACCAACTTGATTTTGAGGTTATGTAATCTAGTATTATCCTGTACAAAATTACTGTGGGCTCAAGCTTATGGAAGTTTCCCATTTTAAATTGGTGCATCACCTAGTTAGCCTTCTTAATAGTCATTTCCTCCCTTCTTACCCTTTTCCCATAAAAGTTTTAATTTAGTAGTAGTTTAGGTGATCTACCAAGAGGAACTGGCCTCATTAAAAATCTGAGAGGCTCAACCTCACCATAGGACACCCACATCCTAAGGTTGTTCCCATGCTTATAACTAGAAGTGGGAGAGCCTAAAAAACTCTCCAATATGGGTGTAATTTCTAGCTATAATAGTTTTGGCATGCCTTGTGGGATTAAGGTCCAAAGCAATGAAAGGATTTTTCATGTTGTTCATTTACATATCAGCCTTTAGAGGCATTCAAAAAACATCAATTGTGAATCTAAGCATCTATCAACTAGTTTAAGTAACCCAAATGCCTGATCATCATTATTTTCTTTTGAAATCAAGTATTAGCACCATTGGTGACTCCAAATCAAAGCTCTTGGTTATGAACAGACCAAGTTTGTCTCTTTAAAGTTTTAATAAACTCCTGCTTTAATTATGAGGCTAACATTAATATATATGGTTAATATTCTTATTATTTACCTCCTTATCAGTAGCCTTAGTATGATCTTCATGATCCATATGAGCTCAATCATCCCTACCAAGATTTATATCAAGTCTATGATGAACCTTGGCAAGTTACTCATGATCCATATATGTAGGAGTATTTCCCTAATCATCCATATGAACAAGCCCATCAAAATAATTCTCCTCATCATCCCTATTATGAGCCATCTATACCAATACTTAGGTAAACTTTAGTGATCATTGACAAGTATGTACTAGAGTTGTGCTCACAAAAGTGTTATGACCAAAATGTCCCTACTCACTAGATCCATTATGTTAGGGATTCATTATAATAAATGAAAGAAAAATGGGCACCTATTGAGAGATAAAATTTTAAAAACCTCACTGGTGACATGATGGATATATGTAGTTACATTTAGAGCATTGAGGACAAGCTGGAGGACTTGAGGAGTAGTAGGGTCATCCCCACTAACCTTTGGTGCCTATGTATGTACCTCCATAGCCTTTTTATGTGTTATTCATTCCTCCTCAAAATTCCACTCCATGTGAACCCCCTTATGTTCCATGTTCTTCATGTTTCCCTCAAACCTCCCCTTCTTAGAGTTAAATTCAAGGAAGCTTTCAAATAAAAGAGGAAACTATTGTAGATCAGCTTGTCATTGAGATCCAAGATCCTACTCATCTTCCTCAAGAAGCCATATTTACTTCACACCAACCCTCCTATGTTCTTTATTATCATGAGTCTATTGACCAACTTAAAGAGAAGCTCTTCAAATAAAATATAGATAGACAGATCCAAGAGTTGGAATTGAAAAAGAGGAAAGAAGAAGAAAGTCAAAATCAAGAAAAAGAAATAGTCTCTCACACATTCCCCTCATGAAAATAAATTAGGGAATGCATGAAAAAGGGGGTGAAAGTATCTGTGATGAGTGTCTAAGAGCCAATTCAAGAAAAAGAGGCTACTCCTTATACTTTTCCTCATGGGATTCAATCCAAAAAGTCTTTCAAAAAGAGGAGGCATTAGTTGAAACAATCCAAGACTTAGTTTTTAAAGAGGAGTTGGTTGTGCCAAATCAAGAAACCATAACTTAGCTTAATGAACTCAATTTACAAGAGTTTTGAGACTCTCTCTCCTTCTCTCAAGAGACACCAAAGATAACATTCAAGTCCCTAGATGGTAGGATACTTTCCTAAACTATAATCAAGGTGAAAATTTTCACCCTCCCACCATCTCCCTCTTGAAGGAAGATCCTATTTTACAAAGGATAGAGGAAGAGCTTATAGTTTCAAGTGATTCTTAGGAAGATGAAGAAAGTGTCTATGATTAAGATATCATGATAGGTAGCCCACTTTAGTCAGAGGGGGAAGAATTGGGTTTAGACCAATCTCCTTGGCATGGCTTTGATACCAATAAGCTAGATCTTAAAAAGGACATACCTCAAGATGATATTGAGATAGACCTTGAATGGACTACTAAAATTCCATTCCACATAGGTAAAAAAGAGGATGATTCATTTTAGGATGAATTAGAGATAAAAAAGGGAAATTATACCTTGAGAAGATAAAGATGTTCTTTTAGACCTTAAAAGTTCAAATCAACCATCAGTTATAGTTAATACACAAGAAGAAATCTTGAGTGAGGTTGATGAGGAATACATCTTAAGTGACTAATAAGTGTAACTTGAAGAACCACCACCTTGTGCGATGAAGGATAACCTTGAGGAAAAACAAAGTTTTGAATATGAGAATGTCCTTCAAGGAAACTATGATCTGATTATGCCTAATAAACATGATGATGAAGTAGGAAAGAGTAAGGGAAAAGTAAAATCTGATTGTTCAATGTTCATAGTGACAAGAGGATCTCATATCAAGAACCTTACTCAGTTAGAAGATGAAAATGATGAGCCATCACAAGTTGTGCTGAATTTAGAGCACAAATTTGAGCACCAACAAGAACAAGACCAACTCACATATACATTCTAGGATGGTGGCATAATCAATCAATAAAGATGGGTAAGCAAGTCTATTTTTGTTCTTTTTCTTGGATAAGTGTGTCATCAACTTGTTAAAAATATAGTACTTCTCCATATTTGTTTAGTATCCCTAAAACATGAAAAGTATAATGTATTATTGAGGAAGGGTGGCTATTTTGTACAACTAGTCAATGGATTTGTATAATTCCCTTTCTATTTGGTTAGATTAGGGTAGGATAGATTTCCATGCTTTCATCCAAGTGCCTTGTGCACACATCCATTTTTAGTTGTGTGTTTCCTTTGAATAAGTGCCTTGGGAAATTTTTTCCCGCTCGTTGCTTCAAGAGGAGGTTCTATAAAGGGTCAACTTTTTTGAACTAGAGTAGAGACTCCATGCCCAATGGAATAGATAAGGAAACATGAACTAAGTACTCAAGCATAACATGCATGCTTCCTTGTGAGTTGACAAAAATGTTGGCCATTTATGGCCCACATATAAATTTTTTTCCTAAGTGTGAGAAGATGGACATTCAAGCAAAAGCGATAAGTTCAAAACAACTTTGGGCTTCTAGGAGTAGACAATAGATAGCTTTAGGTTCTTGGAAGGAGAAGTCTTCTATCTTTAACAAGTAAAAGACTTCGAGCTTAATATTAGAAGACTTCAGGTTTATCAAGTAAAAAGACTTTGAGTTTGTGAATGTGCACTACTTATTTCACTCTATAAGCTATAAGTAACGATAATTCCAAAGTAAGTAAGCAGTGGTGCTCGGAAAGCTCTATTTGGTCTAGGTAATGTATTTCAGGTTCTTGAAGGAGCACTACTTAATTACTTTATAATTTATGAGTATTCAAGAACCCAAAATAATTAATGATACATCAAAAGCCTGATTTGGTCTTAGAAGCACTTCTTGTGTTCTCAAAAAGACAAGTCCTATCCAAGTGAATCCAAAGGGCTAATTAGTCAAGGATAATTGGCACAAGAACATCCAACAAGTTTAGTAGATCAATGGATAACAAGGACTTCTCCTTTTGTCTACAATATGCGAAGTGGTTAAACAAAGAATATACGTGTCTAGGTGGAGTAGTTAATATGTAAAAAACTTACTGGGATAGTCTAAGTTATAGTAAAGAACATGTTGAGCCTTAAATTCAAGGGTCAAATCACTTAAACTTTATGGGGACATGTAGCTACAATGGGCATGCCTCTATTAGTCCTAATAGGAGACTTGAATGCATAAGGGGCTCAAGAAACCTGGCAATGGTCTTCGGTAATTACCTAATAGTTAAAGTAGTTGAATGTTTTAAATAAAAAGAAATCAAGGATAGTAGTGGTCTTAGTAATTAGAAACTAGATATTTCTTATCTCCTTTCTCTATCATCAAAAGTTATTCCTCTTCTCTCTCCTCTTCTCTCTCTCTCTCTCTATATATATATATATATATGTATATGTGTGTGTGGGTGTATCATGATTTGTTATTGTAAAAGTTCCTAGTTTTTAGATTTTTTTATTTTCTTGGGAGATCAAACTCTCTTAGAGATATTATAAGATATGCTCAACTAGTTAGGATCAACCTTGCTAATCATTTGTAAGAACCACCTCTTATACAATAATGGATTTTTATTTGCCCATCTCTTGCCTTGGACTTGTCTCTATTGAGATGTGTACTATGGCATCACATGAAGGAGAGTCTTCCTCATCCATGGTCCTCCTTTCTAACCTTTTTAAAGGATTTTTCAATGTTATTTATAGGTTTGGTTGAGTGTTATTTCTACCATTAATGTGAACTTCTAGTGAGTCTTATAACTCCTCTCCATTTGTATTCATCTCTTCCCTAAACCTCCTCCATGAAATATTTATGCAACTAGCTTGATCTTGAGGTTATGTAATCCAATATTTTCCTTTGCAAAATTAGTGTGGGTTCAAGCTTATGGGAGTTTCCCATTTTAAATAAATGCATCACTTGTTAGCCTTTTTAATATACCTTTTCCCCCTTCTAATCCTTTTCTTATGAAAGTTTTATTTTAATAGTAGTTTAGGTGATCCACTGAGAGGAACTAGACTCTTTAAAAATATTAGAGGCTTAACCTCACCATAGGACACCCACATCTTGATTTTGTTCCCATTATTATAGCCAAAAGTGGGAGAGCCTAAAAAACTCTCACATAGGGGTGCATTTTATAGCTATAACAGGTCCATGCTATACATTCTAAACAAGTATTCCAAGATTTAATTTATCCTTCTTATTTTCCCATTTTTTAAAGATGGTAAACTATACTAAAATTTAGTTGAGTTCCTAATGTAGAATTTAAAGTTTTCCAAAATCTAAAAGTCATCATAGGCTCCCTATATGAGACAATATTTTTAGTAAACCCATACAATTTGTAAATTTATTTTACAAAAATTTTATCAATCATGGGTGCATCATCAATTATATTACTAGGAATAAAATGAACTACCTTGGTTACTTTACCCACAAATACCAAGATCATATCATGATGATTCCTAGACATAGCCAAACCTTAAAAAATCAATGTTGATCACCTTCCATTTCCATTCAAGAACTAAATATGGGTATAACAACCTAGATGGATACACATGTTCAGTATTGAGTTGTTGACATTCCAAGCAGCTAGAAATTAAATTAGTTGCATCTTTCCTAATTCATTTCCAAAAACACATAGGTTTTACCTATACTGCTAGTTTATTCACTCCTAGATGTCCTGAATAAGATGCATTGTGTAATTATATAAAAATAATATTATTATAATTCTCATTATTAAGCACATATATCCTACCTTTTTACCTTAAAATCCCATGATTCTCCAACTTAAAATAATTATATCTATTACCTTGTGAGTTTTCAATCAAATCATTCTTAACTTACTCATAGAAATCAACATGAGGTGAAAGTTTTATTACATGATCACTGAATGTGCTTCTAATTGTAACTAGAGATACAATGTATCTTCTATGAATAAGGTAATATTTTACTCTTTTTTCCTTTCCCTTAATGTATTTCATATCAAAATCATAATCAGATAGGAACTCTAACCACCATCTTTAATGATCATTAAGGTTTGATTGGGTGAATATATACTTAAGACCTAAAACATCAATATTAAGCTCAAAGGTTTTACCCAACAAGTAATGTATCCACACTTGTAAGGCATAAACTATAGTGACCAATTCAAAATAATAAGGAACATAATTTACCTTGTATGGCTTCAATTTATTAGATTCATAGGCCACAATTAAATAATCTTTCATGAGCACTCTTCCTAACCCATCTCCTGAAGCATCAATTATTACCTAGAAATGCCCATTTAGATCCAAGATCCATAATATTGGTGAAGAAGTAAGCCTTTATTTTAAGACTTAAAAGGATTCTTCTATTTATCTAATGAACCAAATCATTGATTTTATTGAATATAAATGATTGGGTTATATATCTTTGAAAATTTAGGTATAAATTTGTTATATTACCATAATAATCCCATAAAACTACATACCTCATACACATTTTTCGGTGTTTTCCAATCCATTATGGCCCTAATATTATCTATATCCACTAAAATTCCCTTTGTAAAAATGTTTTTCACCAAGTACTATACTATTTAATAAAAGAAATCACACTTGGATAACTTTCCATATAGCCTTTATATCCACAACCTTTACAACACTAGTCATAAATGCTTCAGATGCTCTTCCTCATTATTGTCATATATGAGGATGTCATCCAAGAACACTATCATAAATTGTTAAATATAATATCTGAATAAACTATTCATTAGACTCATAAAAAATTTTGGTGAATTTGTCAACCCAAAAGGTAGTAGTATGAACTCATAGTGCCCATAGTGAGTTATGAAAGATGTTTTTAGAATATCCTCTTCCTAAATAATTAGTTGATGGTGTCCTTACCAAAAATTTATCTTTAAAAATATGTTACCACCACTCATTTGATCTAAATATAATCAATGTGTCACAACATATACTTATTATTGATTGTTTCTTTATTGAGCATGTAATAATTTTGCATAAATAAAAGGTTCCATCCTTCTTATTTATGAAAACTAAAGGTGCACCCCATGGTGAAAAACTTGGAAAAATCAAAACCTTGGCTAACATTTACTAAATTAATTCCTTAAACTCAATTAGCTCTACTGTAATCATCCTATAGGGTTCCTTAGATTACAATTCTGACCCTAGAATGATATCTATAGTGAAATCAAATTACTTTTTTGGTAGTAAACCTTGTAGTTATTTAGTAAATCCATCCCAAAATTCTTTTAAAAGGGGATAATCTTCCAAGGTGGGTTATTTGGATTATATAACTTCATCCATTTTGACAAGGAATGTTTAACATCCATTACATTGAGCCTTCTTTACGTGAATGGAAGAAATTTGACTAGGCATTAACTTCCTCTGACTTCCACATAATCAATCCACTTTATATTTATGACTAGATAACCAATTGACTCCTAGGATCACATCATAAGACCTTAACAATGTTGCATAGAGATCCAACACCATGGTGAATTTTGGCAATTGTATTTCAACCTCTATGAAACATTCATTATCCTTGACATTAGACTCATTCCCATACTATATTGATCATGAATTTACCATATAACCAAATTTTCTTGATAATTTATTCAACATTTTATGAGAAATAAAGCATTCAATAGCTCCAAAATCAATCAAAATAGTAAATGAATGATGAAAAGGAGTACCTAACACTTCATTTGGAAAGGCTTGGAATTCATCCTACTAATTATCCATTGCTACATGGATACACTATTGGAAGGTTACCTACTATTAATAAGAAGTTTCATTTTTCTTTTTGTCATCTATATTCCACCGTGCATAGTCTTTAGCATAGTGATCTCCTCCACAACTAAAACATCCTCCTATATGTCCCTTCCTCTAAGACTAATTTTCACCATTAAACATTATTTAAAATTTCCTCTTGGTTTCATATTCCCTACGTTATTTTAAAATATTTTATTCTAACCATTGAATTGGTTCTTGGAATTTCCATTTTGTTTCCAATTCTTCTTCTTAAAAGGAGTTTTAGAACTACCTTTAATTTTCATATACTTCTCTTTAACCTCTATTAGTGATTTCAACTTTTATTCCTTTTTTGAATTTTTTCTAAAAACATAATGCATATTTTAAAGTCCATGCACATCCACCTCACATCTAGTCTTAGGTCTCTTACACATAATGATTTTTAAGATATGTAAATACTCATCCTTATGATATTATGGAGCATATTTCAAGAGCCTAGTAAATTTTTCCCAATACTCATTTACTAAAAATTATCCTTACATCAAATTATTAAAATCTATCAATTTCTAGTTCAAGTAAAGATGAGGTAACCACCATGCTCTAAAAGGAGTTACAAATTATTCATATGTGGTGGTAATTGAATCAAGATTCATATCAAGATTATTGTTACATAATTAGTAAGCTCCCCACACAAATTTAGTGACCTCAAAGTAATTTTTAATACTTTTCCATTCTATGATCCAAGCCTTAAATCCATCACCCCAAACTATGCCATCAAATTTGGTTGGATTTACTTTCTTCATGTCCCATGCTAGTTCTATATCTACTTGATCTCTATAATTTTTATGCACATTGTTATTCCTCTACTATTAAGTAAATTTATATTCATTAGGGTGTTTTTCAAGTACCTTCTATTCATTTTTATTTTTTGGGCCATGAACCTCTCATTTTAGAGATGATATATGTTCACAAGTCTCATTTGTAATAGAGATAATTTGATCAAGTTTTATAGATTTCTCTACTGCTAACTAACTTTAGAGTTTACATTAGAAGGACCCTCACCAACTGATCTTCCTCATACCATTCTCCTTTCTGAAACATAAGAGAATTAAAATTTTTCTTAGTTGACTCATTAGGTCCAAGAGCTAAAACTTAAACTTTGATACCATTATGTTAAACCCAAGTGGTCCTAACTCAAATGAAACTATTTTTATAGTCATTAATATCAATTTATATTAATTTTTGTCTTCAATTTATTACCTAAAAACTAAATGATCCTTAGTAATTAATGAAATAATTAGATCATCCAACTATAAATTTAGAATTCATTTAATATCCATGCATTACACCACTTTAATGATTGAAAATAGATGATTAATATGAAAATATAAATACATGTACTAAAAATATAGATAAAATATATGAATCAATCTTATTTTCATTTACAACCACTACTATTTTTTTTTAAAGAATAATATACAAATATGCAACTATTATCTTGTTTAAATAAACATCTAGTATAAGGTAAAACAATGTAAAATATCAAATATACATAAAAAGTAATAGAATTATAATATAAACTAATAAGAATATCTCCATGAACCATCAAATATAGCCTAATTGTAACTCCTAGTTGAAATAAGTAACAAAGGGAGAGCATCATCCAAGCAACTTACCTCCAACCATAGACCAACGGTCTCCCGTACACCTCCCTTGTAAGAGCAGCCCTACCTTTCATAGAGGGGTAGATAGGAATAGTGTAGATATTGAGAAAATAAATATAACCCATGTACATACTTATCACAATTATATTCAATAATTAAATATCACATAGATTCTATATACACAATATTTTTAGACTTTATCAATTACTGATGTTTTTTATCTTGAAAGAACATATCAAGTCTTAACCTATCTAAGTGCATGACTTAAAGGGTGCATTGAGAAAGGTGTGGGTAGACCTTTGGTGCTTCACAAATTTTTTATTCCCTATACCTCCACCTAAAACCAATACAAACCCCTCCTATATGTTTCCCTAATATTTGACTCCTCATTTACACTCTTATTCTGACATTTCACTACCTCAAATAATGTCTATACAAGCCAAAACCCTTATTTATGACATTATCAAATTAAGTTGGTTGGGTAAGCTTAGTTTTTGAAATTGAGCACATTAAGATACTAATTTAACCTAGTTTACTTAGTTCATGACCTAACTACTTTATTTACTAAATAACTAGGTTAACTGAGCTACATTGGATAAAATTATAGAAAGGTTTAGGGTCAAAACAAGTCATATATACACATAATTCACCCCATTTACAATATATAAAATAATTAATTTATACTTATTTATCTACGTATCCACCATTATACTTGAGGAGTTATTTATTAGGGTTTCATATTTCTTGGAGAATAATCTTAACTTGTGGATGTGTCTTAGATACATAAGAGAACTTTTATAGCCTAGAGATGACCTATACTTATGATCCATATGAGCCACAATAGCCTCTCAAAATTCACCATTAGATAAAGGAGAGATTTAGACTTGATAGATTGAATTCAAGGTAAGTATTCCTAACTCTTACTCTTCTTTTGTTAGTAGATAGATTTGCATATATAATGGCTAATGAATGTAGTCTCCCTTTACTTACGATTACTTATATATTGACCTGACTAGATTTATTATTTAAATTTTTATAGTTTATGTTTATCTCCCATCTATGCCACAAGCTTTAGTGAGTACTACACCAGGTAATTTACTTTGTTATTGAATTGACACATCAAAACCTAGTTAGGGTTATTATGTGGTGTTCCTTGACTGAGGCTTTGGAACCCTCTCTAGCTATGTCATATTGTAAGAGATCCCTTAGGTTGGTTTAGTGGATCCATATTGGTCATGACCTTGATTATCTATGTATTACTAGTAATATAGAAAACTAATTTATCTTCTCTAATTTAGGATTGATTTGTAGATTAGCTTCACTTTCACTTGCATACATTCTAGTGAACCAATTTGAATCTAACCCTTGTATGATTTAAATATTCATTTTAAGAATACTAGATTGACTCTGTCATCTCAGGAAAATAGTTTATACATAGGTATTAAGACTCAATCAATTTAGTTGACCTAGTTTAGTTATATGTGTAAGTATTTCTCTTCTATGGACAACTCAATTAATCTAATTGACTCAATTTTATATTATTTACAAGTCATATTATACTTCATCAACTTTACTAATGTAGTTAGGGTATCATCTCACATGTTTTTTAACTGAGGAAAGCATGTCAATCTTGTTTGGATTTCTATGATTGGATTTTACCCTTAACAAACTAGATTAATCCCTTCGATTTAGTTTTTCATCTTATCTTTTAATTTTTTAAAAAAGTTATATTTACACTAGTAGATCAATTTTAAACATAGTTATTTTAGTTATTTTTAATATTTATTTTATGCAAAATCATTAGACTTATTTGAAGTAACATCCCCACTAGGATCTACCTAGAAATGCATCATTTTTAAGTTTTTTAAAATGGCATATTATTTAATTATATTACACCATGACAATATAAGTAATGATCCAAATAAAATACTCTAAGTATGATAATTTTAAAATAATCATGTGACATCATCCATCACTAATCACTATCATCTTATGAGACATAACTAAATATATAAATTAACTATAGACTTTCAACCATAGATGGTACAATCATGAAACCACTATTGTCATGGTATAATAGTATATAATTACATCTAATCAAGGATAATGTTTTGAATAATATTAAATATAATAAAATATATAATATATAAGATACATAGCTCTACAAAGCATGAGTTCCCCAAACTTTAGTATATGTGGCAATATTAAGTGTCATCTCCAAAGAAATATTGTTATGGGGAGGGAGAGCATCAGTTGATAAATTTTAGACACCAACCATATACCATCAATCCCCCACACAATAATCTATTAGGGAATGGCCATCCCTTAATAGATGAGTAGATAGTGATAGTATAAGAATATAGAGAGACAAGATAGTACCCATGTTTTGTATGATTTCTAAGAACATGTAGTGTACCATAAAGAAATACATTCTAACATGATATCACACAAACATGTAAATCATACATATGAAATCACAATGTCTAAATAACATTAATTTGGCCAAAGTTTTCAATAGTCATTGATCTATAAGATCAATCAATTTCAAACACACCACTTGATTAGATTACCTTCATATAACATTGGTGATGATAGTAAGCTAGTGAAGTTCATTTCACTACTTAGTATCAAAAGTGCAATATTTGGTTAACATAACTATAACCAATAGATTCATACAAATAAATTACTAATAGTAGTTATAAAACATGATAAACATAGAGATAATGAAAATGTATACATTTAATTCATCAAATGTATAAATGACTTTCCACATTATCATTTATCCATAAATATTATGAATAATAATTAAAATTTATACCAATCAGGAATAATATATAGTTACACTACTATTTTGTAATTCCTATAATTAATTTCAAATGAAATGCACTCTATGAGAACCCATAATATCATAGTCCAGTGTTCATGAGCACAACTACTCAATTACAAACAATGAGTCATAAAAATATCAAGAATCAAGTGTCTCATAATCCTAGTTATATTTTTTATGAACATGATCTTTCATTTATATGCCTAGTTAGGAGATTGTGTTCATGTTGATATAATACCTTAACTCATAGAGTCTTATGACCTATTTTTTAATTGGTCAATAAAATTAGAGACATATGATCCAATACACCAATATAGCTTATATTATCATAAAAACACCTAAAAATTTAGAGAGATATATTTATTATATAAATGTACTTGACAATATAGCGATATGGTATATAGATGTCAACAATAATTTAAAATTTTAGTCAAATATTTTATTATTATAACCTTTTTAAAACTCATTGATGATCTATTACAAAACATATCAATATTCTCATAATATTAAAGAATAGATAAATATATTCACGTAATCTTATGAAATTAATATGAAAATCCAATACCATATGAATACAAACTATTACATATAAATCACCTTGATAAAACAACCATTATATGACTTGTTTTCATAATTTGTATTGATTATATGGAAATGATTTCTATTAATAATAAAATACCATTTCCATATTACTATAATGACATAAATATATACATGTAAATATCAAATTTCTCCCAATTATCATGTATACCACATATAGAGAGATTATAGACATAACTTTATATCAACTTACAAATTATTAGTCTTGGTAGAAATTGAATCTGATGAACCTTTGTTTATATGATGCTATCAAAGAAATTGTCTTACTAATAAATACAATAATTACACCATATTTATAAATTCACAATAACATACCAATATATAAATTCAAATTTATAAAGTCATATTTATAAATTCCACTATTTAATATCAATTGTGCTATACTTATAAAGTCATAATAACATAATACATAAATACGCCTTACATGACTTATACATATAAGTAAAGAACTAGTTTTGGAAGTCAAAAACTTTAGTTATAAATATATAGAGGAATATTTTAAGTATATTATATATTCATCATTATTTATATTTAAACACAGTTCACTATAACTAATATGTCACCTATTTTGTATGCATAGAACACTCTTGGAAATTAAATTTATTGCGTCATGGTTATAAAACTCATAAGTCATTGTTTATGAATATCTAACATGTTTGATATCACCATGTTATACCATATTATTATGCTAATATATATGCACCATATTTAAATCCTTCTATATTTAACAATTCACTAAAATTAAAAAAAGATATAAAAATTAAGTCATAGTTTTATGGCTAAAGTGGTGTGTTGCATATATCATAGTTGTTCACTTTAATTCAATGCATATTCCATGGATAATTTGTTTTCTGAATATATAGCTTTAATAAGTTGGTTTTCATTAAATTAGTGATTTCATAACTCTATAATATGTTACTATAATATTATTCATTATAATAGATAACTATAGTTTTTATATATCGCTATAGATGTATTCATTAACATGGTTCATAGATGATATATAGTTAAAATAGATGAATATTTCTAGATAACTATAATGTTACCAGATGTACTATAACATATAATATTTTTATGAAATCAATCATATCATAATCAAATATTACTATGCCTCCCACCATAGGTATCAAATCAGCTAGCTAGATTTTGATTTAAAAATACCTTGCATAGATCTAAGTTTCATCATAGGTTTAGAGTTCAAAAAAATTATAATTACAAATTCCTATTCAAGATTTATATCTAAAAATAGTTATATTTCATAAATTTCACAACAAAATTTAAGATGCCACCTCCCTATAAGCGATGTCTCCCACTTGGTTCTATTATCCTCCTCTTTAAAGTACTACCTCCTTCTCCTCTCCTCTATTTTATTTCTTATTTTCCTCTTACTTTATTCTTCTCATATGATGCACCCCACTTTCCTTTACAAGAATATATTATAATTTTTCCTAAATCTCTATCCTTTTCTTCTTTTATGATTTTTATTGCTTAGTTTATTATTATTTTTAATTTATTTTTGGTATATTAAAATACAATTTCCTATTTTAATTATAATCTAATTGTTTTATTTTTTTAATTTCTCTTATGAGTCTTTTCCTATTTTTATATTTATCAAATAAATTAATAATAAATAATTATTTAATACACATAGTTAATCATAATTACTTAATAATAATGCTATTAATGTAATTAATTAACATTTTCTTAATTTAAAATGGTTAATCAATCAATGTTATATCATAATTTAATGACATAACCACACAATAACATTATACACTAGATCCATATTTAATATCCACAACAAAATCACATGAATTTAATTCCACAAAATAAATAATTTAAGATAACACACAACTAACCATGCATAAACAATTATCTAAATGCAGACAATCATTAAAACATATTAATGTTAACCATTCAAATATGCATATAACATTTACTAACTAATGTGATGTGTGCAGGGTTCTATCCATTCCTCTTTCATCCCTCAACATCTCCATCTATGTTACCCTCTTAGATGATTATCTCCCTCCATTATGCTCTAAGGGATGAGACTCTCTTATGTCAAACTCATAAAAATCAAGTAGTTAGTCCATAATACCATGACATGTATGTCATAAAATACTGCTAATTAAAAAGTCAACATGATCACATTATATGAAATATACACTACAACTAACTCATAGAAATGCAATCTTGTAATCAAATCAATATTAAAATATACCATAATATCATATAGCTCATATCTTAGTTAATAATAACCAGATCAAAATCAACAACTAAAAATATCCAAATAACTAAGTTTACTTAGTAAGGATATCAGGATGTAACATTTGACTTTGTTTTAACATTCTATTTTGTAGGTTCAAGACCTCTTCTAAATAACATAGATTAAAAATAACAATTTATAAAATTCAATATGTTCCTAAAATCAATCAAAAATAAAATTGATAAAATCAACTTCAATTTCATTCTAACTAGCTTAGTTATTTCATTTTTCTCAATTTTAGTCAAACATTAGTTTTATTTTCCCAAATTTCAATTTCAAAAAACTATCACCTTATAATAAAATAATTTGACTCGCTCGACTTAGTTTTATAACTATTTATTACCCAAGAAACTCAGTCAACTCTCTCAACTAAATTTCCCTAAACTAACTTGTAATATACACAATCAACTAGATTGATTATGTTCTATATTATTTACATACCAGTTCGATCTAGTCAACCTAGTATTATGTCTCTTTCAAGAAAATTATATTAACTTACATTTGTATTAATTAATTCACCTTTAACTCATTTACTTTATTCCTTAGAGTCATGCACATAGTATAACTAAAAAGGCTAATTTCATTGATTAGTCACTGTCTTCTTTCACACACTACCAAATAAAAAATAAAAAATAAGTATTCAAACACTTTGACCTAGGTTTACCTACTTATATTTCATCAGTAAGGGGGAAAATGACTTAGGTTTTTTACTAGTTATAAATACGTAGTTGATGGTATATATTAGAAAAGAACCTAAAACCCTTATCACTATAGGATTGTGAAGTGAGGGAGTATGCCATAATACCAAGCCAATACCATAACCATATCAAATCACATTTAACCTTAACATACCTAAAACTAGCTTTAGCTTACCTCTTTTAGTTACTTTGCAAATCTAATTTCCCTATCACATTTTAAAACATAATGTAAGAACATATAGGAATGATTTCTATTTAGATTATCATTTACATTTTAGTATTACTTCTTGTTGTTTTCTAGTTATATTTTTATTTCAAACCCTATATTATCTAGTGTTGGTTCAAGGTTTGTGATGTTTGATGCAACTAGATTGACTTAATTCCCCAGTTGTCTATGCGTTTATCGTATTTCTCTACATAATTTGTACTCAATCATCCATATTTATAAAATTAAAAATATTTACTCCCTAAAAAATACTCTAGATAATAAACTTAGTCTCTTATAGGACACCTTTTTTGTCTTCCTATAGAACACAATTAGTTCAGTCTCATACAAAACATTTTTATCTCTTCCTTGAGAACATAGTCGAATCAGTCTCTTACAAAACCTTTATATTTGTCTTCTTATAGAATCTATTTGAATTGGTATCCCATAAAAAAATTATGTTTGTCTTCCCACATGACATATTAGAACCATTCAACTCTATTTACTTTCAGCTATCTTTTTATGTTCTTACAAAACATAGTCAATCCACTTGACCTAGTATAATAACAATTTTGACCTCTTTTTCAGTATGCAAGTAGCTTTCCCAATTCATCAAGAAACATTTTTATGATAATTACATAGAGAAAAATCAAACTAATATGATGACCAAAACTAATCCTAACAAACATACTAAGCCAATGTTTTCTATAACTAATCAGATCAAAGTAATATTCATGTCAACACTAAAACTACCAACTACATGACTCCTCCCAATTTTTCATTACTTCATCATTTATTTATAAAATGGTATACAATGAAAATTATCCTAAATAAATGGCTGAAATGATTATTTTCATCAATGAAAATCCTCAACATACAGGTAAGGATCCCTCAATTATATATAACATCATGATGGGACGTATTTTTGAAGATCCCCATTCACCTTCACCTAGATTTTCCATAAAATTTGGGGTAATTAAATTAATGATTTATTCCACACATTTACCCTATATAATATCTCATTATAATAGTAAAGCATCATCATCCATGTCTTATTTCACTTCTATGCCAGGTATTTATACTAACATGGTTGGTTTATCTTTTAGTGGGCATACCCCAAAAATCCACACTAATACCCAATTTCATTTACCTCATAATGGATCTACTATAACTAGTAATTCTTATGATACTAATAATTCCCATGCCACTATTGCATCTAATGCTAATAGTGAATCCTAATTTATTGACACCTCACAACACATTAATTCTTCAAAGTTACTTCTACTAGTCAAAATAGTTCTCAAACTAATAAAATACTATTACAAACTCTCAACCAAATGGTTACTTTTAAAACCAATATGCAAACCAAATGATGCAGATGTAAAATCACTTATTGTATCTCCAAAATCAACTTTGACATACACAGTGGAGAGTAAAAAATCATAATCACCCACCACCCACCTCCCTTTAGGGATGCACATGGTAAACTTATACCTTAATCCCACTTATTAATTAAACTATTAAACATCTATAAATATAACCCCTTATATCTAAAATTGTAGACATAGACATAGGAGGAAAAATTTACACTATAATTTA
>JARHVA010008511.1:72500-92500 GCA_037957365.1 Torreya grandis | reverse complement strand
CATGAATGGTTATCCTAAAAAGACAAAAATTTGAAAACCAAATACTTTTAAATAAAAGGAAATGATCAAGATCAAAAAGTTAAAATGAAACAAAAATATGTGATTCATAGAACTTTTCCTATCCTTAATCAAATATCAAAATCCATAGTATTCCTCATACTAGATTCAAAGTCCATTGGGGTGTGATATGTTAGTATATTGGGATAATATAATTTAAAATTATTTATAGTGATACCTACATTCTCATGCAAGTACCCAATCTTGGCAGTAGGCTGACAACTTTGTAAGGGGTCCTAAGGAATGGGGGAAACTTTGTGGGAAGGTAGGTCCATTTTAATTTTATTATATATAAAAAGGTTGACTTAATATTAGTAATTAACTTATTTTTCCATAAATTTGTGTGTTTATAGTGAACAAATGTCTTTTACATTTGAGGGTCACTAACCTATTAGTGAATTATTATATTCTTAATATGCCTTAAGTCTACTAAGGTTTCATTACAAATGTCTATGTCATGCTTATTACACTCCCTACATTCACTAAAATAATCCCAATATTCATCCTTGATGAATATTATTTGTTAATTGATCGTACTCCTAGATTTATTGCATTTATGAGTTATAATATAAGACCTTTGATAGGACCAATCATTCCTCACATATTTAACCTTATAACCTAATAATCATATTCCTTATTCTACCTCTATGGTGTTACCTTTATTATTTTAAATTTAATACCATGGATAGGACATTAATTACTCAAAAAATATTCATAAAAACTTATATTCCATTCATCACACAAATAACTATTGAAGTTTGTTTGTTAAGATTGTATTTTATACATTTTTCATGTTTTCGATTTTATTACAATTTTTTCATACTTCACATCTTGATTTAGTGTGATTTATATTTTTTTAATTTGGTGTAACTAAATTAAAAACATTTTATATAACATTTATTCCGTTTTATTACATTTTTTTCATACTTACCATCATGACTTAGTATGATTTATCTTGTTTTAATCTGGTGTGATTACTTTTAAAACATTTGATTTAACTTGTTCTCCATTTTATTAAAAAAAATTCATGATTCCCATCTTAATTTATTATGATTTGTCTTGTTTTAATTTGGCACTAATACTTTTCATTCATTTTATTTAACTTGATCTCCTTTTTATTACAATTTTTTCATACTATCAATCTAGATTTAGTATGATTTGTCATGTTTTGAATTGATGTGATTACTTTTCAAAGATTTGATATAACATGTATTCCATTCTATTAAAAAAATTCCATCCTTTCCATCTTGATTTATTATGATTTATCTTTTTTTGATTTGGTAAAATTAATTTTCAAACATTTAACATGTTTTCATTCTGATACAAACATTTTATACATCCCATCTTGATTTAGTATGATTTATCTTGTTTTTATTTGGTGTGGTTAATTTTCAAACATTTATCATTTACTATATTTTCATATATTTTTTTACACATATACCATTAGTGTTTATTAAATTTTATGATTATTTACCTACTTTCCCAAACCTTATGTTTTCATTTTAACTATGCATGTGTCTCACACAGTGTCAGGAAAGAAATCAAACACCATATATTTTGCCATAGTATATAAATAGAAACTAAAACACATGTGATAGAAGGAAAATAACTAAAAACATCCATACATCAATGATACATGTACAACACATAGTATAAGTAATGTCCATATTCATATATATCAAGAGTTTGATATAACATAATACAAAGTATAAATGTAATATCAAACAACTCTATGACTATGCTCAATCATGCCTATCTAGTGGCTGACTCACACTACCCATATATGCATGTGATGAAACCCTATAAATAGTCTACCATAATGAGGTAGTCTAATATCTAAGAACATCAACCTGCCCTTGTATATTGGCCACCTTGTCTTGCACACATCCAAGATCTATAGTAGTGGACATATAAGAACATCACTCCTAGGATAATTCCTACTAGGCTCATGCCTTTCCATCTCCAACTCTAGGGGGTAGATATATCCCATACTCTCATATTATATCTATCAATCCACTTCTCTAACTAAGAAAAACAAAATAGCATATAATTGGGTAGATGGTACAATAGGATACTCCACTTTACTAATATCAAAATGAAATAACACCCTAATTAAAATATTATAATGTGTGACACAAATTATGACACCCCATCTAAACTCCTCAATAATATATACTAAAAATACCAAGTTTATGGTAGATATCACAAATATATATCCTATTATCCAAAGCATATAACTAAAAAAATAAAATATACAACTAAACATCTAGTGATATATCAAAATACACAAAACACAAACCATTACTTACGAACATTGGTGTCACCAACCATGCTCTCCCCATCAACATGACCACCTCATAAATCCAATGTAGTATACCTATAAGAATATTTAAAACATGGAGATATAACCCATGTGTGTTCAGGTCCTCTTTTAATCTATCTCCATATGGACCATCTTTCTATAACCTATACCATAGGGTCTCCTTATGACTCTTTTACCTCTTGTGTTCCTTGGACCACATGATGAAATATATATCTTATTTGTGATTATGGGAGAACCTATAATACCTATTATGGATCATTAATAACCACACCCTCACCCTCATCCTTAGAATTAATCATATCCACATTTTCCATATCCCCCTCCTTGGACTTTAGTCAAGATACCCTCTACTTATGAGCCTAACCTATCCATGGTCTCATTCATCATGGTTGAATCATAGATATATACATTGGTGATCTTATACCACCTATAACCCTTAGCTCCATAGCATTTAATGCCAAAAAATATAGCATTAATATAAGATTTTCTTGATGTGTTAGGCCAAACTATACATGAACGTGAGCAATAAGGTGTGGCTTTACCCACCAAGTAGAGTGTGCAATAATCCAAACACAACCCAAAATAACAAAAATAATATACTAAAATGGACATCTAAATGAAATATGTATATACATCTACCATATAATGTCACCATGTCAACCATCTATAGTGGTCCAGTATGTTACATAGCTCGTATCACATGGTCCTATTACCACCTAGTCACTAGAGGTAGCTTATCATTGAAAACATAGGGAAACCCAACTAGATGATACATTAGGGACCTCTATTATACATCCAAATACTTTAAAAATTCATATATACCATGGTATTTTTTCCTATAAACAACATATCATGCACTAGTTGCACCTAAATAACTAATCCAAGGTCATAAACAGTACCCTACTCTAGAATAACATGACATAAGGCCATTACATATAATGATACCTTCCCATTTGACATGTGAAAAATTATACATGATGTCATAAAACCTATCACATACTTATGTATGTTTAGAATGGTTAATATATAGACATCAAACAACTATACTCGTAAACTAACAAAATATCTCTATAACCCTATTACCCACAGAGCTAAGGCCTACCTCTTAACCTTCAAATTTAATTCACTATAAATCATAGGATTACATATTTTACACTTTTAGCCTACACACAAAACTTTTCTTAGATGTAGTTTAGTATTCGATAAGTCCTGGAGTAGAGTGAGAAGCTGAGTAGAGTTATTATTGAATGAATGATAAAATAGTTGAGAATTAGGTCTATAATTGTAGGAGAAAGGATTTAAAAAGTTCCCATGGTGTTCATAATATTAAATGGGCATGAATAAGATTTTATCAATGTCTCAAAGAATTTTCAAATATTTGATAGATCAAAGGATGATTAGCACAAGCCTAGAGGAACTAGACCATCATGACATGTCATGTAAAAGGGTTAGCAAGCTAGTTCACTTGTGTATTTTATAAGTATGCTTAGGAAAACTCTCAAATCCAAAGGATCATATGGACATGATGTATTTAGTACCAAGACCATCCTCTATAAATTTGGTATCTTGATGAGTTTTCTATCTTAATATATAAGCCTTCAAAGTGGAAATAATAGAATGAGATATGCATGGGGCATCAAGTTAAAGCCATTATAATTAGTCTTTCCAATTCAAATATTGTAAATAATCCTGAGTTGAAAGGTAGAGATGAAAAGTAATGAGAACTTAGGTGCCTAAATGAAGATCAAGGATGCATGGGTGATAATGAAGTTAGTGAGTCTAGATAGATCAATAGAGTGCATTTAATCATATAAGATCAAATCAATTATGAGCAAGAGGTCAACAAGTCAGTGACTATTGAGGATAAATGTAGAGCTACCAAGTGTCATGATTATGGCACACTCTTGAGAAAATCAATGATTCACATTTATACCATGTTAAAGTAGATCAATAGAGTGGATCAAAGTCAAAGAGTTAATTACCTAAGGTTGAACATGAGGTTGTCACATGGTGTAAGAATAGTAACTTGATGAAAAATTATTGCGAGACCCATATAATACATGTGAGATCAAAAAGTATCATGATAAGGAAACTTAGATCAATAATAATGGAGGATATTAAAATTCAAGGCCAAGAGACTCCAAATGGAGATAAAATACAATCCAAGTAAAAATAGAGTAAATATTTAAAAGGGCATATGATGTTATTAGAGTTTAGTCAAGCACCATTAATCATAGGACAAAATCATATAGTTAGGGTTTTCAATGTTGAATTTCATTCACGATTAAATCTAAATCTTGACATCTAGTTCAAAGAATTAGAACTTATAAGCTTTGTAGGTAGAAGATGATTGCTCTTTAAAAAATATCCATGCATATAATGAGTTCTTAGATTCCATAGGGTTTAGAGGTAGAATAGGTTTGTTTAAATCTAACATATTTTCAATAATGAGGTTATATAGTATATATGATTTTTCATTAACATGATGACTATAGGAAAACCAATTATTGGATTGGTTTTTATTTATAGTAAGAACTATGCTCAGATATTGAAGTAAGGGAAAATGTGTGATTCTAGAGAAGTGTCTCATTTTTCAACATAGTCTTATCTTTGATAAATAGGTACCTATATCCATTATAGATATACATAATCATGGATCTATTAGATCCATTGATATGACAATTTTGTCTTCATAATCAAGTCAAGTGGAAGATAGTGTAGACTCCCAAGATGGATATTTGGTTGTTGAAGAAAGTAGTTGGAGCATTTAATAGATTTTCAAGGGGAATCTAAACATTTTTTTTAGTAAGAGAATGAATCATCATCCTAAACACATTCTTGTCTTCTAGAATTTTTTTCATCCAATGAAAGAGTTTGAAGGCTATTGGGAAAAATGAAGGTTGATCTATCCATAATGGATTAGTCTTGATTAGATCAAAATGTGGTTTATCATTAATTAAAGACTAATGGTAGCTCATTATTTTCTCTTTGATGGTGTGTTATCTCACTCTCTTCCCCATTCTCCTATATTTCTTATTTTCTTACACATTATAATTCTCTCCTAGATTTTGGAATTATCACAAGGACTCTATGATTTTGAAGAGTAAGAGACTTTCATTTGGTAAGGCTAGACCTTGTCAAAACAATTTATGAAGTACCTCTTGAATAAATAAAGACTTTATTTAACTATCTCTTGCCTTTGAACTATGTTGAGTAGGCTTGTGCATGATGGCATTGTGAATGAGAATCTTCCATGTTCATTGTCCTTCTTTCTTTCCTATTTTTAGGTGTTTTCAAGTTAGTTGTAGGTCTAGACTTGTGGTTTATCTACCATTAATGTATGTTAGGTGTGAATCTTATAATTCCTCCTTGCTTCATTAATTACTTCTTTAACCGAGTTCATTAAATATTTATGAAAATAGCTAGATTATGAGATAGTGTGAGCTCATATAGTATTATGCTTTATCAGTGCAATTTTCATCCTTATGTGAGTTCTCATTTAAATTTGGTGCATCACCTCTTATCATATTAAGCAACCCTTTACCACTTTTATATCCCTTTTCCTAGTAGACACATTAGTTTAGGTGATACATCAAAAGGGAATAAGTCTTCTTTGGAGGTTCAACTTCACCATAAGATACCCATAGCATGATGTTGTCCCAATATTATGATTGGGAGTAGGGGAGCCTAAATAAATCCTCTATAAGGGTGAAATTCCATGTCATAATAGATTTTTACATGCTTAATGGGACCCACTTACAAATAAAATTGGTTAATGTTGATGCTGGTCTGATCAATTTACAGTAGTTATAGCTTTCATGCAATTATATCTAGAGACTCCAAAAGAACATTTAGCATTTTGTTGAACAATAGTAGTTATCTTTCATGCCAATCATGACTACAATATTAGCTTATAAAAGTATTCCCTTTGAATTTGTTAAACTACATTTAAACTTAGTAAGAATATTAAGGTTTTCTAATAGACATCCATATAAAGGAATCCTTCTTTCTAAACCATTTTCAAGGCCTACCCTTTCAAGAAGACATTTGGTAGCTTCTTTTATTGCCATGGCATCCCCTAAGGATTTTCATTTTATATATTTTAATTGTCAAAGTCCTTTAAACCTCCAAAAATATGATCCTATTATAGTATATTATCTCAAAAGTGTCCCTTATTTCATAGGAGACCAATATACAACCCCTTCAGAGCACCTTATAGGCATAGCCAACTTTTACAATATTCATGACATAATTGAGGAAAATGTGGATATTAGGCTATTAGCCATATATTTATAAGGTAAATCATTAGACTAGTATAAGAACATTATTGCAAAAGCTATAACATCATGGGGTTAGTTAGGTGATGCTTTGTGTAAAATATTTGAAGATAAAAGTGATCACTTGTCACTTACAGAGCAGGTAACCACAAGCAAAAAGGATTCTCACAAGGTTATGCAATATTTCAAAACAAAATTTTAAAATACATGGGACATGATTAAAATATCTATTATTCCTATCCAAAACTTTATTTTCCTTTACTATTTGAAATCCCTAAATAGTGATATAGTAGTTTTTATCTAGTCTATGGGACAGAATACACTACCAAATGTTTATGAGTTGGCAATCAGAGTATAAAATTGTCTAGTTCAAGCTATCAAGCTTACACCTAGACCATCAATGTCCTTATTTCCTAATATCTAGCCACATCCTATTTATATTCCTTCCCTTACTACCATTATTACAATGCCAAAACTTGTTTCCCTACATACACCAAAGCAAGAAAAGGCTTCCACTAGCTAATCTAGTGACACCCAAGAAAATAAGAATTTCTAAGAGATTCAGAGCATTTTTCAATATTTTGGAAATGAGTTGGTAAATGTGAAGAATAAATAAACATAATTCAATATGCCTTATAAAACTATATATCAACCTCAACTACAATCTAATCAAGTAAATAGGCTAGCCTACAAAGGAAATTTCTAAATTCAAGGCCAACAACAAAGCCAAGGCAAAGGGTAGCCTAATTATGTTAGGTAATCATTATAACCCAAATGATACAAGCACATATACTAATTTTGTCCCTAATTAGAATAATTTTTCTCAAGATATTGAAGGGACTATGCCTTGGAATCAGTCTTTTGGTCAATCCATTATATCAAACACTAACCTCAATTGGGTTTTCAATGATCAATGGTAGTAGGATATTAGCTATGAATACAATCAATCTCTTATATATTAGAACATAAAGGTGCCTATGATGGAAAAACTAGGATATCCCCCATAAGTCTAAGGGTCTAATGAGGTATTAGATTAATTAGATGCTACCATGGTTAATTATGAACAATAAGAATGCTATGCATTCAACTAGTAGGATGGTTATAGCCAAGCATACACCACAATCGAAACTAATACAAGGTTTATAAAAATAAACATGGATGGTGGCTAGGAAGCACTAAAAGAGACCCTTACCATTACTCCATTTCTAATAAAGCCAAATTAACTTGTACTGGCTCTAAAGGGCATAATATCTCCAAAGAATCAAAACCAAGGGAATGCCTTTATGTCCCACAAATTAGAAGTCTAGGTTACATCTATGGATCCAAAAAGCACAATAAAATGTTGATAGTTTTCCCATAAACATTATGAAATAAATGAAAAAGTTCAATGTGAGTATGACAATGTGGGACATGCTTTTTATGACTGGTCAGGTGGATATCGTCCAAGAAGGATTATCAAATATCAATGTTTCAAAAAAGCCACATTTCAAAGAGAATGTTGTCCTCACTAATTCAAATAATAGACCCAATGAAATAAAATCAAATAAGGTGGTCAAAAATATTCCCTTCTACATCTCTATGATAATTGATGAGTTTTTAGTACATAATTGCATGGTGTCTAATGGAGCTAGAACTTGAGTGATGCCAAAGTCAATAGCAGATCAACTTGGTTTTAAATATAATCCCCATTCTAAGGTAGTTTTTTAACTTGATGGATCTTCAATAAAACTAACTGGAATCATCAAAATATAAAACTTGACCCTGCATGCTTGCCCAAGTGTTTTAGCAACTCAAGATGTGTTAATTCTAAATGTGCCTCCTCATTGTGCTTTATGCTTATCTAGATATTTAACCAAAAAATTGGGGGTTATCTAGAAGTAAATTGGTCATACATAGATTTTAGAATAAGGTATAGGAATAAGGTATCCATTAAAGATGAGCCTATTGCTCAATTTCATATAGAGCCTTATGGGCTTGATAGCTCAAACATCAATTATACCATCCTTGATGAAGATGAACACCTTATTGGTCAAGAACAAAACACTCATCCTAAGGAGATAGCTGATATGTTATTAGATGAATTATGGAGTGAAAAATAGTTAATTTACCCCTTTTAGGGTATTGAGGAAAGAGACATGAGAGTCTATTACTTGCATTAGGAGATTGAATCCATTCCATCCCTCACTAGACAACAATAAGATGTTAGTGGTTTATGGAAATTATTCATTGAAGGTTCAAGAAGAAAACATGGGGTAATTGTACATGAAATACTAGTATCTCCCTCAAATGATAATTACTTCTCTTCTTATAGGTTCCAATTTTGTTGCTCTCACAATGTAATAGAGTATGAGGGCCTTATCCATGGCCTTTAATTGGCTAATAATATATGAATCAAATAGTTTCAAGTGTATTAGGATAGTGAGCTGATATTGCACTAGGTTAGAGGCTAGAATATCACCAAGAATACATTGATGAAATTATACGAACATAGAGTGTGAGACCTAATTGAGGATTTTGAGGTCTTCAACATCTAAGTAGGGTTAAGGAACTAGAATCATCATGCTAATAGGTTGGCAGATATGGGAGATCAATTTGATATACTTAATGAGTTGAAAAGGACAAAAGTACAGCCACATGTTAAAGAAGTGGTAAGACCATCAGTGCCAGATAATGAAACCCACTGATAGGTCTTTGATAATGATAAGCATATTGTTAATTTCTTTTAGCAGGAAGTAGATTTTTACTTAGCAAACCAAGAGAAGTTTCAACATTAGTATGAGGATAAAATTATTTAGTTGAGGTATAATAAGCTTCTTAAAGGGTTGGTCACCCTTGAAGGCCTTTTTAATAAAGGAAACCATATGAGAAAAGAAAAAGTAATGATTTTAACTAATGAAGAGAACTATGAAAGAGTCATACTTAAAGATCAGCTCTTCAAGATTGGAAAGTAAATCACTAAGGTTGAGAAGCATGATTTCATTGAACTTTATAGAGAATATGTAGACATATTTTCTTAGGAATATAATGACCTTAGAGGTTTTGATCCCAAACTAGCCCAACATAATATAGAATTTGAGGTTGATGCTAGGCCTTTTACGTAAAAGTGAAGGCATATCAACCCCAAAATTGAAGAGCTTATGAGGAAAGAATTGACTAAATTGATTGAGTCCAAGATCATATTTTGGATGAGTATTCAATCTAAAAACAAGTACTGATAAGATAAGGAGATTAATACAAGACTACCTTCACTATAAAGTGGGGCACATATGCTTACCAAAAGATGTCTTTTAGATTGTCAAATGATGGGAAACTTTCCAAAGAGCCATGGACATGGATTTCCAAGGGTTATTGAATCACATGGTGCTAGTCTACTTGGATGACATCATAATTTTATCTAAGAAAGATAATGAACACTTTTATCACCTAAGGTTGATCTTTAAGAGATGTAGAGTATATAAAATCTCTTTAAATCCCAAAAAAATTGTGTTTGTTATTCATGAAGGAAAATTTTTGGGTCATATTGTCTCAAAGTAGGGATTATCCATTGATCCTAATAGAATAAGTTTCATATTGACACTATCTTTACCCAGTCATAAGAAAGGAATCTAGAGCTTCCATGGGAAAAAAAATTTGTGAGAAGATTTATACCTTGTTTTACAAACTTGGTCAAACCCATCACTACCATGCTGAAGAAGATCCAAGTGTTCACTTACTAAAGTGAAGATAAAGAAATTTTGAGGCCATCAAGTAAGCCATTTCCTAAGAACCCTCATTCATGAATCCTAACTTATCAAGGGATTTAATATTGTATACATTTGCCAATGTTGATAATATATCAACTATACTAATGTAAAATAATGGTGCAAGATTTGAGAAACCAAATAATTTTTTCAATCAAGGGCTTCAAGGATATTAGGTAAGGTACACTTTTGTATAAAATTAAGTTCTTTCATACTTGAAAATCCTCAAAAAATTTATACCAATGATCTCTAATACCAGGATTCATCTTATGGTGTCTCATTCTGGAGTGAGGTACTTCTCCTTAATAAATACTTGAATGAGAAGAGGGTTGGATGGATTAATAAGGTCATGTATTATGACATGGAGATCAAGGTCAATAAGCTAGTGAGAGGCAAAATCCTATGTGATCATATGGTTGATGACCTACATGAAGCTATACTAGTAGCATAAGATAGCTCAAAAATAAATGCACCACCACCACACAATATTTGGCTCTAGGATGTCATATGCTTATTGTTGATATGTGAGTGACCTCTAGGTATGGAAAAATAAAAGAGAAGTATTTTAGAGTTTAGTACATACCTTATTCATTAGTTAATTCAGTTTAATTTGGAAAGGATGTCAATGAAGTGTTTCTTAGGTGTATTGATGATAATCAAGTGACAAAGCTCTTGGAGCAATTTCATGATGGGAATGTAGGAGGTCATTTTACTAAAAGAAATACAACAAAAAAATTAATGAGAGATAGTTATTATTGGCCTAACCTCTTCAAATATACCTATGATTGGGTCAAATAATTTTAGAGGTGTGCTCTATTTTTAGGTAAGTAAATATTATCAGTTTTTCCTCTCAACCTAATTCAAGTGGAACAACCTTGCATGTAGTGGGGTTTACATCTGATAGGAATGATAAATACACCTTAAAGTGGAGAAAATAAATGGGTACTCATTGATACTAACTATTTTACTAGGTGATTAGAATTAATTGGCTTTAAATAAACTAATGAAATAGTAGTATTGGACTTGTATAATAGCATAGTGAAAAGGTTTGGTGTACCAGCCACTATAATGTTAGATAATACCTTATCATTTGTTGTCATGAAACTAAGTGAATGGGAACTTCAGCTAGGCATCTACCTTACTACATCCTCAAATTACTATGCCCAAGGTAATGGACTGGTAGAGTCCACAAATAAGAAATTGATAAGGATTATGAAGACAACCATGGAATAAAATCAAAGAGTATGGCATACAAAGCTAAGGACAACCTTTTGGGATAATAGAGTGACCCATAAATTTTCAATTGGAAACTAAGCATTTGTCTTGGTATATGGGAGGGAAGCCAAATTACCCATTTCAATTGAACTTCCTACCTTGGAATTAGTCCATTAACTTGATTTGATGGAGAGTGAACCTATGAGTGTGAGGATGATAGAGCCCATAGAGCTTGAAGAAACTAAGGACCTTGTAATGAATATATTAGAGTCACATCAAACTTGAGTAAAAAAATGCATTGACAAGAGATCCATAGCAAAGGAATTCAAATAAGGGGAATTAGTCCTTATGTGGGATTCAAATAAGACCAAGCTAGGTAACCACACCAAGTTTGAAAGCTTGTGGAATGATCCTTATTTGATTTGTAGGTGTAAATATCATAATACTTTTCTACTTGTATAACTATATAGAGATTTATTACCCATCCCAATTAATGACATTCTTTAAAGACTTTTTATTAAAGGATTTTGATACCATTGTATAATATTGTACATATTAGACTAGTTTTTCATGTTTTCCTCTAAGTGCCATGTGCACATTTATTTTTATTGTATGTTTCCTTTATATAAGTTCCTTGGGCACAATTAATATTTTTATCTTGTCTTTGCTACTTTAAGAATTTTATTTTGGAAAGGGCAACCTTGTATCAGTTTCATATCAGTTGGGAAGGAATAACTTGAGACTCAATGCCCAATGGATAGTTTAAGGCTACTAGTATCTTGCATAAAATTCATGAAATCCTAGGATGTCACCATAAATGCTATCCATTTTTGGCCTACATACAAAACATTTCCTATATGCAGTGCCATATTCAAGATGTCTTGGATTAGAGTGAGAAGTTAAGTAGAGTTCCTATTGAATGGATGATCAAATAACTAGGATGTAGGTTTAGAATTGTAAGAGAAAGGATTCAATGGGTTCTTATGGTGTTAATAAAATTCAAGGGGAATGAATAAGGTTTGATCAAGGTCTTAAATACTTTTCAAAGCTTTGGTAGATCAAAGGATGATTAATAGAAGCCTAAAGGAACCAAACCATCATGGCACATCATGTAAAAGGGTTAATAGGACAACTCACTTGCGCATTTTATAAGTATGATCAAGAAACCTATTAAAGCCAAAATATCACATGGAGATGATGTATTTAGTGCCAAGATCATCCTCTAAAAATTTAGTATCTTGACGAGTTATCTATCTCAAGATATAAACATTAAAATTTAAACTATCAAAGTGAGATGTGTATGGGGACATCAAGTTAAAACCAAAATAATTAGTTGTTTGAATTCAAATATTGAAAAAAATATTTAGGTTGAATGCAAAGATGATAACTGGAAAGATCCTTGGTGCTTAAATCAAGATCAATGGAATTTAAGCTATAACAAAGTTAGTGGGTCTAGATAGATAAATGGAATGCATTTAGTTTTACAAGAACAAATAAATAGTGAGAAAGAGGTCAACAAGTCAATGAATATTGAGGATAAACACAAAGCTTCTGAGTATCATGATTGTGGTGCACTCCTACTTAAATCACTTATGCACATTTGAACCATCTAAAAGTAGATCGATGGTGTAGATCAAAGTTAGAGAGTCAATGAATAGAGGTTGAATACAAGGGTACCATGTGGTATAAGCACATGAAATAGATGGGAGCTAATTATAGGACCCACAAAATGCATATATGATCAACAAATTTCATGATCAAGGAGCCTTGATCAATATCAATGGTTGATATTAAATGTCAAGGCCAAAAAACATCAAATGGAGATAAAATATGATCCAAGTAAAATTAGAGCAAATATTTCCAAGGGCATATACCTCCATCCAAGTTAATTTTATCACCATTAATAATAGGACATAGTCATATAATTGATATTGTCAATGTTGAAGTTTTATCACATTAAATCTCAGTCTTGACCTCTAGTTTGAAGATTTAGAACTTATAGGGACCATTTTTTGGGGTTATAGTATTATTTTACAACTGTGATCATTTTTATTTAAATAATATCTATGAATATAATGAATTATTATATTTCATATGGTTGAAAGGCCAAATAGGTTTATTTAAACCTAATATATTTTTAAGAATGATGTTGTGCAGCCTATAGGCTTTTTAATTCACATGATGACTATAAGAAAATAAATAAATGGATTAGTTTTAATTTATAGTTATAATTATGCATAAATATTGAAGTAAGGGGAAAATGTATGATTATGGATAGGTGTCTCATCTTTTGACATAGTCATATCTTCAATAAATAAATACCTATAGTCGCTCAAGATAGACATAGTCATGTATTTGTTAGATCCATAGTAATGATAATTTTGTCTTCATAAGAAATTCAAGTGGAAGGTAACATAGAATCCCAAGATGGAGATATAGTCATTGGAAAAATTAGTTAGAACATTTAATATATTCTCAAAGGGACTCAAAGGGTATTTCTTCCTATCAGGAGCATGAATCATCATCTAAACACATTTATGCATTTTAGTAGGTTTATCAACTAATGAAAGAGTTTAGAGACTATTGGGATAAATGAAGGTTGATATATTTATGATGGATTAGTCCTAATTGGATCAAAATTAGGTTGAGAACTCATTAAAGACTAGTGGTAGATCATTAATTTATTTTTGATGGTGTTCTCTCTCTCTTCCCCTTTCTCATATATCTCTTATTTTCTTCCACATTATAACTCTCTCTCATATTTTGGAATTCTCACAAGGAATCTCTAATTTTCAAGAGAAAGAGACTCTCATTTGGTAGGGATATACCCTATAAAAAATTTGTTTGAATCAACTCATGAATCAATAAATACTTTATTTACCTATCTCTTACCTTTGAACTATGTTTAGTAAGATTGTGCATGATGGCATTGTGAAATATAATATTCCATGTCTATTGTCCTTCTTCTTGCCTATTTTTAGGTGTTTTAATGTTAGTTTTGGGTTCAAATTTTTTTTCTTTCTTCCATTAATGTATTCTAGGTGAGAATCTTAAAATTCCTCTTTGATTCATTAATTACTTCCTGAGCCTCATTCATGAAAAACTTATGCAATTAAATAGATTGTGAGTTTTATGAGCTAACATTGTCTTGTGATTTATCAGTGTAATTTTCATAATTATGTCAATTATAATTTAAATTTGGTACATCACCTCTTATCTTCCTTAGTAACCATTTACCCCTTTTCTAACCCTTTTCCTAGAAGAGACATTAGTTTAGGTGATCCATCAAAAGGAAGCCGACCTTCTCCAGATGTTTAACCTCACCATACAAGACCCATAACCTGAGGTTGTCCCAATATTGTGACTGAAATTTGGGGAGCCTAAATAAATCCTCTATAAGGGTGCAATTCTATGTCATAATAGTACCCATGATGGCTAATATAAATAGATCATAGACATCCTCCAATGTGATACCCAACATTATCGTATCCCCATCCACCTCCCACCAGAATGTGTTGGTTACTCACTTCTATGATCCAAGAAACTTGACAACTAAGTCAACACTTATGGGGATATAACACATGTTCATAATTCCTTTGAAACCTATATAAGGTAAACACGTATGATTGTCATTCAAAAATATCTCTAGCATGTCTGGCAACCAAACTGTATCCATTATGCACTAAAATCTCCATCACTTCTATAAAAATTCAAACAACATAGAATTTATTATATATCTATTAAAAATTCAAAAAATATGTTATAAACTATTTATTTTTGATAATTAATTACTTTATCAACCTATTCATACTATTTTCTCCCCTTCTACTTAGTTGACTACTTTTATACTAAGTCAACCCTATTAGCCTATGTAGCTAGCTAATTTAAACTAATTTGATGTTGGTACCCAACAAAGTCAACCACTTCTATACTAAGTTAACCCTCTTAACCATTTTTGAAAACTAGATCAACCATATCCTACATAGTTGCCCCATCTTTTTAAATTATGTTGGCACCCTCTTATAGTACCAAGTTTGCTAAGATGTACTAAGTCAACCAATTTACTCTTCCAACTAGATTGGCTTTCTTATACATAGTTATCCATACTAAGTTATACTAATTTGGACCTATACTACATAATTGGCCCTTTTCACCACCTTTCATATTTTTAACTAAGTTGGCTAGTCTAATTCCATTCAATAAAGGAAGTGACTTTTCTACTATTTACCATAAATGCCTTAGCCATTTATTGATCCTACCACTTCCTAACCATTGACCCACTTAATTATTACTCCACATAAAAATTTTCTAGCGCCAATTTCACTAATTTTTTCCCCTAATGTCTACTTTTTCACAACTAGCTCAATTTTCAATAAAAATAACCAAAAAAATAAATTATGTTACCTGTCATCTAGCTTGTACCTATCATCTCTTCAATGCCATCACTATTTTGGATCCTCTAGGTCTCTATCTTTTTAGAATATCAAATTTACAAATGAATTAATTTTTAACCTATTTATATCTACCATTCAAAATTATTTACCATGAGATCTCAATTTTTTCTCATAACTTTGTTTCTACTAGCTCTTTTTCCAAATCGTAAGATGTTCTATAATATTGACCTCAAAAAGAGTTTTTATACATAATATATGTATTTTTACATTTTTTTTAAATTTTAAGTTATTTTATAAGTTTACCTAATATTCCCTATATTGTAAACCTCTCCATTTATCTCACACAAATTCAAATCTACAACACTAAGGTAAGTAAAGGTATGTATTTTTCAATTCTTTCCTTTTAATTATCTTATTTCTTATATAATAAAATTTAATTAGCTAGACATTGTTTATTACTATGTTCTTTTCTCAAATCACTATCTTGTGTTACAATTACATTTCAATTGATGATATTTGATTGTGTAATATGTATAAATATAACATTTTTAATGTTTATAAATTATTGACGCTTTCTCTTCTACAAGAATCCATTGTGTCTCAACCTCTATCAGTGTATGCCTTAAAGGGAAAAATAGACCTTCGATGATTCACAAGATTTTTGTTCGTTATACCTCCACCTAAAACCAATAAAAATACATCTTATATATTCATCTAAGATTTGAATCCTCCCTTATACTCTTGTACAAAAGATTTTCCACCTCAAATTATCCCATATCTAAGTCAAAATACCTTTTTACCACCTTACCAAATGTAGTCGATTGGGTTGGATTAGCTATAAGAATTGAGAATGTTACATGACTAAGTTGATCCAACTAAATTATTTTGAGACCTAGCTTCTCTATTTACTAACTAACCATGTTGATTGGGATAACTACATCAGATAAAAGTTTTGAAGGGTTTAGGTTCAACTCAAGCTATATATGCACATCCTTCACCACATTTTCAATAGAGAGAATCATTCATTTGTTCTTCTTTATCTCCTTATCAAAAATTATACTTAAGGAGTCATTACTTAGTATTTCATACTTAATAGATAAAAATATTGTCTTGTGTAAGTGTCTTCAATGCATAAAAGATGTCTTGTAGCCTAGATATGACATATGCTTATGATCCTAACAAACCAAACAACCTATTTCAAATCACCATTGGCCAAGAGAGAGATTGAAACTTGTCAAGTTTGTCTTCAAGGTAAATATTCCTAACTCTTACTATTATGTTGTTAGTATATATATTTTCATGTATAATGGATAATGAATGTATTTTATCTCATTTTTTAGGATTACCTCTACATTGATTTAAGTAGAGTTCTTATTTTCATGTTTATTATTTATGTTTAACCCACATTTGTGCCACAACCTTTAATGAACACTAGATTATATTTAATTTAATCTTTTATTGTATTGAAACATCAAGACCTAGACATTTTTATTTTGTAGTGTAGCATGATTAGAGGTTTTAGAACCCTATCTATCCATGTGATATGATAAGATACCCCTTATGTAGGTTTAGCGGATCCATATTGGTCATGATTCCAATTATATATGTATTTATAGTGGTATAGTTAGTTGATTTAATTTCTCCAAGTTAGGAATATTTTTTAGATCAAATTCACTTTATCTTACATATTTAATCCATTCCTTTATGTAAATTATAACAACAAGCATTTAAACTATAATTACAATGAAACTACAATGTCTCAACTATAACATCACTTTGGCCAAAATTTTTATTATAGAATTTTAATTAAATAATATGAGTCATTTTCACTTGCATAGTTCTCCATTCTACTAAACCATACATAATGATATTAGGGATTACATATATGAGTTGCCAAATAACATAATCATATAATTAGATCTTATTATCCATACATATCTTGAAATTAAAGATTCAAAATCATATCAATAAATACTAAGCAATAATGAAGATATAAATAATCATAGCCAAGTATCCAATTTAACCACATATCTGTGTGTGTGTGTGTGTGTGTGTGTGTGTGTGTGTGTGTGTGTGTGTGTGTGTGTGTGTGTGTGTGTGTGTGTGTGTGTGTGTAAAATCTAGAATAAGAATCAAGTTTTTCTATGATTTTATCTCAACATAAGTTTCTAACATAATTCCAAATTTCATTAATTAATAACAAAATTAAACACAAATTCCTCATATATCCACTTATTCCATGACAAAATAGATCAAATATCCATGTATTTATGCTTTCCTCTTAACCTAACCATTTCTATTTATAATGTCAAAAATACTACAAATATAAACATACAATCAAAACTAACTTTATCCATTCCATAATATACTATAAATGAAACTGTACTCATTTGAATAATAATTCAATTTATTTTAAAATAATTATTTATATGTTATTATTAAGAAGGATATTTATTCCATAATAACCAAATGGAATACATAAATCATATTGTCCTACTACCTAGATACTTATTAAACCATTAACATGATCTTTATTCAATTTATACTATTCTAGATACTCTTTTTATTTTTTACTAACTCTAATAGTGCTTGTATACGCTGACATATTGTCTTCTCTTTTAGTCCATAATGACATATTACCCAAGAAGGGATTTAATGTATTATCAAGTGTTTGGGTTATATATTCACACAATAATAATCTTATTCTTATATATATTTATTTAAACATATATTCACACAAAGTATTGTATTCCAAATTCATTAATTTATTATACCATCCTACCTTATCAAAATGGAACCTACATTTTTTGTTAAGAAAATACATACAAGAAAAATGCCATCATGGTAGAACTTATCTCATTTCACCTATAAGTGTTCATGGCCATGATTAGATTGTGAAAGGATACACTTAGTTTTTCGTTCTAAAATTAAATTAAACCATAAACATACAAACTTAAACATACTAAGTTGTAACTATTTGAACAAACCAGTCCACATCTTATAGTTCCCATATCTCTTAAAACTAGGGTTTAATATTATTTAAAACAATAAAGATAAAAGAGTATGATTTATCTTCATCATACACACATGTCTAAATAATTTCAATATAAATATAATAGTATTGGATTTAAATATCATCCCAATCTGGAGGTTGCTAATATTATCAAGAAAACATACAAAAAGCTAGATATAATCATATTATATTTTTAGGTTTATAGATCTCTCTCTATGCTGGATTTTATCCCTTTTTATGACACTATATTAAGTTAATATAATTTACTCAAGTCCACAAGTGATTATTATTCTTTAGAAGCTTATAGTTAAAATCTCAAATGAAATATGGTCAAAATCTCTCCCCAAGAAAACCCATAATTTGTAAAATAATAGAATATTATGAAACCATATATCCAATCAACCACTTTAAATTTTAAGTTTATTTCTAAAACCATAAAATAATATTCACACATATTTAAAGCAATAATATATGAGTATAAACATGTATGCATATTTTATTGCATTGTAAATTTTAAAAGGAACCATATCTTATTACTAGTTTTAAGGTGTAAAATACAAGGCATAGCTAGGATCGGGTCGGTTCTTTTCTAGGGTTGGTCCTTAGAATAATAGAGCTAAGGATAGATTATGTCTCCATCCTTTGGTATATCTACCTCAACACCTAGGGTAAAAACTATAGTTTTATTGAATAACCAAATAAATATAATCACCCATATTATGAGAAAACCCTATTCATTACATACAACCCATAAAAATTTGACATGTAAGACACATGTAATTTTTTTAAGCCTCTTATATAAAATTCCATACTCCAAGACTTGAGTTATTACTTTCTTTTCTTATTCTTTCATCCCATTAGAAAATAAAATTAGACATCCATTTTACTGCTCTTCCTTTTGCTTACTTCTTGTCCAACTCATGTATGTTTAGCATGACTTTGACTAACCTCTACTATCTCAGACTTTAAACCTCAATAAAT
>JARHVA010008511.1:0-67500 GCA_037957365.1 Torreya grandis | reverse complement strand
TCTAAAAAATAGGGTGGAATTATTGATTACTCAAATAACATGTTCAACTTTGCTGAATTCATCAATGATTGGGGTTTATTGGACATAGTGTTGCAGAACCAAAATTTTACCTGGACCAATAGATGAAGAGGTGATCAAATGATTCAAGTTAAACTAGATAGATTTCTAATATCAAGCAACTGGAATGATTATCAGAATATGTAGGCGTAGGCTTTACCTAGAACTATGTTTGACCACTGCCCGATTGTCCTAAATTGGAGAGAACAAGGACATCATGGACATCCCCCATTCCAATTTGAAGCTATGTGGATTAAACATAAATATTTTAGACAAATGGTGGCTCAATGGTGGAACATTCCAATTCAAGGTACTCCCATGTTTAGAATAGTCAAGAAACTCTAGCACATTAAACAAGAAGTTTATGGCTAGAATATATACATCTTTGGGTAGGTCTTCCAGTAGAAGAAAAATATAATGGGAAAACTCAAGGCTATAGAGCAATTGATAGATCAAGGGGATGACTCTGAGGACACCTTAGAAGAAGAGAATATCTTGTCTTCAGAATGGAAGAATCTTATGGAAAGAGAAGACATTTTTTGGAAACAAAAATCTCGTGTTCAGTGGCTTAAGGAGGGGATAGGAACACTGCTTTTATTCATCTCTCAGCTATGAAACATAGGAAAGCCAACTCAATAACTAATATTTTATTGGATAATGGTGACATTATTACTGAGGATAATGAAATATGGGAGCAAGCCAGGGTGTTCTTTTAGAACCTGCTTATAGAAGAAAACAATAATGATAGAATTGATAGATCTATGTATTAATTCATTGATGAAATCCCCTATTTGATAACAAAAGAAGATAATATGGAAATGTTAAATCCTATATTCAAGGAAGAAATTCATGTTGTTTTATTCTCCATGGGTGCTTTTAAATCCCTGGGTCTTGATGGCTTTCCTCTTATATTCTTTTAGGAATATTAGGAGATTGTAGGAGTGGACCTCACGGCTACTGTTCATGATTTTTTTAGATATGGAAAACTTTTGAAACAAGTCAATAATACATTCATCGTACTTGTTCCTAAGAAATATCAACCTTCACACCTCGCTAATTTCAGACCCATTAGTTTATGCAACACTGTGTATAAGTTATGTTCTAAACTGTTGGTCATGAGGATTCAACCCTTGCTTGACAAAATTATTTCTCCTACTCAAAAAGGTTTCATCCTGGGTAGATAGATTCTTGTTGTTGTGATCACCACACATGAGACTATTCACTCCATCAATAAGAGTAGAATCCTTGGATTGGCCCTCAAGCTTGACATTTCCAAAGCTTATGATAGAGTCTCATGGACTTTTCTCTTCTAAGTGATCAAAAAATTTGGGTTTAATCATAAATTCTCTTGCTTATTATGGAATGTGGTCTCTTCTGATAAATTCTTAGTGCTCGTTAATGGTGTTCCTAGATGGTTTTTCTCATCCTCGAGAGGAATTTCTCAGGGAGACCCTCTCTCCCTATACATATTCATCATTATGGCTGAGGCACTAGGAAGATACATACAAGTTGATATAGTCTCAAAAAAGCTAGTAGGCATCAAACCTGCCTCTTCCCTTCATCCTATGGTTATACAATAGTTTTTAGATGATACCATCTTATTTGGCATCTCATCAGTGATTGAAGCTAGAAGATGGAAGAATATATTAAATGATTATGCTAGAGACTCAAGACAGAGCATAAATTTCTTGAAAAGTAATGTGTACTTCTTCAACACTTCTAATGATCTTAGACATATAATCATTAATATATTAGAATGTGCTGAAGTTGGCCTACCAACTACCTACATGGGTCTCCCACTCTCTATCAAAGAGGTATCTCCAAGTTTTTGGAATGGAATTGTGGAAAGAACATAGAGGAAACTTCTTGGGTGGAAGGGGAAACTACTCAGCAGTGCTGGTAAGCTGCAACTTCTTTGGGCATCATTGCAAGGTATTCCTACTTACTTCATGTCTCTTTTTAAAATTCATAAGCATTTTGCTGAAAAGTTGGAATAGATCCAAAGGAAATTTTTATGGATGGGAGTGGAAGACAAGCAGATAATGTCTTTAGTCAGATGGGAAAGAGTGTGTCTCTCAAAATCTCATGGTGGACTTAATATAAGATCCATCAGGAACATGAATAAAGCCATTCTCTCAAAAGTTAGTTAGAACTTGATCCATAGCAATAGTGAGTGGGTAGAAATAATGTATGCCAAATATATGCATAGCATTGATGATTCCAACTTTCTTCAATAGGCGAGATTACCCAAGGGGTCTATGATATGGAATAAAATGCTAAAAAGTAGAAGTATTCTCAAACATGGAATTAGGTGGAAGCTTGGAAATGGCCAACAAATTAAATTCTAGGAGGATACCTAGTTAAGGGACAAGGTTCTCATTTCTCAAGGAAACTATTGAGAAATTGCTAACTTGACTACCCAGTTATTTGGAGATAGGGTTAGTGATTATATGGGAAACAACATTGGGATAAGGAGTGGAAAAACCTTTTGGATTGTTATGGGCATAGGCCTGATCTTTTCCCAAGAATTTAGGAGATCTAACAATGTGTCCAAGAGATCAAAATCCCACTTTTCCCTCAGGAGGATGAACAATACTCGTGGCCGAATAAGAATGGATCATTCTCTGTCAAATCTACCTACCATCTGCTTACTCTTGAAGCACAAAATAAGGAAGTATGGAAAAAGGATTGGAATCATAAACTTATTCCAAAGATTAACTTGTTTTGGTGGGCTACTACCCATAACAAAATCCTTACTCAGGACAACCTTCAAAAGAGAGGGTTTACTTTGGTAAACATATTTTTTCTGTGTGGTTCAAAAGAGGAAATAGTTTCACACCTATTTATCCACTGTGAGCTTGCCTAGGATTTATTCTGCACAATTCTTAACAACTTTGGTATTGAATGGGTTTGCAATTTTGACCTTAGAGAAGTAATTATCAGTTAGAACTTAACCTTCACACATCCCTAGATTAAGGAATTATGGAAGCAAGCTCTGCCATGTTTAAATTGGACCTTATGGAAAGAGTGCAATCACAAAATTTTTAGGGACACTGCTAGAAATGCTTCTCAAGTGTTTAAGTCTTTTTCTAGGACCATCTTCGAATGTGTTACAACAGCCCATATTAGTGCTATGAAGAAACCCCTATCTCAATTTGAAAGACAAATTGCAATAAAATGGAAGGTTTAAAACCTTATCCCTAGGCATGATAATTCCAAAATTCTATAGAGACTTCATACCAAATGGATACCACCTAAACCCAATTGGATGAAACTCAACTTTGATGGGGCATCCAAGTTAAGTGGTAAAGCTAGTGGAGGAGGAATTAAAGGAATGAAAAAGGATAGATGTCTGCTGTCTATGCTGGTGGAATTGGTTGCCAGAGCAATAACTACACTGAAGCTATGGCTTTACTATGGGGATTAAAGTTAGTTATATCCCTAGGAATAAGAAATTTGAATATTTAAGGAGATTCTAAGATGGTCATAGATGTCATTAATAAAGCATCTAACATTGGAATCCAGCTAAAAGACATCATTACTAATATACAGATTCTTTTACAAAAGTTTTCTAAAATTTAGATTACTCATACCTATAGAGAAGGCAACAGGGCTGTTGATGCCTGTGCCAACCTTGGTCAGCAATTCTCAAGATGGAGGGTATGGTGAAAAGATGCTCATATTCCCCTAAACATTAGAGAAATCATTCAGAAGGAGATGACAAATCAAGAATGATGCACATTGATGACAAAGATAGATTTAGAAGGTGGTCTACGTGGAGAAGGCCATCGAGGATCTCAAAAAATGATAACCTTAGTACTTCCTTGATTATCATTATTAATTCCTTATATCATGAGGGGGAGGTGTGAGAGTCACATCATGAAAACCAAGGGGAAATTTTTTTCAAGCATGGGAGTGGACGTCACCATGGTAGGGCATTTCATAAAATAAGCCTTCACATCTACATTCAGTGCAAATGGAAGTGAGGGCTTGCTACTTGTTTGAATCTCAAGGCCAAAATTGGGAATTTCATTAGCTAGGTTTGCAATCACATAATGGGGGGAGACCGTATTCAAACTGAACCTATATCTTGGTGTGAATTTAAAGATAACCCATTAGTCTAGCATTATTGTAAAGAAGGAGGTATCAGCACATATTTCAAAAGGATTAATGGTTATGACAAAAATTTATTCAAGCATTTTGCAAGATCTTAGTTCAATAGGCGAGTTACTGTGGGTGGTATTAGCTTTGAATCTCCGAAAAGGTGATTTCTATGGCCACAAGAATGACCATGCAGGGTTTAAAGCTCCAAAGGAAAACCAAAATCATGAATTTGGTTAGTCACAAACTATTTTTGGGTGAAGGAGAGGAACTCATCCCATATCAAGGAGGGTTTGAATGTGCTAAACTTTTAGAGCCATGGGATGGTGTCTGCTACATTCTCATGAAATACTTCAATCTCAAGGGATGTTATACTAGGTTCTATAACTACCACCTTCCTTTGTTAAATCATTTTAGATGTAATGCTATTATTAGCTTTTATTTCTACTTGCTTTCTTCATTAGAACACTCTATCCTAAGGGTGAGAGCCAAAATGGCCAAGAAGGTAGACATAAAACCTATTCCCCTACACCAGGGGCTTATTTTCTGTCTCTACAATTTTCACCACACCCTTGAGCCAAACAAGAATATCAGAGATGTTAATGAAGACATTCCCTCAAACCCAGTGTCTGGCGATGCAATTGATGAATCATGTGTTTCCCCTACTCCTACCAAAACCAATGATGCCCCTTTCTCCACCCCCATTAAGACTCCTGTTAATACCCCCAAATCCCTTGCAAGTAAAAATGGAAAGAAGAGGAAGGTTGATGAAGAAAATGAAAATTTTGAAGAGAATATAGAAAGGACCCACATGAATCTAGATAGGGCCATGGGGGGCTAAGGTGGCAAACCTCACAAGCCTTCCAAAATAAGTAAGGAATGTTTCCCTTCTAGAGTACATAAGTTGGGGAGGATAACTGGCAAACTAGCCCTGAAGGCTAGGCTGATTGATTATTTGAAAAGTGATTCTGATGAAGCAACACAAGATGAAGAGTCTAATGAGCTAGAAATCCATGAAATTTTGGAGCACACGGGAGAGAAATAGGCTTCTCAAGTTTTTGAGGTCACTGAAGAGTAGGGTACTGACTCTATGGGAACTGCTGACAATAAGAGGAAGATGCATGTCAAGGAAACTAGTGAGGATACAAAAAATGAGAATGATTGGAAAACTAAAATTGGGGCCTTGAAGAACCAAATTCAAAAGCTAGAAAAGGTCTTTGCCAAAGGCCTTCGAAATAAAATTATGTTGAATATGTCTATGTTGGAAGTGGTGGGTAATCTTGGGAATGCTGAGAATGCAGAGAATGAGAAACTTAAAGATCTTTTTACTTCTATAGTTATGTAGTTTCGACCTTTCTGACTCTGGTCTTTTTGTTAATTTTATTTTGCTCCTGACTATGTTTCTCAATTGTGCCATTGTTACTATGCTGGCAGCTTTTAATTGCCTGCCTTCTTGTGTTTTTTGACTGTATAGGGTTCAGCCCCTAGTTTTCTGCCTTAATCAAAAACATCTTATCAATATATATATATATATATATATATATATATATATATATATATATATATATGTAAATATAATAGCATATCTAATCCAACTCAAAATGAACAACAAATCTGCCAATAAACATCACATAATCCATTGAATAATGTCTCAAATAACCATAGGGAAAAATTAGATGTAATAGAGGATGCACAAAAAAAGGATAAATAATATTTTAGTAGACAAAATATAAATATTAAGAGGTGGTTTGATAAGAAGGAAAATGTCAAATCCTTTTACATATCAAGCCTATTCCTAATATGGGATAAAAGACACAAGAAGAAGGGTTAGCATTCTAAACATGCCCCATTCTAGATGGGCCCATAATAGATCTTTTAGTTTCAGGGGGTAAACACATTTTGATTAAAATACCTTTAAGGGAATGTTCTCCCATTAAATGTGAATGGATATTTATTCAAGCACTACTTATCAACTATCCCTTCTAACATGCTCTTAGAAATTCCCCATAGGAAAGAAGGATTGTAATGTAAATATTAGTTTAGAGTTAGTTGGTTTGATTTCATTATGTGTTTGCTTCTATATTATTTTTCTTTGGATTTTCATTCCTAATTTCTATTTTTTTTGCTGGTTTTGTTTTCTTTAGGGTTTTTTCTTGTTGTCCCCATTTTCACCCTCGCTAATCTTACAACAATTTGTCTCCACTTAATAAATGAGACCTTATTCTCATAATGAGCTGAAGTAGGTATCCATTTATTGAAATATGAATCCAAATCAAAGCATGGGTTCTTACAATTCTAACTTTATAACTTTAAAACTGACAAAACACATAAAATACAGTCTTAGATTTGGAAGGTATAATTTGAACTCTCATTATCGGTAAATGTGATAAGCAAAAAAAAAAACCATCTTGTCACACTAAGAATATTAGGAGTCATTGATTCAAAATTAAGAAAGTGAATTAATAAAATATTTATTTTAACAAAGGTCATCACATCATTTAGAAGTAACATATCAATAAATGCATAATCACAAAGAAAGTCAATGATCTTATTGGTGTAGATAACTAATTTACCTATTCCTCTACCTCGGAAATATATGTCCCCAACCATCTTGGATTAAACTAAAAAAATCTAGAAAAATAAAATGAAGTTTTAATATAATGAAAAATAAAGTATATTCCTAAGAAAAGGTTGATTTGGGAAACATCCATTGCACACTTTTTAACTTAGTTGGCAGTGGATCTAGACCTAGAGTAGGACCAAAGGCATATTTTTTGAGAATATAGATGCCTAGATAGTAGTATAGTAATGCTTAAGACTTCATTTTTTTAGCTAAGTTATACAAATAATTACCTTCCAATGAGCTTTGAGTACATACTATGTACCTATCTTTGCCTAATGGATTCAATTAACAACATAAAATAATGAATCACTCTTCATAAAAAATGACCCTTTGAATAAGTTAGATCCCATTAGGTTATTTTTTGAATTATAATTGAGTGTTATTTTTTATTTATGTTTACCTAAATGGTTTCAATTTATTATCTCATAGTTTAATAATTGAGGCACACAATCTAGAATATAAACACTAGAAGTGTTTTCCCTACATAGTTGATGTTTATTGTGATCAACATATCCATTTTAATATAAGAAAAAGGGACCTATATATTTTTAAAATTCAAAACCATAATAGATCTTAAATCAGGTCTCTATTGATCATTTTTCACACAAAACCCTAATGCTTGCTCAACTTTAATTATAAGGACCTCCCATAGTTTTTGCCATTTTATACTTGTCATGTCTGATAACTCATTACAAATCTACATATTTAAATAAAATATTAGAACATTACACTCTCAAAATATTTACACACTTAGTCATTTTTCAAGATAATTATTTTTTCTGCAAAAGTTTCTAGATGTGAGCTTTTCATGGAGTATCAGTCTTATCAGTCCTACAGTCTAAGCTAATGCTCTCTTAGAAACCTTCTTGGTTGATATGTAAGATTTTAATTTCTTATAAATAACTTTAAATGACTTATTATGTTTATATATTTTATAAATATTGGAATCAATGATGACATGCCATGTGTCCTCTAATAATCCCACTGTGTCGGACCTATTAGAGTCTTGAGAGTTCATACACGTTAATGTTATTAGATTGTCATATCCTAGAGCTAGTGAGGAGGCACAATGTGTATTATAATGATCCTATGGTGTTAGATGTATCAAATCCCTGAAGTTGTTACACGTTAGAGTTATGACACTTTTATATCCTATAGGTCATGAGGAGGTGCCATGTATATACTGACACTCTTATGGTGTCATAATTTTCAAATTCTTACTAGTTCTCATGTGTTAGAGTTTTCTATTTTTTAGATCCTAGATCTAATAAGGAGGCTCCATGTTTATAATAATGTTTCAACAATGTTATACATATCATATCCCTAAGATTTATTGTACATTAGATTTTTTAGACTTATCATATTGTAGAGCCAATGAGGAGCCACCATGTGTCTTTTGTAAACTAAGATGGTAGAAGGTCCAAATATTCTTTGGTAAAGTTAAATCAAAGTATAGACTAGGACTCCTAATCCAATATATATATATATATATATATATATATATATATATATATATATATATATATATATATATATATATATATATATATATATTCCAGGTGTAGTTGAAGCATCCAAGTAACTAATAAAGCTCATAAAGTTATCAAATTTAGGTCTCTTCACTTCACCTAGATGATTTAGTACTCATTGAGCCCACCTACGTATATAAACATGTGGACAAACCTATAACTATTCACAATGACATGAGGACAAGATGCACATGTGATCCCCACATAAATCACATGTATTAAATTTTAAGAAAGGGTTGATCATGATCTGATGGATTGAGGAGTCCCATTTCCATCAAATAAATCTAAATGGGGGATCATTTTTAAAATATTAAATTAATGCCAAGTTGGGAAATCACTAACCTAGAATCATGACATTAACTAGGATCTCAATTCACATTATGCAAAATCACCAAAATCACTATTGTAGAATTTAATTCATATTTCTATAAGGTCTTGATGGATTAGATTTACTATTACAAATTATCTACACACTCAAATATTTTTGATCCCTTTACATCAAATTCACCCCAAGGCCTAGAAAGTTACCTTATACTAAATGGGTTATTTGTGTCAATCTCATGTAGTTTCACAAGGGTTGATTCATCTCCAAATCCTATATTGATCCATAACATCAAGACATGAATTTATTGAAATGAATCACATGGTTCAAGCACTAAAATGAGGTGTTCAAGGTGATTAAGGATATTTAGAAGCCAAGATCAGATGATGAGGCCATTGATGATGATATAACTTATGCATATCAGATCATCACCATCAAAGAATATAGGATCCATGTGGCTATGAATTAACTAAAGGTAATCTCATGTGATGACATGTTATACAATGGATTATTCTCTTATAAGTTAAACAAGGATTTAATATGCTCACTTAATTCTAGATTAATAATTATAAATGTAATTAGTCTTGAATTCAAGTAATAATATAATCTTATAAATTACATGATGATATATGAAAAGGAATTATTGGATGCTTGTGTAGAGACATAGAACACTTATGATGTCTTTAATGATTGGATATATGATATAGATCACTAGGATGACAAAGATAACCCTTATTCATATATAATCAAAAACTTCAGAGAAGGTGTGCACACTTGCATGCTCTTATTCAACTTCTTGTGTGGGGAAGTGATGTAATGCACATCAACACCTGCTGGGTTTTCCTTTTTATTGTGATATTGAAGGGAGATGAGATCTTAGATTTTTGAAGCCTTATCATGTTTGACCTTATTGAGTAGGTAAATAGGGATTTCATAGGTGGTAATTTATACATGATGTCATATAAAGTCCACATCTTTTATACCACCTTTTATTTTTTGCACTTAGAATTTTCTCAATTGGTGCCAATAATATCCATGGTGTAGGTGGTCTTTTATAAGATCTACATCCACCACTTTAGGTACAACATATGGAAATATGTAAACACTTCTACTTGGTGGTGTATTAATCCATAAAAAATAAGAACATGCTAAGGCTTTCAAATGAGATTTAAGTTTTATTGTATCCCATTGACACCTACTAGTAATACAAGGATAAAACCATAATATAAGTAGAAGGAATTAAAGGGGATCATATTTTTTTACCATATATATTACCAAACCATTTTAAACAATATGAGATTGCCTACCAAATCATTAATAGAGTGAATAACCACTACCTAAGATGAAATAAAGATCCCTATCCTTTGTTCCCCATGATCATCAAGTACCATGAATATGAGAATCTACCACTGATTTAGGCTATGACCTAGTATAGGGACTCTTCCAAGTTAGAAAAAGTAGATAATATTAAATCAAACCACCATGACATCATGTGATACCATGTGTAATATATTCATGAAAATCTCAAGATTGATTACCACCATGAGGCCCACCCTGATAATGAGCTCCACCTTAACCCTATTGATGATATAGAGGTTGTTGTAAATATTGAAGATGTTAACCACTTAAAGTCTCAAGCACCCACTTGACTAGTTCTCAAAGAGAGACTCACCCCTTTACATTAAGAACTCATACAAGTAATTATCGAGGTCACAATGGCCATGAGGAGGATTTTTAGATGAATTATATAGGGAGTCCTAGTGGTTACCACTCCATTAACCTATACATCTTATACAAGTGCACTACCACATTAGGTACACCAACCTTAAATTTATCACATATTACATTTAAATATCAGTCTTGAGTCTATCTCACCTAGAGATCAATCTCTCCCTACTAAAAGACTAACCATCCCAATTGTTATCTTTTTGGTTAAATCCATAGTGGCTCAACTAGGTTAACCTATAATAGTAAAGACTCATACATCCATTGTTACCCCTATCCTAGTGATCCCAAGGACCTAATTACCTTTTTTCCCTAAGTAATGACCTTAATTGGCAACCCTGGTGCCCAAGTTCTCTTGTTTCATCCCATAACCAAATTATTACCTTTACCTACCTAATTAACATGATTTATTCCCTCTATGATTCCTTGCCTAACCCTAAAGGTTAGTTCAACCCATGATAGAGATCAAAATCCTAGTGCCCCTATATTATTAAATACTACTATAAACACAATTATGATTATAATAATGGTCCCTATAGGTACCCTAGACTTACCAATGAGTTGTGTGACTTCTAATGCTCTTGTTTTTTCATCTCTCCTTAGTCCTAATATATACTCGATCCTAACAATATACATTCATCTCCAAAAAAATTCATCGAGGACCACTTATATTACTTCAAATTTAATAAATCAAATGAAAATAGATGAAATTAATAGATCAAATAATAATAATTAGGTGGTTTATTATAGAAAATATGTTCCCCATTCAATAGTGTTTATATATCCCTATTAGACTCCTCTAGCCATCACCCTAGGCCCTTAAATAATTATCTTTAACCAAAAAATTTACTCTTTCATCATGAATACACAAATCTTATGGGATATTGGCCATATGGTGTCAATCACCCCTAAATAATGACAATCACATTTTTTCCCTTGGTATTCCTCTTTTGTGGTTCCTCTGTTTGCTCCTAAGTCCCATTTTCCATCTTAAATCCCATTCCATATTCCCCCTCCACTCTTTCCTCCTTCAACATTTCCTCCACCCTCTACTTCAGTTGATTCCAACATTTGAGTTCCACCTTCCACTAACATAGGTACATTATCTAGACCAAGTTAGGTTATTTCCATTAAGTATTTGAGTGCACCAATTCTATAAATGGTCTATCATGGATACTTAAATGTCTAGTGATAATTTAACATAGCATCCAAGAGAATAAAAGGTGTGTTTATGAAAAAATTCACTCTAGAGGGACACCATATGGTATTGGAAAAAAATTAGAATATCTTCTTCCTCACCAAATTAGGGACTATGAGTGGATAAGAGAAGGTATCAAAATACCCAATATCAGTTCTGTAGGCCACAAATGACCTCAATGAGAATATGATCGAGGATCTTAAGGAACATGTTAGGATTTTGGACTTGGGTAAGGAGGGCCTTCCTTATAGACTTGATTATAAAAGCAGAGGTCACACAATTTTTTTCAGCCCTCAAGGAAGTTATTAAATCTCTATCACTGAGCAAAGAGTTTCTATAAATAGCTTAGGCATGCCAAGAGACAATTATCTGAATGGATAATAAGTGTAGGAAGATAGTTGTCATTAATAAATAGATGTTACCAAGTTTGAATTAATGCCTCTCATAGATATAAATATATATCATACCTTTTTAGGTACTATGGGTTCATCTATTGAGGATTGATTGAGCCCTACCCAAGTTAGAACTAATCCATTATAAAAAGGTGAGGTTTAAATCCTTACTTATTTCAAAGAAGTTATCATTTTGATGTTATCTCATCCAGATGGTGTACTACTATGAAGTCATGATTTTGGGTCCACCTAGCACACTTCAATGATATCATGAAGAAAAAGGTGGTCATGGCTAACAAGGTGTAATCCAAGGCTATCTTGGAGTTAGTCATGAAATCCAAAATGAACATTAACCAAGTCCAAGAGGTGAATGTACCCTTTAAGGGCCCACATAAATCCTATGTTAGTATACTAATTTAGGTGGAGATCATATTTTGGAAGCCACATGATAAACTATAAAAACTTTAATGTAATGCCAACCTCATTTATCAATCACTAGAAACTTATCATGGCCTACCAAATTAGTTAGGAAATGGCCCACCTTCAACCTCCTTTTTATTTTTTCTTAATGGGCCCTTCATATCTAGTTCTTCTTTTTATGAGTGGATAATATTTTAGAATAATTTTTTTCAACCATTTCACACCATAATGGCCATGTTTGGGATCTCGTGTTAATATAAGACATGTCCCATTTCTCATATATATATATATAAATATATATATATATATATATATATAAATATATATATATATATATATATATATAATATTATGTAATATTTTACTGAGGTCGAGTCTATCATGAACGAGTTTTAGATAAATAAAATATTGGTTTTCTATATAAATATGACTAGTTTTCATGGATCTATTCCACTTTATTTATTCTTTAAAATAGATTAACAAAAATACTAGATAACTTTAGTTTATGGTTTCTACAAAGTTTATGTGTTAATTAGGATGAGACTTTGATGTTCTAGTTAATTTTTTTGATTATTTTAACTTTATTTGAAGTATATTATGATCTATGTGTAATTAACTATAGTCTTATTTATAATTTATACATTAAAAGAATCCTAGAATAAAGAATTTACCCAGTTTTCCTCATTATTTTGCTTGTGTTGTTAGAGCTTGATCCATCATGAAACTTAGCATACAATGGTATAATTGTAGTTTGGCACATTTTAGTTCCTTGAATAATTTATGTTGTTAATCATTTAAAGAGTCTCTTTTTGGACTAACCTTATCTCCCATTGATGTTTGTTTATTCCCAAGAGGTCTTTACCCCTTTTTAGAATCTGTGAAGTGAAGTATGTAGACCACAAAATTAAATCTAATAAAACTCAATTTAGTTATAATTTTATAGCTTTTGGTATTAGTGATAAAAAGGAATTGAGCCTCCAATGGTAGTGTTGCATATATTGGAGACCTATTCCAATCAAAATATTTAATGGATCCCAATACCTAAAACTAATTTGCTATATTGTCTTAGAAACAATCCTAAAATGAAAGGATGTAAGTTTGCCAATTGTTCCCCACACTTTCTTAGTGCATCTAACTAGATAGATGCATTTGGAAGAATGATATGTTCAACCAAAATACATGAATATTTATATTTATTTAAGATAATTATTTTTCATACTTGTGAACTAAAAATGTAATATTAATGTTTAATTGTGTAATAGATAATATATTTCAAATTATTAACTTTAATGTACTTACATATAGATGTGAAAGAAAAGGTGAAAAAAGCCATTAATGAGATAACTTTAATTGAATATTGAAATAGTTAAAAAGTAATAATATAAATATTTGAATTTATTATCATTCTTATAAAATTAAATAAAAAATATATTATAAACCAATATCACACAATTTAAAACCCAATAATAGAAATAATGGAATCCAATTTTGATATTAAACATACCAAAAATGGTTATATTCTAAAATGATATTTATATGTATATGTATTTATTTAATGAAATAATTTTTACATAATAATAATTATAATAATGTATTGAAGTATTAGTTCCTCTATATCTCAATTAAGGTGGATGTCTCATAGGCTTAAACCATTATCAACCATGACTCCATAATATCCATTTCCCCCAAGAAATATCTTTATAATAAAGCTTCATTGCATGGAATATAAAGTGGGATATCATTTTCATAAACCCTAATCCACAATTAATTTATACTAATATTTATTGGATCAACAACACCAATAAAACCATCAAGTGGGTGAGTTTAAAAATTCAATGTCACATTACTATAAATTTTTATCTACCATAAGGGAATTCACTTGGTAACTTGATTGAGTGTTTAATTTTAGAAGAGGATTTATAAAAATATATAATTTTTTATTTATAAGAGCCATTTATTCATTCAATTTAATTTTGGATCTAGGTAGTTGAATTTTATTATTGTCAATGAGATATTAGATCTTATGCTTAAAAGTTATCCATATATTTGAATAATGTCACTATGGTAATAAAAGTATGTATTTACATTATATTTCTTAGGTAATGATCTTGAATTATCAAATTCCATTATTGGCTCAGCAATAACCATATTATATTCAATAAATCTCTTTAAGACTTGTTGTTGACATTTACTAAGTCAAGTGAATTTTCTATGATACTTTTGTTAAGGTAAAATGATTTTTTTAATAGTTTTTATAGTTTATTGACCATTTTATTATGTTGAAATAAACTCTCATTACTGCTATTATTAAAAAGGTCTTGTTTTGAAACTTTAGATAATTAGAAATATAATCATTTGATGTCTTCTTAACCATGTTTGAATTATATTTTTTTATCTCAAAATTTCCTAAAAAATTAAAATTTTAATTAAATAAATATTAAGTATTAAATACCATTTTATCCTGAATGATTTTAATATATTTTTTAGAAATTAATATTTTGATTTTATTATCTACAAAATGTGTAATGTATATGATAAATACAAATTAGATATCAATGGGTATAGTTATATGTTTATATAATATATTCTCTGATTTCCAACTGTAACAAATGAGCTCCACCTATCCATTATTTCAAAATGTTGACACCTTGGATTCCATATATTCATCTCATTTGGATTCCACATATTCATCTCATTATTGTATTTTTATGCTTCATAAACACATTATTATGGACTTGGATTAGCCCTTTCTATCTAGACTTTCCTTATCTTGATGATTGATATTTTTCGAGTTTCCCTTTCTTTGATCCTTCATGTGTTTCATCTCTTTTATGTTTCTTTCCCATATGTGTTTATTTATCATTAGATGGTTCCCTAATAATATATGTTCTATTTATCTTATTTTATTAACATATTATTATGTACACATTATAAGCAATGAATATTCCTAAACATCCATCCATTTTAGTCTATTATGTGCACTTATAAAATAATATGTATGATTATACGTGTCTTAGCTAAAAAATGATTGTATTAAGTCAATTTTTTAATATTTAACCTTGTTCACATAATTTGGGATCAACTTTACCTAATACTACCTTATTTTATGTCCTTAGACAACTTTTTATTCATTATTTTCTTTGTGTTATTCCAATACTTTAGGAATATTTTATTGGACCACCTTCTCAAAAGTATTCCATATTTCCATTGCCTCATTTATTGACACTTTAATATCTTACACATAATATATAATTGGGTTAATATATACAATTTATTCATTTATTAAAGTATACATATAATCACAAATTTCTAAAAAAAATTTTACTTTACCATATACCTCACATATAGTTATATATTTTTTTAATAATTACATCAAAAACTTTTCAAAATTTAGGTCCAGTTTTACACATTTTTAATTCATTATTAAATTCTAATAGATAAATTCATCCATATTATTTTATCGCAATACCTTTTCATTCTCATTTGTCATGAAGGATTATAATTATTTACTTTTATCTTCATCATATTTAAAAATGGAATTAATATAATTCTATGTGTGCACAAACTTTGGAATACGTGCCTAGCTAGGTTTTATTTCTTATTTTCATCCTTTACTAGTTCATTCAACACCATATCTTTATCTTCCCATTATTTATTGGCCTTTTAAAATTTGTTTTTAGTAGGTTACACAACAATGGGTATCATTTATGCCTTTAAAAAAATACAATAATGGATACATAGATATTCTTAATAGTTCTAACCCTTCCATTGTTGATTCTTTTCAAGATTGTGGTATTTATTATTCAATCATATTATAATAATAATAATAATAATAATAATAATAATAATAATAATAATAATAATAATAATGTACAATTTATTCCCTCTCCTTAGTTAATTATTTCTATATTTCCTTGATACTTTTCTTTAACTTCTTATTCTCCTCCTCAAAATATATGTTTCATTACACTATGTAAGATATTGTCCTAATCTATCCAAATCCTTATTATTTTAGATGCATATTAAAAGGATCACAAGTCACATATACATTACATTCCTTATATTATCATGAATTATCACTCCAAATAAAATTTGGAACAATGGATTTATAGTATAGAAAACCAATAGTATATACAATTTTTATGTGATATCGTATCGTACCTCCTCAACATGATTAAATTCAAAATATTCCTAATTGGTTTCGAAATTTTTGTTAACTACTCTATTATTTATATAATTTTTTACCTATGATCTTCATTTTTTACCAAATTCTTGAGATTCACTTTTTATGTGATTCCTATCATGTGTATTTGCATATCCTCATTATTGGGATTCTCTAAAATACTTGGTAGTATTGTAACTATCATATTATTTTGCCTCTTTATTCTTATTACCTCAAATTAATTTGGTGTTTTTTAATTTTATTCCAACTTAAAATACTCTTATTTATACTTATAATATATTTGTCCTTCAATTTTTCCTAATTCTTAATTTCTTCATTCTCTTTTTCATCTTCTAATTTATTTAGACATTTATTTCTCCTCAACCTTGTCTTCTTCATCATCATGCATTTAAAGCTTGCTATTATTTATATTATATATTTTTCCATGGTATTATTAATTTTATTTTTTTTCCCTTTGTTTGGTACTCTCTCTTCCTTTTGTTCCACTTTATATGCAACCTCATTCTATGTGGATTTTAATTAAAATAGCTTCAACATGTGTGCACCAATTAACATTCTAATCCATTAAACTCAATATATTATGTGAATTTAGTATTTAATATATCATTGTTTTATTATTCATCCTGATTAGTGACTTTATTATTTGTATCCATAATATTTTTCATCAATTATATTTCATCCTTGTCTAGTTATTCTATATTTATAGTTTCTTATAGAATCCCATTCAATGTATCCAGTGTTCTCTCCAAGTAATCTATTAATTCTACATATGAAAACTTCATCTAAGGGATTTACTTTTACCTTTAATAATTTGACATTACTAGTGTGTAATTTTTAATTTAAAAAAATGTAGAATTATTAACATATGCATCCATTAAAATTTTGGATATTTTGTTCTCCCTTACAAATTCTACCTTCACATTATTTTAACAATTCAGTACCTTGTTTTTATAACTTTCATTCATCTGATCAACACACTTATGTGTGGCATATTTGAATTATAACAACCTATTAGCCTTTTATATCTCAAAATACCTTTTTTCATATATTTCTACTTTAATTATCATAATCACCAACTATATTACCAATTATTATGTTCCTCTTATGACATATTTTTCTTCCATTTTCATATTAATCTACTTAGCTATATATTTATCATAATTAAACTTACTCTTATTTTTTTAATTTTTATGTGGCATAAATTATTCCATTGATTTAAAATCCATAATTTTATATTAAAGTTAACTTGTGTTAATCAGACATATAACTAAACACATAAGAAATGTCTAGATTGCATTTGATTCCATAGTGTAAAATCCTATTTGAAATTTAAACTCTAAAATGACTTCATCAATTTTGTCCAACTCACATAAGGCCATGTGTATATCTTATCCTTCATTATTTATCCCAATTATTTAACTAATCTATGCAAATGATATATTTTTACTTGTTCCCATGAATTATTTTATTCCTTGATGAGTCTTGGAAAAAATCCAATTTATTAATTCATTCAACTTTCTAAAAAATGGAATTTTATATGGGTTTAGGACTCTAGTTTACATTAAATTTTCTATAAGATTATTTTTTATATTAATCCTACTTTTTTCATTAAAATTATCCTTGAATACCTTTTCATTTTTATGTATGTTATGTCCTCAATCACATAGTCATTATGCAACTAAGAAGGGGTAAAAATTTATTCAGAGAAACCCAAAACCGAGAAGATTACATTATCATGTCCTGATCAAGAAGTTGTGACAGGATGGGGGCAAGCCCAGCGAGCAGCCTCTCCTAATCAAAAATAGCCCAATCTGGCCCATGCTCTGTGGCCCATTTCGCCAGATGGTTGGCCACCCCATTCCACTCCCTAGGGATATGCCTGAAGGAGATCACTTCAAACACCAGACAAATCTGACGAATCTGCTTAATAATGGCAGCCAATTGCCAATCCACAGCCTCAAGGTGCAAGTTCCTCAGTAGGTTAACCACGACTTGAAAATCCGATTCACAAACAACACTGAGCCACCCCTTCTAGCAGCAAATTTGTAAGGCCTCCAAGATGGCCAACACCTCCATTAAGTTATTCGTAAACTAACCTTTATGGACCAAAAACAAAAAGCACGAAGAGCCCGAACTATTTCTTCCAATACCACCAATTCCTCCAATTCCAGGATTGCCTCTCGAAGAGCCATCCACATTGACTTTGATAAGCCCCTCCACTGGTGGTGTCCACTTTCCAACTCGGCTAAAAGGTCGCGCCCTTTGCTTGGTGGCGCATGTAATGCCTGAGGTCGCGTGGCACGTGTGATGCCAGAGGATGCCATTGGAGGATGGAACAGGGGATAGACGTACCCACACTTTGGCGTCCCACGGCCCTAGGTCCGCCCCCCACCCATACTACTATATATGGATTCTTGAAGTGATGTGGTGATCCTCACCCATAGCTCCTGAGGACTCTTAGAGCGCTCTTGGAAAATTCTACAGTTCCTCTCAATCCAGAGGTTTCACAATATAAACACAGGACCAGCAGACCAAGCCTATTGCAAGGGAGGCACCGTGCTGGGAGGTCACTCCAGGTGAATCCAGAAGTCAGCCAAGGAAGTCACATGCCAGCAAGGACGCTCCCAGATTTCCCACCACTTATGCCACAGCTCTCTGGCAACAGAGCACTGGAAGAAAAGATGCTCAATTGTCTCAGCATTTTCACCACACAAAATACACTTTGACGGACCTTGGAAGCCTCTTTTATAGAGGTTGTCCCAAGTCAGGCATTGATTATAGGTGAGGGTCCAAACAAAAAAATTGCATTTCGGCCAACAGGCTGAATTCTAAATTCTTTTGCCCCAGAGAAACTCAGCCACGCCAAAATAGTCCTTTGCCAGCTCCAGATATCTAGCCGAGACAGAATACTATCTCGTGGAGGTGCCTCCCCACGCCAGTTCATCAGACTCATGCAAGGAGCTACAGCCTCTACCAACCAGGAGCTAAGATAATTCCCTTCTATTAGCCTCTATGCCTCCCAGAGGCCAGTCTAACATATGCTTCCATTTATAGGCAACTGTTCTCCCAATATTGAAAGATTCTTTATAGTGCTCCACAGTATTCTAGCCAACCATCCGGAAAGCATCACACAGGTCCTGCAAATGGGGATGAGAGGAGAGGAGGGGCGGTGCCCCATTCCAGGAGTCCTCCCAAAAAAGCGTATTAGCTCCATTATTGCAAATCCAAAACAGCCTAGACTGAATTAATTGCACCCCCACCTTGAGAGTGTCCCACACCATTGATCATCTACCCTCCAATGAGAATCTAGGAATCTCCGTCGTGATAGCCCCAGGGAAATATTTCACCGACAGGATCCGGGCCCACAGCTGTGATTGATTGGTGCACTAGCGCCAATATAACTTTGCTACAAGAGCTTGTCTAGCCAGGGTAGCGGAGCGGAGTCCAAACCCTCCCTCCTTCTTGGGTCTAAAAATAGTGGCCCAAATTATTGGACTCCATTTCGACTGCCGCAAGTTGCCACTCCAAAGAAATTGTTGAGACAGGGCATCATACTCACAGAGAAAAAACATTGGGCCAGCCTGAACCATGCTACGATAAATTGGCAAAGCTTGAATTACAAATTGCAGAAGAGTCACCCACCCAATGGTAGTCAACCACCTATGTGTCCAATGGTTCACTCTCTACTTTAACTTATCCAGAACATTCTGCCAAAACAGCTTGGGTTGCTTCCCAACCACAATGGGAACTCCCAAATACGTCACTGGAAGAGCCTGTATCTGAAATTTGAGAACAACAACAATTCTTCGTTGAATAGGCACCGGGGTATTGAAAAAATAAATGGAAGATTTTGTTCATTTATTTTCTAACCAGAAGCCAATAAATATGTGTCCAAGGTATGATGGAAGGCCTGCGCTTCCCTCATACGGGCTTTCCCAATCGGAATAGTGTCATCCACAAATTGGAGGTGGGTCAAATTGGGAATTCTGTGCCCCCACTTCCATCCACAGATCTAGTTTTGAGCTGCTCATGATTTTATCAGATGCCCCAATCCCTCAGCCAAGATAATAAACAAGTATGGGGAGATCGGATCCCCCTAGCGAAGCCCCCTAGAGGGACCGAACAGCCTAGAAGGCACCCCATTAATGAGAACAAAATACGAAGGCATAGTAATACAGCTTAGAATCCATCTAATCCAATCCTGACTGAAGCCAAATGCCAAGAGGATTTTTTGCAGGAGGTTCCAATCAACCCTGTCATAAGCCTTAGCTAAATCCAGCTTGATAAACATAGCTTTTTCCTATGATTTACTCATGGAATGGATTGCTTCCGAGGCGATCACAACACCATCCAAAATCTAATTTCCTGCCACAAATCCCCCCTGCTCCTCAGAAATGATCAAAGGAAGGTAAGCCTTAAGTATTTCCACTAACAACTTGGTGATAAATTTGTATACCATGTTATAGAGAGAAATGGGTCTGAACTGATCCAAAGAAGTCACCTACTCCTGCTTTGGGATCAGCACAAGAAAGGTAGCATTGAGCACTCTAAGCATCTCTTTGTTATGAAAGGATTCCTGTATCACTTCCAACAGATCCGGACTGATGATATCCCAGAATTCTTGAAAGAATTTTGCCTAGAAACCATCCGGGCCTGGCGCTTTACCTCTATGCATGGAGAAAACAATTTTCTCAACTTCATCCTTACCAACAGGTTTCAAGAGTTCAGCATTCATATCCGACGTGATGACAGGAGGGATGTAAGACAAAATCTGATTCTCTTCCCTCTCAACAAAGGGCGCATTATCAGTCAAGAGCTCAGAGAAGAATCGAATGGCCTCCTCAGAAATAGCTGAAGAGGAAGTAACACGAGTACCATTCGGAAGATCCAGAGTAGCAATGTAATTTTTGTTGCACCTCGCCTGAACTAACTTGTGAAAGAAGGTAGTATTTTGATCCCCTTCCTGAAGCCAATCGATCCAGGTTTTCTGCTTCCAAAAGATTTCTTCCCAGAGTTCCCACTCCTGAAGCTCACTCAAAGCCAAAAATTTAGACTTCTGAAGATCTTCAGTCAAACCAAAATCAAGGATCTGCCTGGTAGTGCTGTCCAACTTATCTTGAGCTTTTTTCTTCATAGCATAAAGGTTGCCAAAATTGTTCTTGTTCCACACCTGGAGCTTTCTTTTAACAAACTGGAGCTTCTTAGCGAAGCAAAACATTGCTGTACCATAATCCAAACCTTCCTGCTTCCACCAGTGGGTAACCAAGGGGCGCAAAGAAGAGTCACGTAGCCACATAAGCTGAAATTTAAAAGGTGGTTTCTTGGGCCGATCAATGATTCTGGTTGTGAGCTTGATGGGCCAGTGATTCGACCCGTTCCAGGCAAGAATCTCAAAAGCCAAAGAAAAGGCACTAGATAACCAAAAGCAAGAAACTAAAAATCTATCTAAGCGCTCTGAAATAGCATCCATACCTATTCTCTGATTACTCTAGGTAAAAAGACCATTAATGGGCTTCACATCAGCCAGGCGAAGCCGCTCTATGTTGTGTCTCAGCAGGTCAGACGAGGGATCCAACCGATTTAATCGGCCCCTTTTCTCCTCAAGACTAAGGACAACATTAAAGTCTCCATTCAAAATCCATGGCAAATAGGGGAAACAGCTCCGAACAAAGTAGAGGTGATTCCAAAGCCTGAGGTGCCCATGATAATCCCCGCTTGCATAAACATTAGTAACAAGGATTCGTTCTCCATTTTCTGGAGCAGCTGCCATCATGGATAGAGCCGAGATATCTGCCATCCATTGTAGTGGGGTAACCCTACCAGGGTCCCAACATATTGCTAAGCCCCCTGCAGTACCAATCACCCCCACACATTGACACTATCCCACATTCCAAAATTTGTGCTGACAATCAAACATAGCTTCAACAGACAACTTAGTCTCCTGGATACAGAGGATATCCAGAGAGTGTTCCATAATCAACTTCCGCATAGCTTTTTGCCGGGGGAAACTATGCAGCCCCCTTACATTCCAAGAGAGCAAAATCATTGGGGGGATGGGGTGAAGAGCTGATCCAAGGTCCTGACCACAGTAGATTCAACCAACAGATCCCCTATAAGTTTTAATTTTTCCTGATCCTTCTTACGCCCCAGTCTAACTTGTGGGGAGAAAGATGCTTTCTTGAAAGGTCTTTGTTGAAGGCCTAATGCTTTCGAGACCCCCTTATCTTTTCTGTGAGCCTCAGGATCCTTCACCATCTCAACCCAGCTGCCTTCATTAACTTGCTGTGCTAACACAATCTCCAAAATCCTATCCTCTTACTCGTAGCCAGTCTCCTGGCTTGGTTGACACACCATAACCTGGGGCTCATTAAGAACAAAAATTCTCTCCCCTCCCCTAGGGGGATCACCCATCTCATCAGGTGAAACGCCCTCTTCTATGGCCATGTTGTCCAATGCTTCAAAATGGTTAAAGCTCAATTCAATTGCCCGGTCTTGGTTCCTGCACTTTTGCCCACGTCCTTTGCCTCGGTGGTGCACTTGGACAAAGCCTTCCTTGTCAAGGTCCTTCATTTCATTTTCTCCCAAATTTGCCGAAGCTGGATTTGACTGAGCTTGCCTAGCAACAGGATGCCCAGACAGGCCAGCTGATGCTCCCAAGTGAGCCAACTGGTCTGGCTCCTTACCTGCAGCTGAGACAGGCCCTCTGAATTTCAATCCCTGAGGACATTGACGGTGTAGATGGCCATAGACATGGAAAATTCTACAGCGGAATGGGATAGACTCATATTCTACCTGCTGTATCCAAGATGAGGTCCCCATACAAATTTCTAGTGATTCTGGGAGAGGATTGCTGAAATTGATTTCCACGTAAATTCTGGCATAGGAGATGAACTTCTTGTCTAAAGACTGATGTGCAATAGCAATGGGTGTTCCCAGTAAAGCAGCTATCTACCTAAGGATGTCTTCTCTCCAAAATTCCAGGGGGAGTCTTGGGAGGCAGACCCAGACAGGGACTTGGTCAGGCAATTCCTCTACCGAATTGAAGCCTGAGTGCCATGGTTTAATAAACAGGCCAATGCGGTCATAAAAATAAGGTCCCCCTTCAAAAATTATGTTCCTGTCAGAAATTGAAGAAAAATTGACCATGAAATAGCCATTTGCAGCTAGCATAATGTCTATCTCTCCTTCTATCTGCCAAGTGCACCTCATCCATGCTTCTAAGGTAGTCTGGGATATCCTAATACCCATAAACTTATAGATTAGGGCATGGGCAGACAGGTAATCTACTTCCTCCCTTACTGAGTCTTGAGGAACCACCAAAATAGGGCGCTCCTGGCTGTGTGGGAAGCAGCCATTAACCTTGGTCCCCTTGGGCCGGTCGCTGGAGTAAAACACCTCCGTCCCCTGGTGCGTCGCCTCCTTAGACAACCTTCCTTTCATCCCATCCTCGCCTGGGTCGTTTGACACCTTTCTGCTCTTCGTAGCCATCCGCACTTGTCACTAATAATAAGCCAATTTTGAAGACCAATCACATAGTCATTATGATTCATGTTCATCTTTTCTTATTTTTAAATTCCATCACAATATCCCATCAGTACTAAAAATTAACCTTATGTTTCTTTTGAACATTTTCTTTTGGGTGATTTGATTTATTATTATTATTATTATTATTATTATTACTACTTTTATTATTATTATTATTATTATTATTATTATTATGATTATTATTATTATTATTATTATTATTATTATTATTATTCACTCACTAACTTCAAACTTTCTAACTTTTCACTTTTCCTCCACTACTTTAGATACCACTATACAACCTTATTCAATTCCTTTTCTATGATACACCTCTTTGTAGAAAACTTTCTATTTTCCCATTTTTTACCAATTACCCTTTTTGAAAAAATAATAATTCACCTTCCACTTACCCACAAAATTTACACTAATAAAATGTACTAAACCTTTTTTCATGTGATGCACTAATATTATACAACTTTATTTTCTCATTTTCCATAGATTTTAAATATTCTTAATAATTTTTATATCTCAAATATGTTAATTTTAAAAATATCCTTAGTAGATTATTACTATTCCTATATAGACTTGGGTGATATAATTATTCAACTAACTACAATTAATTTGCTTAATTTTCCTCTATTTTCATCGAAATGTCTTAAATATAACCATTTCATTCCATTTAAATTTTTACTATTTTCAATATTTTCATTATGTTATGGACCCACATCATGCAAATTTCACCTATTTTTCCTATTTTACTTACCTATTATGTAAATTTTTGTGCTAATTCACATTTTTTGAAACATTATTATTGCAAACATACTTTCATGTGCAAAATTCCATTTTTATTTTTGCATAAATTTTAAACTTTAGCTACAAGCAAACTAACTTTACTTTTATAACACAACAAATATATGTTAATTCATCTTGTGTATTCCTCTATTTTTGTTTTCATTTTTTAAGTCTTATTTTAATTTTTTAGAATAATAACTCACTTATTTACATAAATTCATGCAATAAGTATCACCTCTAAATAGTTTCCTAGACATATACCATATTGACCAAACTAGATTTAAGGGTAATTTACACTTATTAAAAAAATAATCATGTTAGCATTAAAAACTATATAAAGAAATCAATATGATTGTGTCAAAATTTATCATGGACACTATCCTTATACAAACTAGGATCAATATAAATCTAAGGGGGTGGATTAGTATTGTGTTAGTATGAAGAAAAACTAAACAAAAACATATTAATAAAGCTAACACCTCAAGTCTAGATACTCAAGGAGTAAGAGATTAATAAAAATAACTATCAATGAAAGATAAAACAACTAGTTATATGCTAGCCATGGAGGAATATACTTAGTCATCTGATCAAAGAATCTTTGGCAATGGTGATTCTTGCATAATCTCTCCTTGTCATCTTAAAATTTTTGGAGTTGGCTTTGGCTTTGGCTTGACTTTCTTAATAAATGAGAATTATAACACTACAAAGAGGGTATTTAAAGGTATTTTTTCATCACAACATTACACCAAAAGAGTTTATTAAAGTTATTTTATCATAATAACCTTACAAAAAAGAAACATATTTAACAATGGCTGAAGCCTTATAGTTAAAATATTCATAACTAAATATAACCCAAGTGCAGTTAGGATAAACTTGACCATGGTTAAATTTATATTAACCCTAGTTGACTTAAGGAGGGGAAAAGGAATTAATATTTGGGTTGGAGATCCCATTTATTAAGCATGGCTCTTCATTTCTGAATTTAAGGATTTAAGGGAGATATTTTCAATTCCTTGACTTTAAGGATGATGACATCATCATGACCTCATTTTTATTGGATTTTTAAAAAAAATCACTAATTGTACATGGAAATTTCACTTAATAATTTTATTTTATTTTCTTGGTTAATTAATTCTACTTAGCATTTTTTTACTTTAGGAAGTGTCTAAGTGCCCCACTTAATTGGTCTAAAAGACAAATTATCTATTTTCTAGGACAAAAGTTGATTGGAGATGAAACTATGAGAGGTTAATATTATGTATAAGATAATACCCAAAATAAGGATTATTTAACATTATTCTAAAAACTAATGTCTGATGTGTAGATGAATTTTGGGAATTTAGTGATTCCTAGGCTTAATTTACAATGTTTGGTATAAATCACTCTGAAGTCTGGTTGGAACACTGTTGTGGCCAAAATGAGGTTCTATAATTTGCCCCTATTTAGGAAGATATTATAAGATACAAAAATAATATATTTTTTTAAAATAATTAAAAGGTCATTAATGCCTTGGATAATTCTCTAGAAGGTGATGGATAAGCCTTGGATGCCCCCTCAAGGGAATGAGCACCAAATAAATTCATTGAATGTTCCATCAAAAATAAGGAAATGATGTAACCTATAGGTAATGGGGGTGAAAATATTGATTTTACAAAAGGTGGTTATAATAAATGGCATAATGAGATGCCCCAGTACGATAGATACAAATAATGTTTTTCCTAAAGGTGGATATAATCATTAATGCCATGAAAAATGCCTTAGTAGGATAGATGAGTGAATACAATGATTTAACCAACAGTGTTTATAACCATCAGCATATTTATGTGCCCCATTAGGTAAAAGGGGTGAAAATAATGGTTTTACCAAAGGTATTTATAATCATTAGTATAATTAAAATTCCCTAGTAAGGCAGATAGGTCAAAAATGAATTATTTTACCAAAGGTAGTTAAAATAATTAACATAATGGTTTTACCCAGTAGAGCAGATGGAAGCATGTTATAATTTGACTTTACCCTATTAGGATGTATATGATGAAAAAATGTTCACATGATTTTGCACAATATGGAAAATTAGAAAAGGGGGATTATGTACTAAATTTGTACTCTCTGAGGAAGAGTAAGCTAACATAGAAAATAGGCATGAATTTAGGTTATCTGTTAGTATAAATATGCTCATCTAAACTATTAGGAATTTAAAATTAATTTATAATTCAATTAAAATAATTTTGGGTAGTAATTTGGGTAGGTTGGGAATTTTAAAAGTGTGAACAAGGATAATTTATGTGTCATGATTACTTGTAAGTTCCACCAAACTATTTTTTCTTGTAGTTTGTGATATTATATATCATAGTTGTAGATAGCTATAATAATAATGTGTGTCAAAATAATTAAGAACTTAATTTATATGAAAGTATAAATCAATTAATTATAATATATGAATACTCAAATCCTAGGTGAATAAACTTAAATTAACTAAGTGAAAGAACATACACTAATTCACAACATAAGTACAAGATATAGGTAATGAAGACTCAAGTGTAACTAAAATGTAATAAGCCTATGAAAACCAAGAAAAAAAGGAAAAAAGTGGAAATAAAAACAAGACAAATAAAATAAAATAAAATAAAACACTAATAAACACAACAAAACACCAACAAACAAACATGTCTATAAATAAACAAAACAATCAAAATAAAGAAATAATCCAAATTATAGAAAAGTGAAAGAAATAAACTATTCTAAACAAAGGAAAAACACAAATAATGGTTAATCATAATATTAGTATAAATATAATAATTTTTTTCCTTGCATGTGTAATATAGGTTTTATTCTTGGTGATAGGATGACTTGTAAGTTATGTAACAATAATGCAAGTATAATAACATAGGAACTACTAGCCAAAATTAGCCTACATACATAACTTTTGTGTACATGGACTATGTTATTATCCCAAATAATTAATTGAAATTTTATATTATATATGAAATTTATACACCTTAATCAATAATTTTTTTAGGAAAAATGTGGAGAGTTTCAATTTTTCAAGATTCAAGGTTTAGAGCTCTCAGTGCCAAATCAACCTACACAATGCTTTTTAGGAGCAATTTTGTAGGGCTAAATCATGTTAAATTATCTCCAATTTTTTTTTGATAGTATAAAAATGTTAAGATAATATAATGGTGAATGTGGTAATATAAAATAATTCTTCACTTGAAAGTAGCGTAGTCATAAAAACTATCTAGTACACAGATTTCTATGTGTTTCCAAGTGTCAGATCAACCTACGCAACAGTTTTCAAACATCTTTGCATAGGACCAAATCAGGTCCAATAAAATTAAAATTTAGCATGATGGTATAAAAATTTGGGGAGAATGTGAAGGTGAAAAATTTCATATAAATTCACTAATTTCATATGAAAATTAGCTTCTGCGCTGATTTTTACTTAGTCATTTTTTTGTGTTTCTAGTTTTCATATCTGGTTAGTGCACACATTTCAAGCTCATTTTCATAGCATTAAAAGAAATAAAATATTATTAAAATTTATTTCATACATATGGTATATGGTGTGTAAAAATCATAGCTATAAAATATGCTTTTAAACTAATTTTTACTTAGTCATTTTTTGCATCTCCCAGTTATTAAATCTACCTACTGATAAATTTTGACTCCCATTTACGTAGGATCCAATGAACTCTAAATTATATGAATTTTTTTATGATTTTACTATGATATCATAAGAAGGTAATTCAATTGGTTTTAAAGTTGCATGAGTTACCAGTGAAAAGTTATGATGATGTGAAGTGACCCTTTTGGGAAGATGTATCACTCAACCAACTTTTATTAGAGAACACTTAGAGGGAAAGTCATAGGGGTAATTTTGGTCATTTAAAAGAAATAAAAATACCCTTTTAATAATATCTATTTAAATATAATATATGATCAATTTGATCATATCTTATATTGTAATTTTTCATTTTTCCATTTTTTGAATGTGTTGATGCGACTATGTGTGATTACAGGTTGGTCTTGTATGCACATATTTTGATCCTCAACTCCATTTTTTATTCCACTTATTGTTTTATCTAAATTCTTCCTTTTTTAATGATTTTAGTTTTAAATCTAAGAAATGTATATTTAAAATTGATCAATGTTGTAGCTAAAATGGTGGTTATCAACCCTCAATAAGCCTTGCTAGGCTATTTTGTGAGAAAAGCTTCTACTTGTAGGTTTAATGGAGTTTTAAATGTTTATTAAGGTATATTTTAGGTCATTTCTCATAAATGTAGGTTAAGGAAGATAATTAAAGTCACCGTCAATGTTCCCAAGCATTAAATGCTAAAGTGACAAGCCTTCACAAGTGTCTAGAGGCTTCTAGAAGACCAAATGGGAGATGTGACTAAATTAGCAAGTGGGAGAGGTTAAGTGGAAAGAGGAGTAAATTCAAAGAATTCAATAATTCTTACATAATAATGAATACTTTCTTCATGTAGGATAATACCACTCAAGTCATCATCCATTTACCCCTCTTCTTTCTTCCATTTTCTTCTATATATCTCTCATTTTTATCATTGTAAAGGCATGATCCTCATTTTGGTATGGTGTAACCATACCCATTGTTCTAATAAAATACACATGAATTAATAAAACAACTTATTTTTCCTACCTCTTTACTTGAAATTAATGATTTAGTCATTTTGTGCATATTTATTTTGTGGAAGGGTGTCTTTCCTTGGTAATTATCCATCTTTATTGCCTTTTTGTAGGTTTTCCACTAGTTTTTCAAGCTTGAAACTTGTGCTTATTGTCATTATTTAAGTTATTGTGTGAGTTTTATACTCCTCTATAATTCATTTCTTACCTAGTGGGCTTAGTCTTAGAAATATTGATGTAGAAATGGCATGTTTGAGAGGTTGTGTGAGTGAGGATTGTCTTTGACCTTTCTTAGTGTAAGTTTCAAGAAATTTGGATTGTAAAATCTTGGTTTATCACCCTTTTTTATTTTAAATTATCCCTTTTTCCTCTATCTAACCCTTTTCTTTAGTAATCAGTAGTTTATAAGTAGTTTGATAAGAGCCTAATTGATACACCTAGGGAGATGGCCCATAACCTATAGTTTCACCTCCATCATAGGATACCCATATCCTAGAGGTGTTTCCATTTTCTATCCAAGAGTGAGAGGGCCTAAAAACTCTCCTAAAAGGGTGAAATTATGTGCTACAATAAGAACAAAATATTAATAATGTTTCCCCTAGGCTTTAGGGAAAAATACACATAAAAAAATTGGGGGGATAGAAGAAAAGGAAGGGGTATATGAGCTAACTCTAGATGCACTATGTAAGTGTAAAATACCTGCATAGTCCCATGGACATAAGATCAAACATGAAATTTAGGCCAAATGTAGTTCTCTTGAGATATGAGATAGAAGAAAATGAATTATAATAAAAAATTATGATTTTCATATAGAGGAAGAATGGGAATGGTTTCATAAAATGGTGAGTGTATGTAAAAGAGAGGTATGACACTCAAAATCATGAAATAATAAAAACAAACAAATCATGCAAGCACATTAGTATGGTTTAAACTAAAACCATATGAAAATATAATAACCAAGTATGCATACATAAAATAGGTTGATAATGCTTACTATGTATAAGTATAATAATGAACATTAATCTCACACAATGGAGAGATAATTATAAATGGTTTCTCATAAATTATGAGAGCATAATAAAATCTATGTGGTCATTAGTGCATAAATACTAAATGCATAATGCTCACAATTTAAATTCATAAAATGGTGAGAGTGTATGGTTAAGGATAATAAGGATGGGGAAAAAAAGGATAATTGGTTACTTATGAAATATATAGGAGTCATAAAATACTTAAGGTATCTAAGTGGTTGAAATATAATGGAAGGTGTGACTGAGCTAACTCAAGATACTCCATGTATCTTCCATGCAGACATCAAGCCGATGTAGTTCTCCTAGAAATGGGAAGAAAAATAATAAGGTGGTCTATAACTAAATTGAATATACAATATGTCCCATCCCAAAAAATTTTAATTAATTTATATCTTTCATGGAAATTTTAAGCTGATTTTCTTGATTTTGTTATTTTTAGGGTTTTCTAGATTTTTTAAAAATATTTATGGGTTTTGAAACTATTTCATATTTTTTTATAAATTTATAAGAATTTCAACTCAACCAAAAATTATGAGACATAGAATGGTCTAACTCAAAAAATTATTAAAATGTGGTTGAGGTTGTCACAAAATAGATAGAGCATTCAAACTTAAATTGTTCAAAATATAGTTAGAACATAACAAAGGGTGTGATTGAGATGACCTCAAAGTGAATCAAGAACTATATCCATTGTCTTACAAGAACTCAAGTCATTATATCTCACCTACACAAAAGGCATCTAATTAAGTATCAAAAATTTCCAAATAAAGTAAAATGGAAAGGCAAATGAAAATAGTAATGGCAAGGTGATGCATCAATGCATGGAAAAGGTGTTGTTCCTCATTTTCCCAAAGATAGTTATAATTAGGAAACAATAAAAAGGGGTTAGTGGTATGAATTTTACCAAATGTGGTTATAATTAGTATCACTTAGAATGAGATATAATGTGATAATAATGAATAATGTAATTTCCAAACCACTATCATACTACCCTAGGATAATGCCTCTTTGTGACATATTGGATCAACTTCTAAAACTTCATCTAAATACTCTCATTGAAGGTTATCAAAGAACCAACAGATCAAAACCAAGGTCAAAAAAAGTGGGTAAGGGTGGGTAAAATAACTTAGATTAATAAGAAAGGTATGAAAGGAATGGTATATAATATGTTACAAGGAAGGTGATATCCTCATAAACAATACCTTAAGTCTCTCAAATGAAATAATGCTTGAGATGTATTATTATCATGGGCTCATAAAGTTCATCTCCATCTAGTTTAGATAATCTATAATCTCTATATCCATAATTATAAACAATGACATGATGTAATATCCCCTTCCAATAGAGATATATGAAAGACACAAAACTCTGATACTAAAGACCAAAGCTCTGATACCACTGTGATATCCCCTTCTAAACAGGGAATATATCAACACAAAAATCTGAACCAAGATATAATCATTTGTTGAATAAATTCAGAAAGATCACAATAATATAGTCTCTTAATAACAAATTACAGATTGTATCACTTGTCCTTCTAAATTATTACAATTGCAGTCCTCTAATATGCATATAAATATGAAATACAGATTTGCAAATTGAGTTCTGGAAAGTCTCGGCCTTTCTGTGTCGACACACAGTCGCCGTCGTCGGTCGATATCTCGCCGACGTCGGTCTCTGTCGGTCGGCTTTCTGCCGACGTCGGTCTTCAGACGGCCGAAGTCGGTCACTGGAAGCCCTATATCTGCCGATGTCGGTGCCTGAACAGCTCTGAACGGACCTATACAGATGTGGTACAGCTGCCAACCTGTCTTCTTCTTAACCCCTGATTGCTGAACACCCTGATCTCACGAATATAGATTCTAACACAAGATGTATCTCTGTATAACTTATTAGATCAAAACTAAATAAAGAAAATACCTGGAAAGCTCTGTGATAAACTTCTGTGTGAAGTTATCTCTCAACCCTGGAATTCTGTGATAACTTCTGGATGAAGCTATCTCTCAAATATGTATCTCTGTGATAACTTCTGGATGAAGCTATCTCTCAATTTGGCAATAAATCAGCTGATATCTCACAGCCTCTAAATCACACACAATGAAGAGGGAACGTTCTCCACTGCAATGGAATCCTGGAACCCTTGGCTCAGTCTTCACAGAAGAATTTCTTCAATTTTCAATAATCAATAATCTATGCCTCCTCATACTCTCTCCCATGAGAACTCTTATACCCTTTCAAAGGTGTGCTGGCTAAAATTAGATTTCCTCAAATTAGAACTTGGGGTTCTAAAATTAGAATTCCTCAAATTAGAACTTGGGCTTCTAAAATTAGAATTCCTCAAATTAGAACTTGGGTCTTAAAATTAGACCAATTAATTAATAATTAATTAATATCTAATTTAAAATTAGACCAAATAATTAATTAATTAATTAATAATTAATTAATATCTAATTTAAAATCAGACCAAATAATTAATATTTGATTAAATCAATCAAATATTAATATCTCCCTCAATACATGTCGGATCCACGAACCGTCTGAAGCTGGTGAACCAGGGAGTGATCCTGCACATGACCATATCAAAACAAGGGTGCTCCGCTGTATGTCAAATATCCCTAAATAATAGGAGCTCAAGTCTAATGTGTTTGAAATAACCTGAATGAGAGCCAACTATAGGAATTCTGTAAATCAAAGCCAAGCCAATCTCCATCATGACCCTCTATCCATCCAATCAGCCTACGAAGGTCGCATAATAGGCTAATCATTAGGCCTGTCAATGTCCACGAAAAAGGGGACATGACACATGAGGGCATGTCCAATTAGGCTTGAACATGACTTTCTTCTTTTTCTCAATCACGGTGTTCTAGTTTTTTAGGGATAAGATCACCATGTTTTAACTCTCTATGTTTTGCATGCCTATTATACTAACCATGTAGACTATTATGATATTATTGAAGGCTATTTAAAGTGGTTATTCATTTTTAATCCACTAATTTCTCTTACAAATGAGCTACCTTGTAATTCTCATTATCAAGGATATGATTAACTAAGATATGTAGCAAGGAAAATAAACCTCTATGTGAAGAATAACCTCAATTCAATAGATAAGGGAATATGGTGTGGATCCTATTAGATTACAATAATTAGTACAATAAGCTCAAAGCATAAGAAATATCTATATGTTCCAATGTGACCAACATCATTGATAATCTTATTAAAAATATTGACAATGTTGTTATTAGATGCCTCTTAGCCATCACCTTGTGGGTAATATGAAGTGGAAAAGTGTTGGGTGATGTTAAAATTTACACATACTACTTTGACATCCTTGTTCTTAAATGATCTACCATTATTAAATATAATGTCAGATGGGATACCATAGCGGCAATTGAGATGGTTAAAGATGAATTTGGAAATTTGTTTTCCATTCATGGGAGGGGTATATCTTCAACCCACTTATTAAAGTACTCAGTGGTAGTAAGGATATGTTTATGGCCATCTGAAGTGGTAGGGTTAATATTCTTGATGAGATCAAGTCCCCATGTGGAAATCAACCATTGTGTAGTCATTGATTTTAGTCTTCTAGTTGGAGGGTGATTCAAATTTTCATTCCTCTAACATTTTTTTAAATCTTTTCACATAAACATCTACATATATTTCCATGGTTGGAAAATAAAAACTAGTATAAAGGATATTTTTGGCAACAACAATCTCGCTAGTGTGGGCTTCACAAACTCCTTCACAAACTTCCTTCAATGGTAATGAAGCTTCTATCAAATTTAAAAAGCAAATCAAAGTTCCATAATATCTTATGAAATAAAGTGTTGGACCAAGTAGGGTATATCAAGAGGCGTGGTGTGAAAGGACTTTTTATTATTTACATGAAAGGTTAGATTAAATCACTTGGTCATGAAGGTAGTTATATAAGTCTGAATACCAAATAAAATTGAGACCAACAATGTCACAAATCATTTCAAAGATTGAAGGTTCATGAGAAGGCAATAGAAGATGCTAAATGAGGAACTGATAATCTTCTACATTGTATATGCTATATATCAAATAAATAATGGTATTTATGACATTTTTAGTCTTCTTATTGTCTCATGGTATGTGTTTAAACTAAATATAGGCAATCTACTACTTGAAAATGTCCACCATGACCTTATATGGTACCAACTTATCTTATTTGGTATAGAATTGGTCTATAACCTAATTAATGATTAGATGATAATCACCATGAAATAATATATGTTGAATGTTCTATTGTTCTATTTGGTGAATCCATGTAAGTAGTGCTTAATATTTAACCATGTTATTGGTATAAGGAAAATTAATAAAAAATGATTTGGGAATGACATCCCCTTATGGTGTGATAAATAACAGTCCTTCTCATAATCCATGACATGTGAATGACCCATGAAAATACATCTTCCAATACTACTCCTCAAACATTTTCTTTATGATGGTCATGATAATTTTCTTAGGGAATACAAAAGTAAGTGGTTTAATATCTAAAAGGGGAGCTTCAACAAGTTGATTTGAAAGTATTTATACCTTTATGTCCTTTTGATTTACATAATAAATCTCAAGATCACTTAAAATCATGATCTACATAGCCATGTATACCTATTAAGATATTTTTGAACGTAGATACTTGAGTAGTTTTAATTTGGCAATGAATATGGTCTCTTTGTTTATCATGTAATGAAAGGGATTTTAGGCTATAAAGACCATAGCTAAACAAGAATTTTATATTGGTATATATTTATGTTCATATTCTGCTAGTGTAAAACTTAGATAGTACATGTCATGCTGTTTCCCATTTTCATAATGTTTAGAGAAAAGTGCCCCCATGGAATTTTTAGTGGCAGATAGGTATAATAGGAATGGCCTCCCTAGAGTTGGTGGCAATAGAATAGGTGGATTGGCTAGGTATTCCTTTTAGGTTCTCAAAGGATTTATGACATTAGTAATATAAAATAAAATTAATACCTTTCTTAAAAAAATATTGAAGGTATGGCATTTATTGGCCAATTATGAATTGAAACATCTAATAAGCTAGATTTTACTATGCAAATTACAATGTTGCTTCAAAGTGGATGGTGGTGGCATATCGGTAATATATTGTACCTTATAAGGGTCAATTTCAATGCCTTGGTAAGAGATAATAAATCATCAAAATTTTCATAAATTTACACCAAAAATGCACTTCTTAGGATTAATTATAACCTTATCTGCATAAAGCCTTTCAAATATCCTTTATAATATGGTTGGACGAGTTGCATAGGTATTATATTTACCCACTATGTCATCAACATAATATTCAATAATTTCATACATCATGTCATGAAATATAATAATCATATCCATTTGATATGTGGCCCCAAAATTCTTGAGGCTGAATGACATGACCTAATAGTAAAACATTCCCCAAGCAGTGGTGAACATTATCTTGTGTTGGTCTTCTGGCATGATCCTAATCTGGTTATATATAAAAAATACATATATGATGGAAATAATTTCATACCCAACATAGATTCAAATATGATGTTGATATTTAGTAAATGAAATTCATCCTTGAGGAAGGCCTTGTTGATGTCTTTGAAAATTATGTAGATTCTAATCCCTTCTATCTTTTTACTAATATGGACAATGTTTGAGATCCACTCTAAATAGTAATTTTTTTTTGGTGCATCTCACTTTCAAGATATTTTTGAAATCTTTATTAACTAATATAAAAATATGAGGATTCATCTTAAAAATTTATTATTTTATGGGTTTGTCATCATGATGCACAACAATATTGTGTAAAAACAAGGTGGGGTCCAAACCTCGCATGTCTAAATAAGCCCATGGAAAAATGTCAAAAAATTCCCACAAAAGGGTTGTAAAAACTTTAAATTCATCCTTAATGAGGGATGCACCTAATTTGATCCACTTTATGAATTATATATTCCCAATGTTGACTTCTATAGTATCTTATACTATGATATTCGATCCATATTCTAAAATAATTGGCAAAGATGTGAATTATCTTAGAATGGCAAAGCCTTCCTATTAGACTAGTTATTCATGTTCACCAAAGTATAATGAATCTAAATCTCATAATTGTAGCAATGGCCATGTTATAAGAACTATAGGACATTCCCATAAAATTTGAATAAAGGTGTGTTGTTACTCTATAATAAACTTAAACCCAAAATTGAGTTCATTTTTGGCAGTCTCCTTATCTTCATTCGAGAAATGGTAAACATACCCATCTAATGGTACCCAAAATAGGTCTTAACCAAGAGACTAGAATTTTTATTTACTTTTACCCTAGTCCAAAAGTACATCAAAGAGGTTTTCCTTTGGAACCTCAATGTTTTATTCTTTTGTTTCTGGCTAAGGGTGTTCATCCACTCTATATAATGGGATATAAGATCCATTTTGATAAAGAACCCTTGTTTGTGGTTTCCAATTGAAATATTGTCTCTTAGGCTTAGAAAATCAAAAAATTCCTCATCATTCTCAAATTCATCTAAAGAAACTATTTATTCTTATTAGTCTTCATCTATAAGGCTAGGATGATAAAAGGGAAGTGTGAAATGTTAGATTATTGGTGTAATGGTGAAAATGGTATATGGGTCAAATAAGTTGGTACTAGTAAGGACTTTTTATATGTTATGATTAGAATCTACTTCATATTGGGCATCATCATCAGTAGTCATTGGTGTTAGAACATAATAAATATAGGGTCACCCCTAGGTAGTTTAAATCAAAGACCCTATGTTCCTTTATATCTAGTCATAGAAATGGGCTCCATAGTTCCCTTCTAATTTTCCCATAGGCCTATACCTTCATATGATTGGTTATCCATGATCCTATTAGGGATGGTATACTTTGTAATTTGATAGAAATTAACCAATTTTTCACTATATAACCAAGAATAATCATTGGTAGGCTCATCCTATTCTTGGCTAGTGTCAAGTGTGAAAATAATAGGTGTTGGGATATGAATCTTTCCTTTTCCCTTTCCTCACCATTCTATGTAAACTTGATTAGCTTTAGCTCTTCCATAGGTCTTGTAATTCTATATAATCTTGGATATGGGGAATGTGTCATCAATAACATACTCTCTTAGACCATTATATTACATGGAAAAATGATTAGACATTTCAATAGGAGGCGTATGTGAAGATGAGACAAGGTTACCAAGGTTTATGCAATTGGCTTCCAATAAGTTAACAAGTATCTCTTTATCTTTGTCCCTCTTTGGCACTAGGTCTAGACCAAAATGATAATTTTAGATTTCATATTTGGACTCTAAATGTTTGTAGTGTTCATATGTGTATAAATATCCATGTATATTTACCTCCATCCTAGAGTGGGAAACTTGATAGATTGGTGCAATGTTCAAGAGATTGCATGAATTTAATGTATCCATGGTCTACCCAAAAACAAATTTTATGATAAATCTAAGTATAACACAAGAAAAAGTGTATCGAGGGTCAATGGCCCATTGAACACTGACAAACTTATGGTTCCTTGTGATTCCCACTCTTGATTGTTGTAATCCTTATTAGTTATAGTCTTTAGTTGAAGGTCAACTATTGTATATCCCAGATGCTTGATTATCTTCAAAGACAAAATAATTAGGATCGATACATTATCTATGAGTACATTTTTAACTTTGTTCTATATTATTAAAACTTATATGTATAATGGGTTAATATGGAGAGGGTTAAGGGATGACATATCACTTTAGTTAAAGGTCAATTATTGGTCTAGGGACAGGTGTCCAACCAAAGATTTAAATTCATATGGTGTGATGTCATTAGGCAATTATGATTGGTATAGTATTTTTATTAGGATATTCTTATGTATGATAGACATATGCCACAAATATGAAATTTATATTTGTGTATATGTCTTTTGTATTTATTCCATAATGTCATATGTTTTTCCTTAATAATGTTAATTGGCTTGTTCCTATCAAACATAGTTGGTTTAATTGGCTCACTGGTAAGGGTTTTTGGGCTTGGAATGGTGATTTTATAGTACAAATTTGTGATTGTACAATCAAAATTAGGTTTAAAACCCTCATAAGTAGAAAATTATGAGATGGGATAGAGAGGATAATTCTTTATTGTTAATACACTTAGTTACAATCATAGGGAAATAAAGAGTTATCAACATAAGGTCCAAAGGTGGAAGTCCTTGGTTGTTATTTCACTTGGTTGTAATCATAGGTCAAGGAGGGATTACAAGAATTGATAGATTGATTGAAATTATTAGATAATGGTCTAGGTCTATTGGCACTAAATCTAGGATTGATATTAATGGTAGATACATGACCTTCGACAATACAACATACAACTTTATTATAATCATGTGAAATTACATGACAAGTTTATTGGTTATTATGGTCATTTTGGCCTTGGTTCCTTCCATTTGATGGTTGGCATTGTTGTTTATACTACTGATACTATTTTTGTTATGGCTATTGTTATGGTTTTTGTATTCATTATTGTTGTTGTGGCTGAGATCTTCATTGTTGCTATTGGTGATTGGCATTGTCATTATATGGAATTTTTTTTGGTTGATACCTATGTTTTGATTAGAATTATATGATATATTATTGAACTAGATATATCCATTTTCTAACATATTCTCAATGTGGTGATTCAACTACACATAATGACATATATAATGTAAATGAACATGATTGTATTCACATAACTCATGTTATTTATACTATTATATATAAGGTTTATCCTCAATAAGGTGTTTTATAATCAGCCAAATAATCATATTGGCCATGGCTAATTTTTTAAACACTACTTGAATAGGCTCACCAAGTTCATTATAGAATCTAGGAGTGGGTCTTATTCTTGGAGGAGGGGTTAAAAAATGTGGTGGTTGTAGCATTTGAGGAGCTAGCCTAGGTTAAGGCATATAATACACTTATTAGATAGGATGAATTTATGGAATAATCAAAATTTATGGCATAAGCTAAGCAGATGATGTCTGCATCATTTAAACATGACGTATTATAGCTATTAAATTACCTCTAAAATTCTTGTTGTAGTAGTATGGCTTAGGTTTTTCATAATTATTAGTTTTAGTATGTGCAAATGTTTGAACTTGGATTAGGCTATGGTTATGATTTATAATTGATTTTTATTTTTGGATCTGATTCTTAGACAACTTGATAATCCCTTTTTTAATAAGGGATTTGTCAATTTGTATGCCTATCTAAATGATCTCATTGATTTTGTGAGCACATTGAAGCTCCAAGTGATAAGATATTTCACTATGAAAAGTTTTAGTTAACAAAAATTCCAATCATTTATCTAGTATATTATGGGTGAAGTAAATATAAAGTGTTATTCATTATTGTAAGTAACTTTCAAATCTTTCACCAACTTTATTATTGGCCTAACTCAAATATACTACTAAAATATCATGCTCAATATTTTAGGATACATGTTTCATAAAGTTATCTTAAATATCATCAAATTTAGATATCAATTTCTTTGTCAACTTAAGAAGCCACTCTAAAGCCTATCCATCTAGAATTAGATGAAAATGAAGAATTGAGTAGATGTCACTATAGGCCACTAGCTAGCAAGTGATAAAATACTATTTTAGATGCTCTCTAGGGTCTCATTTACCCTTATACTTATCAAATTTTAGTGGCTCATAACCTATAAGAAATGGTATCTAGAGATATTCCACGTTAAATGTTTATGAACACACATCATCCAATTTGAACTTCTTCATTTGATTTCTCATTTGAATGGATGAAATTACATCCTTCATATGTTGTAGTTCTTGGGCCAAAAAACTTGATGGCACATTTTTTTTGGTTATGACTAGGTGATCAAAGCTAGATTACATTGAATTGGGTACAATAGAGGTATTTATTATTATGGAGTGTTGGTCTCATGGACCAAATGAATATGCATTTTTGCATTGGGATGAGGTCAATGATACTACATGCATTATTGGTAAATATTCTAGTTTGGATTCAAAATATGTCCCTAGATATGAGGGAATTAAGGTTGTGATGGAAGTATATGGCTTTGTGGAATGTATTGTGCCTATTGAGTTTGAGTAGGGACTTACTATTGACTAGATAAACTTGGTTGTATAAATGGTACTCATTTTTAACTAAGTCACTATCTTCAAATATGTGGTAAATGTTGGGCAAAAGGCAATGATTGCCTAATAAGTACTTGTTGGTTATTGGAACCTCTTTTTTTAACAAACACCTATTACAAACTATATGCTTATTGGGTGTTTGGAGTTTATAATTTACCAATAATAATATATTATTGATTATAAAACATCTCTAGTTATTGAGGTATATTGGTATGTGACTATTGAGGTATATTTGTCACTACCTATTGAGGTGGAACATTTATTTCCACCTATTGAGGTGGCATAATATTATTCCTTTGTTGAGGTGGTAAATTATTCTATGTTTATGGCCAAATTATATTAATTATCACATTTTTAGGTGTGATAATATTCATTACTTGTTGAGGTAAAATATTGGTTAGAACTTGGTTACATATACCCTGATGTTGCATGCTTGAAGAAGTAGTTGGTTGAGGAATGGGAGTAACCTATTGTGTTTCAAAACTAGGCATTCTTTCCACATAATATTTTGAACCACTCATTATATGGGACATATTTAATTTTGTTTATAGATTATTTAAAGGTGAATTTAACCCACTTGGCCTCAATTAGAAGACACTTGTGTGTTATCCACTATATTTTGCACATTGTCTTGAGTAGAGGAAATAATTAATTTCTTAATGAATGGGACATAAAACATGTCATCTACTAAAGTAATTTGGTTAAATGGATCCACACCTAGATTATATTGAACCAAGAAAATAACTAGCACTCTTGTTGAATGATTGAAATCTATAAGTGAGGTATTTGATAAGTCTATGTCATTAAAATTATGTGATAGATTAATATAAGTCTAATATAATTATTTCATTTACACAAATTGGTCCTCCATGGGACATTTTACTTTTGAAAGTATATTTTAAATGTTGTGACATCAACATAAGTGCCTGAGGGTAACTAGTAGAGGCATTTTTGATAGTTTGGGTATAAATTACATTTCTACATACTTTAACTAAACTAGGTAGGTTTTCATGGGGAAAGTCTTCCAAAAACTTGGCCCCTACCTATATGAATCTAACCAAAAATTCATCCTTTTTTTCAAATAAGTGATGCTCAAACTAGTATGTGTCATAGGTTAATTTCATGATAACATAGTAAGGCTATTATTGGACTTGTTCGATAACAGATGACACACTAGCAATGTATTAAGCTAGTTATTCTTACTTATAACCTAGATAAGGAGGTACATTAACTATGTAATGTGATATTGGATATTGGACTTATTCTACATATTGAATAGTGTAAGGAGGATATATATCTATCTCACATATTATATCATCACCATATGGGTCTTGAACAAAGGCATCATTCATGACCATATTTTCATAATCCATATTTTACTTTGTCCCACTACATGTGTAGTGAGGCACCATAACTAATGTCTCATGAATAAAAAGGTATAGAGTTCACAAAAGTCTTAAAACATGGTATTAAAAGATTGATCAATGTTTGGTATGTTTGTAAACTTGGTCTAAATGGAAAATTTGGTATTTTTTTACAAATGGTTTTAAAATTGGCTTAGAATGGATCTCCTCACTAAAATTTTCAATGGTAAGCTTAGTTTCAAATATCTCCAAGGTCTAAGGTCTTGAACACAAATGGTTAAATGAATGGCAAATTTGAATCCTAGTTTTGACAAAATGTTTCAAACAAACCTAATTTAGGTCTGAAATGAGAAGGTGATAGGTCTTTGGAAATAAGGCAAAAATCTAGACTCAAAAGGCATGATCAAAATATAGAAAACTAAGGCAAATGATAGGTATTTGGTGAGAAGGGAAAAATATAGACTTTGAAATAAACTAGGTCTGAAAACTAAAAGGAAAATGATAGGTATTTGGTAAGAAGGCATAAATCTAGACTTTTAAACAAACTTGGTAGAGGTAAAAAATAATTAATCTAATATCTAAACAAAATAGTTAGAAACACTTTGACTCAATGTAGACACATGGATTCTAAAATAAACTTTGCCTTGGTATAATAAATTGACTATAGGCACATGCCTAAAACTAGTTAGGAAAATCAATCTCAATTAATCAAAAATAAGATCAATGAGTAAAAAATTCAATCCCAAGTGATAAGAAAGACTCCAATGTAAAGTAATTGTGCTTAAGCTTATACTTTGAAAGAGAGTTTTAACCTTAGTCAAAGGAAATAAATTTACTCAAGACACATGAAAATAGACCACTTCATATATCTAGGCAGAGGTGGTCTTCAAATCAAGCACAAAATTAGTCCAAGTCACACAATTCAAAAGTGAGAGGTAAACACCCGAACCAAAATTAAGCAATACATAGGTGTAAACTAGTCAATTTTGAATCTAAACATGGTAATACAAATTTCTAGCTTGATTTAAAATAGTTGTATTCTTCAAATGTAAAATATCCTAGACCAAATGGATAATATAATGACACAAATTCTACACTAAAGGATTATATGGTTTAAAACTTGGTTTGACATAAGACAATGTTTTTGAAATAACATAGTCAACATAATGATGTCAATTCAATCAAAAGGTATGATAATGGTCTTAAAAAATATAAGGAAAATATTTTGGATGAAATAGGTGGCATAAGAATTCCCTATTTAAAAAACTAACACAAAAAATGTTTTGGATAAAATTCTAAGGCAAAAAGTGTGATACCAAATGAACAAAGTAACACCTCTTAGGCTAAAGTGGTGTAAAAACATGTGATTTGTTTATGACTCATTTTTTAAACAGAAAAAATAGTTTCTAGTCTAAAAACATGCATGTGAATAAAAGTAAATATAAGTATCACAAATGAATTTTCCTATCCCTATAACTGACATGAGTGTACATAACTTCAAAAAAAGTTTCCACTGATATACCAATGATTGTGAGGAATTAAGTGTTAATACAAAAATTAAAGTAAAAGTGTAGGTATAATTTTTATTCCCCCATATATCTCTCAAGTATTGGTACATGGCATGAACTTAGATTGATAAACACTTGAGATTTGGAATGAAATTATACAGTAAGTGGGGTTTGACTAAAAAAATATAAGTTTTTCACATATTATATGGTCTTGAGTATGGATAACACAAGAGTAAAATCACTTCAATTGAATCTAAACCACCTAGCTTACTATTCAAATGTCTATTACTTTTCATAGATACTCTATCTATGTACTACTTAGTGGAGTCCTATGTTTGGCTACCACATGTCCTAGGTATCCATTAAGATGGTTAGGATAACCACTATCCCATCCAATGGTTTTCCCAATTTATATACCCCACCATGGATAAATAATGGTATAATGTTAAGAGATGTACCCTTAGGTCAATGTACCCATAAATAACTCATGGGGAGGTGATGAACTCCCACCCACAAGCCAAGTGCATACAAAGAAATAAATGAAACATGAAAATACTTTAGAGGTCACTTTTAAATTACCCAAGTCACTTAGAGCTTGAAGAGAGCATACATGACATTCTTTATATATGCAATCAAAAAATCATTAGATCTACAAATCAATCCTAGATCAAAGAAGATAGATTCTACTTATACTTCTGATTAGGGATACATTAGATAATCATAGTCATGACCAATATGGATCTATTAGACCTGATTAGGGGATATTTTACCATAATAATATCACTAGTGAGGGTTCCAAATCCTCCATTGAAGAAAAAACAATGTAATAACCCTAACTCCTTTGTGTTAATATTCACTATACTAATAACACTTAAATAAATCTAATCTAGTGATCACCAAAGCTTGTGGCACAAAGTGGGGGTAATAAAAAACAAAATTAAACATGCATACAACACAAATAATCACATCAATATATATGGAATACTAATGCATTTAAAATAAGTAAAAATTCATACCCATCTACTCTTATAAATGATGAACAATGTTAAGAATACTTAAATTTGAGGATGAATCCACCTAGCTTTAATCTCTCCCTCAGCCAAGGTGTTTCACAAGAGGTTGTTGTGGTATGTAAGGATGACAAGCATAAATAATATCTAATATAAAAAAAATACCAATTCATATAAAATACTTCTCCACAAATCAAAATCTGTATGTCCAAAGAAAGTATGAAACCTTAAGTTTACTCATCAAGTAGAATGGTGGATAAGTAAATGCGTAATAAATATTACTTCTTATTATCTTATTTAAATAATGGTGAAATTTTTGATTTTACATATGTGTATTTAACCCTAAACCCTTCCAAAAAAAATTATTAATAAGGTAGGCCCATTTGACCTAGTATAATTATTATAAAAAAATCACTAGGTCACGAACTAAGTTGGCCAAGAGCTGACTTAGACCCTAAATAAGATTTACCAATATAAGTACAAGGTTGATACAAATAACATATTAATGTAAAATTTTAAAAGATATTTTAGGTTAGGAAATGGGTATTTAAGGTGGTAAAAGGATATAGGAGTGTGTTAAAAAAGGACAAGCTTATGGTAATGGTTTTTAGGAGACAGGTGTGTAGATATCAAGTGGAAAAGGGGACAATAATCTTGTGAAGCACCAATGCTATGCCCACCCCTTTCTCTATGCACCCCTTAGTGAGTGAAATTATAGATATTAAGATGTGATAGGGTTTTTAAAGATAGAGAGTGTTATTAATTGATAAAAGTTTTAAAATATTATGTGTATACATATGTTTCACTTGAAGGCATCATATGCCACATAAGTGTAATACAAGATGGTACATTGAAAAAAGAACATGATGACATTATGTTGATGCTAATTAAAATACAATAAATATAAAATATGATAAATGAAAGGATGTAAATTAAAAACACATACCTTTACTTACCTTAGTTTTGTAGATAAGGAATGACATGTGAGAGATGTGAAGGCATCCAATGTGATGAACATTAGGTGAACCTGTAGAGATTAGTATAAAAAAGTGAAGAATAATTTTTTTATATATATAGTCATATAATAGTGTAAAATATTTTATATGAAATCAATATTATATATATTTTAATGGTTCTAAAAATAATTCAACTCATAAATAAGGGGGACACCATTAATCATAGGTATATCAAATGACTAGGAGGAGAGGTGATCATTAGCCTAATGGGAAACATCCTTGGATAAGACTAAGACTGAGGGTGAGTATATTTTATGTATATATTTCCTATATTTTTGATATATATAAGGTTATGAGAGAACTTGTGATAGCACTAGTAATGTGTCACAATTCATATGGTAATGTACCTCTATGTGCAATATCCTTGTGTGAGTCAATATTGGATTAGGGGCACTCTATGACTTGGGTTCTATCATCTAGGTTTAATTCATGCATGATATATATGGGATTATTTTAAAAGGTTATAAGACACCATGGAGATAGTGTTATTATTGAGTTCCTATATATATGAGAGGTTCCCAATGTATCAACTAGTTAGGTTATCCCATTTGGTCGATGATTAGTTGTCTTGGGTGTTACAATAGAGATAAGATCAGGTGGTAGGGGCCATACCCCATGTTACAATGTTATATATGGTCACATGAGGATATATTATGTGTTATACTTATGTAAAAATTATGATGGTTTGATTGAGTTGGGTGACTATGGCACCAAGGTTAGCATGAGTGGGGATCACGAGCCGCTATACTTGGTGGGTAGAGTTTTAGCTAGTGGCATGTTTTCTAGGATAGTTTGGACTCCCTCACATAGTGGATCCTATAGTGGTGCATAAATTTTGGTCTTATCATACAATATATACAAGGGGGAGATGAAGAGGAGGATCACTAGTTGAGAGATTAGAGATCAGACTATGATGTGTGAGACCATAGACTAGTCAGACATGATAATTGGAAGTTAGAGAGGGAATGGACATAGATGTAGGAGTATCATAAGTCCCAAAAATAGAAACAAAAAATTATGAGCATAAACTACCTTGGTTATACCATTGATGGAGATTATAGTGGTGAGAGAGAGCATAGAGGGTGGTCATATAGGATGACTCATCGGTTAGCCCAAACAGAGCTGGTTTATAGAGGGACCACTAAGATGAGGCTTGACATGGGCATGGGTGGTGACCCTAGGGTTTTTTGACTAGGATATGTCCCATAGATGAGGTAATTGAGGTATGAGCTGATGAAAAGACCATGTTCTATGGATGAGAAGATGGGGATACGATGATTGGTGACACTAAGATAGGTAATAAATAGTTATATTTTTGGTTTTTAAGGTAGAATACTAGTTGTATATGATTGATTGATAAATTTATTAAAATATATATGTGATATTATATTTATCTAGTTGGAATTTTATATATCATATGGATGATAAAGATGTCAGATGGGGATACTTGGTGATGGGATTACACCATGATATTTTGGAAAGGGTGTTATCACCAAATAACCCCACCACATTAGATGATCCTATGATACCATTGTCCCTAGCTTAGTTAGGCTAGTTTACATTAATAGGGGAGGCCACAAGGACATTATAGGTACATGGATATGGGATAAAACCACCAATATTGGTGGGATCGAAAGAGGCACATGCATGATATACCTTAGCTCAGGAGAGAGTTACTCATTTATCTACCACTATTTAGCTAGGATAGGTATATGCCCATATGGCCAACCTATAGGGATAGGTGGAAGGATTGAAATCTTGAACATATTCATTATAGTTTACTATTTAGAGGGGACCATTTGAGGCATCTATGGGTATCATGGATAGGCCATGAGATACATATAATGGAGCCCAACCTTAGAGTCAGAGTGATGTATTTTTATACTTTTATATAAAAAAAACATTATATATAGAGAGATATTATGTTTTTATAGTTGGATGTTTATCTTATGTGTTGTATTATGGTTGTGGTTATGGATGCATGGATATATTTTTTTTATCACATGTATTTTCATTTTATTGTATATGTTATAGGTAATATTAATGTTATGTTTTCTTTTATGTCATAATGTAGTACATAGGTGTGGTTAAAAAGAAACATGTGAAAAGGACTTGGCTAAGTATAATTAATAAATAAAAAAATGCACTACACACTAGTTCATGTTGGGAAATGTTTAAAGCAATAGATGACTAAGTATATGAAACCAAAAAGTGGTAAATAGGATAGCAATTATTTTTTAAACCATGAAAAATAATGGCACCAAATTAAAACAAGTAACATCACACTAAATCACATTGGAAAGTGTGAAAATAATGTAATGAAATGGAAAACATGTGAAAAAATAAATTAAGTTAATCAATAATAATAAATGACATTGAGAAGTATAAGAGAGTTTTTTTTTGGTAAAATGTTCTGAAATTAGTCACACTAATTCAAGCTAGAAAGTATGAAAAACTTAAAAAAATTGATTGGATTCTTACATGCAATCAGAAAATAAGAAGATAAAAGTGAAATATTAATTAAGCATAAAACATACTAAAAATATATGGGAAACATGTTAATGATTAGTAACTCATAATCAATCACATCTTATCTCATATTTGACACATGTAATTTTTTTGTGACTTGAATAGTAGAAAATTTTGTGAGGAAGGCTAGGTCCTATCCATGGTCTTACACTGAAACTCACAAAGGGAACAATAATGAGGTGTAAGAAATGTTAAAATATGGTAAAATTAGATGTTTGGAATGGTAATATGAAAATTTAGTAATTTTTTAGGAAGGTCAGGTCCTATCCATGGTCTTACATTTCAACCCACAAATAGAATCCCTAGGGGAGTGATCAATGGACAAAACAATATTTCTCAAATGGAAATATTAGGATTGTAGGGATTAAAAAAGGGAATGTAATAATAATAATTTAGGCATATTATGAGAAGACCTTAGGAGACATGAGTCACACTAAGGACATGAGAAGACACTAAGTGACTAGTGACCATCAATAAATAGAAGATACATGTTCACTATAGGCACAAATCTATGTAGGCAAATAAGTGTGCTACTAAGATCAAGTAATGTTGGTTGTTTTGAATAATATAAATAAAATGGACCTACCTTCCCATAATGTGTTCCCCATTCCTTAGGACCCCTTACAGAGCCATAGGTATATGATGAAGATTGGGTACTTGTGTGAGAAAGTAGGTAGCACTAAAATATTTGTTATTATCCTTTTCTAATCTACTATTCTAATATACCCAAATGGAACTCAGATATATTATGAGGCCAAATATGGATTTTAAGCTTTTATTAGGAAAAGGATATATGCTTATAATCAATCTTTTAGTGTGACAAGACTATTGATAATTTTGAATGTTGCCATTTAGATCATTACCATTTGTTAAATGATTTAGCTTTTGAATATTTTATGGCTATTAAGATTCATCCTCCATATGGACTTGGAATGAGAAATCATCAGAGATAGAGTGATACACATGAATTAGATTTAGGCTTTGGCTAAAGGAAGATAATTATCCATAGATATGGCTAACTAGAATGCTTAGGCTTAACTATGAACTAACATGGTATCTCAAGTCTCGACCATGTGTATGCTTAATTTATAAAAGAGAATAAAGGGAAAGATGAAGAGATCCACAATGGATCACTAAATAAGATTATAATGAGATGATTTTTTTGATAATTGATCACATGGTTAAGAAGGAATGACTAAAGGGAGGAAGGTTTGTATAACCAAGTCACAATAATAATTATCTATGTTAAGAGAAATAAGATAGAAAACAATCATTAAAAATAAAAAGGGAGTCATAAGAAAATTAATTCAAGAATAAAAAGAATGAAATTACAATAAATAATCCATAAGATAATATAGTGACATCATAAACCACATGTAATGTAAAATAAAAGCCACCATGTCAGATAGATAATAATTAGACACAATGTCAAATGATAGATAAAATAGATAAATGTAAAGTTGGAGCACACTTCCAATCCAAATGAAAATGTAATAAGACCATGCATGTGCTCATAATTATTAATATATTTTTCCATGTACATTATCCATAACATTTGATAAGTCTTTATGAAGTTTAATGTAAGTGTAGCTAATGTCTCATCGATCTTAAATGAAAGTTGAGAAAACACTTCACGTCAAATCTCCTTGAAAAAAATGTAGGAATACATGAAAGATCATGATGGTTAGGAATATCATGTAGGAGATTATTAGGAGAAATCATGGGAGAGGATTCTATAATATATGAAGAGGTCATTAGTGGTAAAGGTGCCATGAGTGAGGGAAGGTCGATGGGTGAGGGTTTCATATGGGAAGGAATAGTAAGTGGAGAAGGGACCACAAGATGGGATAGAACCATAAGAGGAGATGAACCCATATGAGGTGTAACCATATGGGAAATAAGGGGGATATTTATTGTGATAATGTATTATAGGATGAAGGGTAGAAGGTGTAGGAATGGTTATAGGGTGATTCTTGAGATGCTATTGAAGGATGAAGTAATGATCAATGTGATGTGTACCACATTAGTGTTAGAGATAATATACCTCTCCATATTTAGGAAGATACTTAGGTAATAATTTTGGGGGATGGATAGCCTTTTCTTAAGGATGAGGAGTGGTGGGACATAAGGTGTTGATAAATTATCAAAACTTATGATAATACATGGATGAATGGTTATCCATACCATGGATGAGATAGATATTCTTGTGAGTAGACTTGGTAGGTGCACTCATAAGAGAAGGGGAAACTTGGTTTGGTATAGGGAAAATTCTCTAGTATAATGTCCCACCTCTTTATGAATTTCATAATGAGGTGGATCAACCCATTTAGTGGGTGAAGGATCCAACTATGGTATAGGGAGAAAACCATTACCAAGATAAGGTGGGGTTGGTGGAGAGACTAGACAAAATTCAATAAAAGGATAAATAGGATTGAAAATAGGAAAATACTTAGCTATAAAAGGAGTAGGAATGAGATATAAACTAAGCTCTACTAAGTGAGTAATGAGATTCATGAAAGGATAAAGGATAGTCATAGGCATCTCAGTGATAAGTCAGCTAGAAGGGTCATGGTATCTATCAAATTAATAGATACAAGTCATAACACGATCTATAGGCATACTCTTATGAGGTTCTTCAACAACTAGAGGTGTGTACACCATCTCTACCCTATGATCAAGAGGAAAAAATATAAAATTAGGAATGATATCAGATGGAATATGGGAAGATATACTAAAGGACTCAAGTAAAAGAGGAATGATAATGAATAATGTTATCATCTTAGGCCTAAACAAGACCTCCTATTAATGAATAATCTAAGGTATTACCATCATCATAATTATATGTATGAATATCAATGGCATATGTAGGGATGACCTTGTCATCTTATGTGGTGTGATGAATGTAATGTTGAGTCTTAGTTAAGATAATAGGGATGAAATCACAAGGTGGTTGCCAAGAATGAGGTTATAAATAAGGAGGAAGATGAGAGATGAGATGAAATAAGAGATCCAAAGTTTTAATCTTAAGATTGATCTCATTATGCTCATCATCATCTAAATGTAGGAGGTTATGAGGTATATTCTTGGTGAGTTTGGCATGACCATTGTAACTTTGAGTGGAATTGACCTGAAAGTTAAATAATTGAGATTCATGAAATAGAATAATTTGTAAGGGTTTAAGTGTAGGAATCTTAAACACACCATAGTCTTAAAATTGTTCAAATTTCCAAGGGTTGGTGTCACTATGAATCTTGTAGATTTATCCATTGTGAGGAAATCTTATCCATTTGCAAGTGGAAGAGGAAACCTCTCTCATGTGATGATTCCATGACTTACCAAGAAAAATGTTTTAAGATAGAAGAAAGTTGAGAGTCATCACCCTCAAGCAAACAATGATAGGTGGGATGAAATGGGAGCCACACACAACCTAGAGGAGGCATTTTACTTTGGTCATATATTTGACATGTGTTATATGTATATTTAAGATTAAAATTAGAATATCTAATGGTTTTGATAAAATCAAGACAGGAAACACAAGTGTTGGAATCTTTGTTAATAAAAGAAAAAAGTCGAATCTCATCAGGGATCATAAAATAAATGGTGAATTTGAGGGAAAGATAAGTGTCCATTCTTTCATCAATATGTATGGACATCTCTTCACACTATTATAAAATTCTATCTTCTTATCTAGATAAGGTGGCTTTGCATCCTACTAGGTGAGGATGAGGAATGTTCATTTTGAACAAAAGCTACATATGATGATTGTGATGACACAAAGAGGTTTTCATAAGTTCTAGAAATGGGATTTGAAATGGGAGATTAGTAAGTTCCATGATAGGATCCCACACACCATAACCCATAAGATGACTATTGGAAAGAGGTGCATAGTGTTAAAGGAGGTCCTCAAAAAGAGGAGCTAAAGTACATGTGAATCTATGATGATAAGAGACATAAGGTTTAATTAAAGGAAAAGTTTGTTGATTATGTTGAGAAGATGGACCAATTGATAGAGGTGTGGTTTGAGAAATTTTAAAAGCATTGATAGAAGTTTAAGTACCATCAGTGATAGGTAAATAAGTTGGATGGATGGAAGAATTGGTATGAGAAGTGTTATCTAAGGGAGGTATTTGAATTAGTTCGTTAAAGGAGATGAGGACTTCTTTCCCCAACATGGTTAAGTGAGTTAGAGAAGAATATTGGATAACATGAAATGTGCAAGATAATTGAGGTGTGTGGATGGGTTAAGCATCTATGAAATCAACCACCTTTTGTATGTTAGTCATATTAACCACATTTTCTTTAGGAGTTGGGTCAATAAGACTATCATCGTTATTGGTAGAATGGGTAAGCTTGTCTTGGATATCTTGGTGAGTTGGAAGATGATATTTATAGATGGATAAATGAACATTATCTTGGTTGAAAGCTTGAGATTTAGTTTTTTTTTCATGGGATTTTAAAGCAATGTCATAGGATTGTCATCATTTATGAATGATACAATCATGGTCAAAATTGGGACCAAGAAGGAAATCTATAGCCAAATTCTAAATTTCCCTATAGGTCTCATGAGAATGACCCCAACTAGCATGAAAGTAGGAAAATTTATTAGGATCATACCAAGATTTCATGGGCTGAATGGGATCAAGTTCTTGTGATAGAGGCCTTGGTAGACATTTTTGTAATTATTATAAGGATAAAGGTTTGAGTATTGAAGTTATTGGTTGAAGATAAATGAGGATTAGTGATTTGGTTTGGATGGGACACTTGTTATAAAGTTTGGTTAGGACCAATATCTTGAATAATATGAATGGTATCATAAGAGTGGGTGACATCATCATTGGAAGTAGACATTTCTTATTTTTAAAGAGTATTCAAGTACACATAGAAGGTTGGGATGGCTTGAATTGATGCACAAGAAAATATTGATGCTTGGTTTGGTTAATGGCCCCTTTTAAAGTAAATGAAAATAGATTCTATACCTGATATTATAACTTGGGAAAAATAACATTGGTAAATAGATGAAAAAGGTTGTCATTTACCATATTATGTTCAAATTTTTTAGACAATTTCTTCCATCGTTTAATGAAATCTTGTGTGATTTTGGTCTCAAGTTAATTACAATTGATAAAATGGGCCAAGGTATTCTCAAGGAGATTAGTAGTTTAAAATTCTTGGACTAGAGCATTAAATAAATCTTCTAAACTAGTATTGGAATGAGATTTTATCTAGTTGTACCAATCTGAAGCATCACCCATGAGATGTTTTGTTAATAGATTGGTAGTAGCAAAGGTATTTAATTTAACCCAATCTTTGTATAGATTTATAAATGTTTTTAAATAAAGAGAAAGATTAGTTGACCCATTTTAAGAAATGTTTGGGGTGATACCTCTATCAATATTAGTAATTTGAGATGTAAGAAGCTCATTTTGAATATGTTTGATTTTATTATTAACGAGAGGATGTTGAGGGTTAATATTACCATGAGAATATCTAAGAGGAGGTGGGATAAAATTCTGATTATGCATTCCCCATGGCATCTATTAAGGGTGGGTTTGAAGATGGATAATATGATTTTGTATTTGCATCATTTGATTTGCATTTTTGGATTGCAAATCATTCAATTTATTAAGATTTTGTAATAGGAGTTGATGGGTTTGAATAACATCATTAGCATTGTTTTAAATATTATAATTGGTAGTAGTCACTTGGGTACCATTATGGGTGTTAGTAAGAGCTTGAGAATATCTATTATTAAGTAAGACACTAGTCGCATAATTTGTTTGTGTGGTAAAACATAGACTATTAGATGGATGAGAAGAAGCAGTATTAGAGGCATGATTACCACATGTAGAAAATTTTGCACTAGTGGAAGAATTGAGAAGAGTGGGTCTTGGAAGAGGCCCACTAGATGTAGAACCTACCATGTTGGTAGAGATACTAGGCATGGAGGTAGAGGAAATAAAATAATAAGTCATGGTATGAGAAGGGGTCAAAATAGAGGGAAGAGGTTGAGAAGCAAATAATATAGTATCCAAAAATCTATGTGAGAATGTATGAGAAGATGAATGGGGTTTTTCCACTTGACCACTTATCATGAGATGATAAATAGTGGAAGGATCCTTTCCTCAATATTGAGGAAATTCATTGATGAAAAAGAACGTTTATGGTGTATACTCTAATTCAAGTTGATCTTCAAATGAGAATAGAGGATTATGAAGTGAAGAGGAATGAGGAGGGGTCCCATAGTTTGTAGTGTAAGTGGATATATGGACATTACTTTCATATAGGATAGGGGCCACAAGCTACTTATGTGAGAACCTTTTAGGTTTGATAATATTCATTATATCTATTGAATTCAACTCAACATTATCTTTAAATATGAAGTTCCTGATGAAGGAGAGATATTAGGCAAGGTAAAGTTAATTCAAATCAAGGAGATAGGAAGGGATAGATAAGAGTATATAGTCAACCAGGTTGACATAGTAGTAAAAATAGGAAATGAATAATAAGCCAACAAGGATACATAGTCGACTAGGTCAACTTAGTACTATAACTAGAGATAAAGGGTAGTCTAATAAGGATATAGAGTTGACTAGGTTGACTTAATAATCTATCTAGACTCATAAAAATGAGTAATGGGTTGACCAACTCTACTCATTATTGTAATCACAAAAATTAACAATTTATAAGAGACTGTGTCAAGAAAAATGATAATATACTAAAAATAGGGCATTTTTTTCATGTACTTGAAAAAAGAAGTGAAAGTAAGTAGATAATCAATTATATCAAAGAGGATGATCTAATTGGGTATCATGCCACACAACCTTACACTAACACTAGCTAATGCAAGTTTTTGCAATACAACATACAATGAGCAAAGAGTAAATAGTCAATTGAAAATAAAGTACTAAGTGGTCATCCTAAATGTTGTTAGATTATTATAAAGTGTTATTTTAAGTGTGATAGGGATGCTGGCTAAAATTAGGGAACTATAAAGTAATCTATGGATGGTTTTAAGATGTTTAGGATGAAAAGGATTTATGTTGTTAATGGTACTAGCTTGGTATTGGGACCTACCCACTCACTTCACAATCCCAATATGATAAGGGTGTTAGGTGATTTTCTAATATATACCATTAACCACATGTTTTTACTCAGCCAAAAAACAAAGTCAACTTCCCCCTTAGTGATGAAAACCAAGTAGGTAGGCCTTAGGTAGATAAATGTTGAAATGCATTTTGAAATTATGTGATTTGGTAGTGTGTGAAATAAAAATTAAAATGGTGTAATTAAATTTCATGTTGAAAAAACACCTAATTAGACTATGTGATATACTTTGAGCATGTAAACAATGGAAAATGAAAGTGTGAATTAATTACTAGTATATAGTTACTAATTTCTAATTTAAGCATAGTATAGAGGTAGTTCAAACAACACTATATGAAAACATTATATAACTTAGTTGATAGGGTCATAACTATAGTATAGAAGTAAAAGTCCTTAAAAACTAATTCGACTAGGTTGACCTAGTCTTTCAGATAGAAGATATACTATAAAACTAGGTTGGATAGGTTGACCTAGTTTACTATAGGATTATAGTTTTAAAGACTGTAAGCTTTACAAAATAGAAATATAAGGAAGAATTGAATTAAAAGAGATATAAATAAATGAACCTTGGTGGGTTGAAAGTTACTAAGGATTGTGAAATTTATATTAAAGTGATTTGAATTTTTTTTACAAGTTCTACCAACTATATTGACTAGGTTGACCTAGCTCTACAATTCCCTAATAACTAAAGCATGTTTAAGATGACTAAGTCAACTTGGTCAACCTATTTTATTCTTTGGAAGTTATCTAGAATATGAAGTTGACCTGCATGACTTAGTTTATTGTTATAGAGCTGAATAAGAGACTAAGTCCACTTGTTTGACATAGTTTATTATCTAAAAGTGAATAATAGTATTATGTCAACATATTTGATCAAGTAACCTATATTTGATAAATACTTGTATAAAAATAACAAAGTCATTTTTATGTGACTATGTGTTAAACCTACACAAAGAAGTTAGAAACTATACTAGCCTAGTCGACGTAGTATCACAAATATAGAAAAATGATGAAATGATAGAAATGAAAAAACATGAATTAAAATATACAAGCATTACATTCACATTGGTTTCATCTAAATGTATGTAATAAAAAATGCATCATATCTAAAAATTAATCCTAGCTTAGATAAGATAGATTGTACTTACACTTTTGATTGGGGAGACATTAGATAATCGGGGTCATGACCAATATAGATCTGATAGATCCAATTATGGTATCTCTTATTACAGTAATATCATTAGGGAGGGTTTCAAAACCTACAATCAAGAAAAAATATGCAGTAATTCTAATTCTTATGTTTTCATATTTACTATACTAATAACAATTAAATCAAATAAATCTTATCTAGTGATCACCAAATATTTCGGAACAAAGTAGGGGTAATAAAAAAATTAAACATGAATAGAAGACATATAATCACATCATTATATAAGGAATCCTAAAGCATGAAAGAGAAGTAAAAATGTATATCTATCTACTCGTAAAAATAAGAAAAAAAGTAAGGAATACTTACCTTTAGAAATGAACCCATCTAGCCTCAATATCTCCCTTAGAAAAGGTAGTTTGAAAGAGGTTGTTATGTTAGGTAAGGATGATAAGGTTAAATGATCTTTAGGATACACAACCTATCAATGCATCCAAGAGACTTATACCTAAGACATGATCCATATCTCCAAATAAATTATGAAACCCTAAGCTTGATCCTCAAATGGTATGGTAGATAAGCATATGTGTAATAGATCTTATTATATTCCCTAAATAATGGAAAAATGATTGTGTTTATATAGGCATATCTAACCCTAAAACTTTCCATAAAATTTGCCTGACAGGGTCAACCTAATCAACCTAGTATAATTATTATTAAGAACTCACTAGGCCATGGGCTAAGTTGGCCAAGATCTGACTTAGACCCTAAATAAGTTTTACCAATAAGAGTACAAGGTTGACATAGCTAATATAGTCATGTAGACTATCAAAAGAGGTTTTAGGTTAGGAAAATGGGTACTAAAGGTGATAAAAGGCTAGAAGAGTGTGCAAAAAGAGAAGGACAAGCTTAGGATAATGAATTTTAAGAGACAAGTGTGTAGATAGCAAGTGAAAAAAGGGACAACAATCCTGTGAAGCACCAATGGTCAACCCACCCCTTTCCCAATGTTCCCCTTAGGGTGTTCACTCAGAGAGATTGAGATTAGATGGGTTCTTACAAGATAGAGAGTGTTAGTAATTGATAAATGTTTAAAAATATTATGTGTATACAATTTTTGACACAAAATTTTAAAAACAATGAAAATAAACTAAGTTCTTTTGGTCACTTGACTTCTCTAAAGGGAATGGGGGAGAGCATAGATGCTAAATTTTATGTTTTCCAAAATCAAATAATCTAGTCTAAGTAAGTTACAAATTAGTCTAAATAACAAATAAAAATAAAAAAATCCCTTGAGGGCTCTAATAATATATGTATGCTCTTTTTACTAACACCAAATTGAAATGTGTTTGAATGTTTTATCCCCTTTGTTGTTTTTGCACTTGTAAAATATTTGAAATGCTGAAAGATAAATTGTTAAGGGTATTTTAAGAATCTTAACCAAACGTGAATGATATTTAACCTTTGTTGTAAAATTTGACTTTGAAAATGAAAAAAATGATCAAAAATTACCTAGACTTGATATTTGTTGGCTTAATTTTCTAAAATCATGTTAGTGAATTAATTTGTGGGTTAATCCAATGTGAAATTCTATAAGTTATCTCAATAAAATTGAAAATTTATCTCTCTAGAATGATTTTATAGTTATTTATTGAATATGAACTAGAAAATTGTTCAAGCAAATAAAAATATAGAAAACTAGAAAAGTAAAAACTTATAGGGACAATCTCACAATTTTAGAATGATTTCACAACTCTATTATACAATTTATCAACTTAGGTGAAAAATTTCACAACTCAGGTCTATAAATTTCATAACTTAATGATTTTATAACTTTGGAAAACAATTTTTCAACTCATGCAAATAATTTCACAACTCAGGCAAACAAATTTACAACTTCAATTTTGCAACTTAGGTCTACAATTTATGAACTCAACTCTAAAATTTTTAGCTATATTGAACCTTCAACAAAAACACCCAAATAGATAAACTATTTCATGATTTGATTTTAGGATTTTACTAATAACTATCCCAAATTTTCAAGTAGTCAATAAAATCATAAAAATATAGAATAAAAAATAGTTTCAAAATTTAATGATTTCACAATTAAAATGATGATTTCACAATCAAAATCTATGATTTCATAATTAAAATATAGAAATTTTGTATTTTTTATAAAACTAAGAAAAACCCTTAAAACTTTAGAATGAATTCAAAATTTTGCTCAAAACTTTCACTATTTCTGTGCCTAATTTTATAGTTTCCTAGAGCCAAGGTCAAAATAGGATTATTTCATGATTTTTTGAGATGGTTTCATATATTAGGTTGACAATTTTGTGATTTACCTTGATGAATTAATAGTTATATAGTCACAAATTCAAAAATATACAATCACAAGATAAACACAAAAATTAGGAAAAAAACCATAAATTAAGCTCTAAAATGAAATCTTATTGTCTCTAAAAAGCTCCCAATATACTTCATTTATACATGTGGGGTGCATAGTACCATAGGGAATGCCATTATGTTATGTAATGTCCCCTTTTTAGTTGACATGTGCAGAGTAGATGATTAGCCTATTATACGACCCTCGTAGGCTGATGAGATGGATAGAGGGTCTTGATGGAGATGGGCTGGATTTCATTCGGGCTCTTTCGGACATGAATTAAGGGAGATATTAATATTTGATTGACTTAATCAAATATTAATTATTTGGTCTAATTATTAATTAATTAATTAATTAATTATTAATTAACTATTAATTATTAATTAGTGGGTCTAATTTTAGGATCCTAATTCTAATTTAAGAATTGGTCTAATTTTAAGACCCTAGTTCTAATTTAAGAAGCCCCAATTCTAATTTAAGAAGCCCTAAGTCTAATTTTAGGGAATCTAATTTTAGCAAGCACCCCTTTGGAGGAGTATAAGAAATTCTCATGGGAGAGAGTTTGTATTCATGACTATTATTGATATTGATTCTTGTTAAGAAATTCTTATGTGAAGACTGAGCCAAGGGTTCCAGGATTCCATTTGCATTGAAGAACATCAACTCTTCATTGTGTGTGATTCAAAGGTTATGAAAGATCAGCCGATCTATTGCCAAATTGAGAGATAACTTCACCCAAAAGTTATCATAGTATTACAAGTATTTGAGAGATAACTTCACTCAGAAGCTATCACAAGGGTTTACAGGTATTTTCATTATTGTTGGGTTTTGATTCAAGAATTATCTAGATATAGATCTTTTGTATTAGCCCATAATTCTATAGATCAGCATCAAGCATACAGGTTGTGCTATATCAATGGCCGTACGAATTTCGTATAGATCTGTGAAAATCCGTACGCATCAACAGAAAGTTCAGGTACCAATATCGGTGAACAGATACTTACAGAGACCGACATCGGTCGACATACCACAGACATCGGCGGGATAACGACTACAGATCGACCAATAATGGCAGCATAACCGACGTCGGCGACTGTGTTTTTTACACAGTAGGCCGAGATGTACCAAATTCAGATTTCTTTCCCAGTTTGTGGAATATTCAGGCTATTAAGGCCGTACTTTCAATATTCTTTGTATACTTGATAGAGGACTTCTATTGTAAGCTTATGAGCAAATAAATAAGAATTTATACTATGATTTATTTGTCTATTTGAATATATTTTGTAGAAATTTAGATAAGCAATTCAGAGCTTTTGTTTTGATATTCAAAGGGATATTACAGTGGTATCAGAGCTAAATCCTGCCATCCTGAGAGGTTGACAATCTTATGCAGCCACAAGGGTTGGGATCACATGGGTATTTCACATGCAATAGAGCTTTGCTTGAAGGCACTCAAGTTTTAGAACAACCGTCAGAAGACATGGGTGACAATATTGGCAGGGCCCGTATTCCTCACCATCCTAGAGATCAAGATGATGCAAAGGTTTTACTTACTCTTAGAGAACTACGAGAAGGGGAAAGGCAGAATAACCAGGTATTACAGCAGTTGGTAGCAGCACTACCAAGATTGGGTACTATGAGGAGACATTCCCCACACCGTGAAGATGTCAGGAGTGATGCAGGATCACAGAGAGGCCATGAGACTATTTCTCATACAGCTAACAGGCCTACTAGGCCTATCTTTGTGAGACAGGAGGCAGAGGAGGTAATAGTAGGTGAGGAGCATGAGGAGGCATTTACAGACACCCTTAGGGAAGTGACTGAAGAGTGGGAGTCATTACCACCTATGGTCAGGGAGATGATTATGTTTGACTGATTCCTCACACAAAGGAAAGAACATTACCGAGGTTGACAGAATGGGAGAGCAAGACCCCAGAACAATGATTTGAAGCATGCTACGAGCAGGCTCACACTAGCGACGTTCGACGGTAGTGGTAAGGTGATAGCACAGGCCTGGGTGAGTAAGCTGGATACATTTCTCACATTGCAACTAATGGGTGAGGAAGATGCTATCAGATATGCGACACATCTTGAGGGAGTAGCTCACGATTGGTGGCACCACGGGATGGTGACACTTCATCATGATCGGATTACATCTTATCAAGAGTTTATGGATAGGCTGGTAGAGCATTTTGACAGGAGGGATCCAGAGTCCTATTTTTGAGAGTTGGCACAATTACGCCAAAGTGGCAGTCTAGAGTCTTATATTGGTGACTTCCAGAAGTTATCAGTTATGGTTCCTGACATTTCAGAGAGGCGACTTGTGCTACTCTTCATGGAGGGATTGACAGAACCATTGAGAGGTTGGATCAAAGGCTTTGATCCTCCTTCCTTACAGGAGGCTATGAAGAAGGCACGTAGTATGGAGATGGCAGCCCCATTAAGTAGAATTAACTCCAGAGGTACTTCTTCATCCTGAGATCAGCAGTGCTCCAATGGAGATAGAGTGGGATTAGATTTCAACAAAGATAAATCAGGTGTTAAGAATGATTCAAAGGCCAACCTAGTAGCACCACCGTTGGATAGAGAGGCTCTTAATGATCTACGCAGGAAGAAGCTTTGCTTCTACTACAAAGGTCCATATGATATCCATCACGATTGCCCTTTGAGGCCTAAGGGAAAAGCAAATCATGTGATGTGGGTGTATTATGAGGATGCAGAATCAGAAGATCTAAATAGCAGGATAGTTTTGAGGAGGTAGAGGGTTTAGAGCCTAAGGCAGAGGCAGATTTAGAGCTTCATATACAGGAGGCACGCCTATCCAGCATTCAGTCAGATGAGTCATTCAGACTCTGTGGAGTTTTGGCAGGGCAGAAGGTCACCACCCTTCTTGATATAGGAGCCACACATAATTTCATAGATGCTAGATTTGTGGAGAAGCATGGACTCACTACCGAAGATTTTGAGGGCATTAGAGTTAAGGTAGCTGATGGTCACACTCTTAAGTGTGAGCGTATAATTAGAGACCTCCCATTGCACTTGAACAACTATGAGTTCAAGGCAGATTATTATGTGGTCAACATGGGGGACATAGAATTAGTCTTGGGTATGAAGTGGCTTCATTCATTTGAGGAATTTACTCTTCGTCTCAAAGACATGGAGGTTCATTTTGAGGTTGATGGGAAAACACATATTCTTAAGGCAATACGGGGGCAGCAGCTTCAAACATATGTTTTTTCATCAGATGGAGATGCCTATACTACATGACATGATAGAGTGCGATGGCAAGTGCACATTGGCACCAACACAGGAGAGATATGAGGATGAGCTTGGTCTTGAGGTGAGTTTAGTTCAAGAGCTAGTACATGTGGTAGAGTCTCAGCTTCCTTTTACAGGTGGGTCACATGTTGATGACGATATGCGTATAGGAGACAGAGGTGATGCCATGCCATTAGATGAGAGTGGTGATGGACAGGGCTTGGAGTTTGTGTTGGTTGACTGCATTGTAGATTGAGACTTCATTTGGGATCCAGGTGGATTGATTGGTCTATCATTTAACGATTGCTTGAGGGCAAGCAATTTCAGGAGGGGCGGATTGTCATGTCCCCTTTTTAGTTGACATGTGCAGAGTAGATGATTAGCCTATTATGCGACCCTCGTAGGCTGATGAGATGGATAGAGGGTCTTAATGGAGATGGTCTGGATTTCATTCAGGCTCTTACGCACATGATTTAAGGGAGATATTAATATTTGATTGACTTAATCAAATATTAATTGTTTGGTCTAATTATTAATTAATTAATTATTTATTAATTAATTATTAATTATTAATTAATGGGTCTAATTTTAGGATCCTAATTCTAATTTAAGAATTGGTCTAATTTTAAGACCCTAGTTCTAATTTAAGAAGCCCCAGTTCTAATTTAAGAAGCCCTAAGTCTAATTTTAGGGAATCTAATTTTAGCAAGCACCCCTTTGGAGGAGTATAAGAAAATCTCATGGGAGAGAGTTTGTATTCATGACTATTATTGATATTGATTCTTGTTAAGAAATTCTTATGTGAAGACTGAACCAAGGGTTCCAGGATTCCATTTGCATTGAAGAACGTCAACTCTTCATTATGTGCGATTCAGAGGTTGTGAAAGATCAGCCGATCTATTGCCAAATTGAGAGATAACTTCACTCAAAAGTTATCATAGTATTATAGGTATTTGAGAGATAACTTCACTCAGAAGCTATCACAAGGGTTTACAGGTATTTTCATTATTGTTGGGTTTTGATTCAAGAATTATCCAGATATAGATCTTTTGTATTAGCCCATAATTCTACAGATCATGATCAAGCATATAGGTTGTGCTATATCAGCGGCTATACAAATTCCGTATAGATTCATGAAAATTTGTACACATCAACAAAAAGTTTAGGTACTAACATCGGCGAATAGATACTTATAGAGACCGACATCGATCGACATATCACCAACATCAGCGGCATAATGACTACAAATCGATCGACGATGGCAGCATAACTGACGTCGGCGATTGTGTTTTTTACACAGCAGGCCGAGACATACCAAATTCAAATTTATTTCCCAGTTTGTGGAATATTCAGGCTATTAAGGCCGTACTTTCAACATTCTTTGTATACTTGACAGAGGACCTTTTATTGTAATCTTATGAGCAAATAAATATGAATTTATACTATGATTTATTTGTCTATTTGAAGATATTTTGCAGAAATTCAGATAAGCAATTCAGAGCTTTTGTTTTGATATTCGAAGGGATATTACATGTTATCAATAGGATTTTAAGAGGGGAGATTATTATTTCATTATTATTATGAAAAACCAAAATAAACACACTAATAAAACTAACACTTTAAGCCTAGACGCTCAAGGAACAAGAGAATAATACAAGTAACTATCGATAAAAGACAAAACAACCACTATTTACCTTATTTGAGAGTAAGAGTTGTATGTTATTCATGGATGAATGTGCGCGATCATGTGATCAAAGAATATTTTATAATGGTTCTCCTTGCATCATCTCTCCATGTCATCTTGACAATCTTGGACATGGCTTTGGCTATGGATTGGATATCTCAAAAAATGAGCACTATAACACTAAAAATAGGGTATCAGAAGGTAGTTTTTCATAATAACATTACACAAAAAGAGCTTCCTGAATGTATTTTATCATAATAACCTTATACCAAAAAATCTTATTGAATAATGGGTGAAGCCTTTATATTTATAACATTGAAAACTAACTCTAACCCAAGTGTAGTTAGGCTAGGGTTAATCATGGTTAAGTTTAGATTAAACATATTTAAATTAAAGAGGGGATAAAGAAATTAATATTTATGATATATATCCCATTTATTAATGATGGATCTTCATTTCTGAATTTAAGGCTTTAGAGGAGATATTTTCAATTCCTTGACTTTAAGGATGATGACATTATCATGATCTCATTTTTATTGTAATTTCCTTTTAAAAAATTCATTTTCACTAGTTTCACATGTAAATTTTGCTTAAGAATTTAGTTTTATTTGCTTATTCAATTCATTTTACTTAACATTTTTTCACTTTAGAAAGTTTTTAAGTTTCCATCTTAATGGGTCCAATGACCAAACTATCGATTTGCTAGGTCACAAGTTGATTGGATATGAATCCATGAGAGATTACTATTGTGTATAGGATAATACCCCAAATACGGATTCCTAAACATGATTATGAGCACTAATGTTTGATGTGCAAATGAACTTGGGATATTTAGTGATTCCTAGGCTTAATTTACACATTTTGGTAGAAATCACTCCAAAGTCTTTTTAGAATATGATTGTGGCTAAAACAAGGTCTCTACACAATATAATTTTGTGTGATAATTTAAATTAATCTTGGATCCCACTTATAGGAAAAATATTTTGCAAAAGTTTACCATTCAACTTGCATAATTTTCTTACGTGAGTTTTTATAATGTGTTGAATAACATATGGTCTCATCCACTGAATATAGAACATTCTTGTTTGTCTTATATATCTATATTTATAGAGAAAAAAAGTTCATTGCAATGAAATTTATTTATTTTAATGTGATTGTCATGGTACACCTTCTCACATACATTATTTACCACTTTACTCCATTGTGTCATACAATCTACCAATATCTTATCTATTAATGAATGTTCTTACAATACCACTACTCATTAAATCTATAATTATGGTATCAAAATATCAAATTTGAGTGTTTTATCCATTATATAGACTAAACATAATGAATTTATATATTTTTATCCATATATATGTTATATTTTAATCCCACAACATATTTTAAAATACATAACCCCATTATTTACACCCCACATCCAATATTGATTTGAGTGGTGTCCCCAGAATATTGTTGAACTCCTCCACCATAAGATTTTCTTGTGGATTATATGATGTTTTGTTGTGATGCATGACCATAAACTCTTGAAACAAAATCCACACCAGTTCTACATCAAAATTATTGCCTTTCTCACTTTTCAAACATAGATTATAGCCATATATTTTATTATTTGCTCTGACAAAACTTTGGTCATAATTGTTATTTTAAAATACCTAGTAGGAGTGACCCTATTCCATATTATTAAATATTTAATGGATAATATTATATATCTTGTGTGATTTTATTACATGGGAAGGTTCATTTTACCAAAAAAAACACTATCCATTTGTAATATGGTACATGCATGATGATTAGGATAAAAATATATCAGGATGTTCTTTGGGTTTTCCTACCCTTTGGAATTTATAAAATTTATGTGTGTATTATTTTATATACTTATATAAATATAGCCACCAATACCTATTGAAAAAAATTATTGCACTCAATTTCATCCCATGCATAGTGTCCATTAGTTCTTCCTTCATGAATTTTGCACAATACTTTAATACATTAATTTTATAAACATACATATGAATTACCTCATCTCTTACCCTTTTGTGTAATTGTCCTACAATTATATGATAATTTCTAGTCATTAATTCTTGTTTTTTTAAGTGTTCACTCAATTGGAATCAAGCCCAAAATCAATAATAAACCTATTTTTACCATTGCTTCATGAATTCTTTTTATATGCTATAAATTTAAACTGAACATATCATATTAAATAATTGATGTAGCTTCCATAATCTCAATGTGAGACAAATTATTGAGTACCGCATTCATAATTCATATGTTTCACTACCATTAAAAATTGGAATTCCTATAATAACACAGTCCATATACAAATTCATCCATGTAAATACTATTTTTTTCACCAAATATTTCAAAAATTTATGGTCTGTAAATAAATAAAAATAATTTCAATAAGATACTTCTTAAACTTATACAGTATATAAACCATAGGTAATTCCCTCTCTATTTTTATGTATTTTTTTAATCCTTAGAAATTATGTTATTCAAAATGTGGATTGAATGATTTAGATTTCCCTCTAGTAGTTGTGTGATTATTTTCCCTACACACACCCGCCCCCCCACCCCGACACACACACATATAGATACACATATAGATACATACATATATATACATATATATATAATATACATATATATATATATATACATATATATATATATATATATATGTATATGTATATATAAACATATATATATATATATATACATATATATGTGTGTGTGTGTATATATATGTATGTATGTATATATATATATATATATACATACATAAATACATACCTAAATATGTGTGTGTGTGTGTGCGAGAGAGAGGAGAGAGGAGAGAGGAGAGAGAGAGAGAGAGAGAGAGAGAGGAGAGAGAGAGAGAGGAGAGAGAGAGAGAGAGAGAGAGAGAGAGGAGAGAGAGAGAGAGAGAGAGAGAGAAAATCTCCAATTTCAAAACTATAAAATTGGTGAAGTTGTTTTAACTAATTTTGGATCTTATTCAAATTTAATTTAGTCATAAATTTTACCTCGGCTAGACCAATACATCCAAAATTAGTTAAAACAACATCACCAATTTTATAGTTTTGAAATTGGAGATTTACTCTCTCTCTCTCTCTCTCTCTCCTCTCTCTCTCTCTCTCTCTCTCTCTCACACACACACACACACACACACACACACACACACACACACACACACATACACACATATGTATGTGTGTGTGTGTGTCTATATATATATATGTATGTATGTATATATGTATGTATGTGTGTGTGTGTATATATATATATATAATTATATATATACATACATACATACCACACACACACACACACACACACACACACATATATATATATACATACATACATATACATATACATATACATAGATAAAAATATATGTATATATATACATAAATATACACACAAACATTATTTGTAGGAGGAGGTTTTTTTAAGTTTATCTTGGTTGATAGAAAGGGGATCTTTGTAGATAGCAAGATGGGCATTATCTTGCTTTAAATCTTGGTTTTTATTTTTTATTTCATGGGCTTTTTAAAATTGATGCCATAAGCTTGTTTTATGCTTTTTAATAATGTTTTATGATAAAATTTAATACCAAGAAGAAAATCCATAGTAAGATTACATAATTATCTATAATTCTCATAAGAATGGCCCCAATTTGTATGAAACCAACAAAAAAATATTTGATTATATCATGATTTCATAGTTGGAGTGGGGTCAATATATCATGGTATAGGTCTTGGGAGAATGTTTTTGAATTTATTTTAAATA